>CM046847.1:5584858-5951913 GCA_025618425.1 Heliocidaris tuberculata | reverse complement strand
TGGATTCTCTGAGGTGACTGGCATAGCACTATTTTCTGAGGGGTGCAGCCCAAAGAAAATAATAATTATGCGAGTCACCGAAGAATCCATAATTTCAACTGGTGCCTCAAAAAGAGTGCATGGTATATTTGATTTATATCCTACAAGAGGAAGCCTCAAATAGATAAAAAATACAAAATAAATGTAGAATCTAGACCTATACAGAAACATTTTCACAATTCACTGTCGCTATATCAATAGCTTCAAAATATCCAGAATAACAAAAAAGACTTCAAAATATCGGTACAGCAAAAAATATTTGGAGGTCTGATGTTAGGTGATATCCATTTTTTCTTCACATGTGGTGAAAGTATTTCATGTCACGTGAGACATTCCTGGCCAATCCTTGCACGATAATTGTATGATGTATAATATAACAACCATAATGCGCAAGGCATAAGCTCTTACCCTTCTGTGTAGACCTTGTCTGAGGATTGGATTGATGCTGCCTCAGGAAGCAGAACCACAGGGGAGGGTCCACCTGATGGCTTGGGCTAGGTACCAGACAAAAAGGACAAAGAGAAGTTGAATTATCTAATAACATTTACCCTCTAAATTTTGAAAATAGGAGTTGAAATAAATTGTAAACCCTAAAGGCTATGAAAGCAAGATTGGATGCATGGTGATAATCTCATAGCATTTCATTAAAGTCACTCTTCTAGTATATGATTATCTCTATGATTTTGAGTTATTCTTACCATGCTTAAAAACCTGTGATGCTACTGTGAGCAAGTGCACCTAATCATGTGACTTTTGAATTACTATAGGTGGTCTGAACCACACAAATTTTGATATGGAACATAATTTTTTTTTGTCAGACAAACAAGTTTGTGACTTTTCTTAAAAGTAAAACAGGTTCGGCCTATGTCATTCCAAAATCCCGAAAATAAGCTGGCTTCAAGTCCTTTCAGTCACTTGCTCCACAACTTTGGAACAGACTCCCCGCATCTCTCCGTAATAGCACATCACTTGACATCTTCAAGAAACATCTAAAAACTTACTTATACAATTCTTAATTTACTTGAATAGACTTTAAGTGACAGCGCCTTGTATCCTCTGGAAAAGGCGCTATATAAATCCAATTATTATTATTATTATTGTGAAATTAGGTAACATAAAATGATGTAGGCAGTAATATGAATGGTGATAAAAAAACCTAAGACTAAAACTTACATTAAAATTCAAATTATGTTTGTGACACAAGTTTACAAGCTTGGTGGCACTGTATGAGTATAAAAATTCTGTAATGCCCTTGTAGGTCTTTTAATGTAAAAAGAATGGGAGTGCTGAATTTGTACCTTTACAGGAGGTTTGGGTATAACCTTAGGCTTCGGTCTCGTAGCTGGCTTGTTGGCATCTGATGGCTTGGCTGATATTTGTGGCTTCAGTACTGGCTGCAAATGTAAGAATAAAACAACAAATACATGATATCTATTTTAATCCAATTTACATTGTTACAGAAAATACAATTACTTGTGTATTTTAACAAATATTAAATTCCTTCATATTCCTTATGTTCAATAGTATACAGTGTACGACTATAATGAAATTAATTTTAATGTCTTTATCATTTAAAAAGAAATAATCCTGCACAATGAATATAAGTCTTTCATTTATTTCCTTGATACCATGGAGTAGTTGATTTCGAAAAATAAACTACTCCATGACTTAAATTTGTTTGTTTGCATCTTCGAAGAATTACACGCCCGTGAAAGCTTTCACTATATGCAAGAGTACGTTTGATATCAACAAATCAAATGTGGCTGAAGTGGAACAGAAAGAAGATGTGATGAAATTAACATAACCTTACCTCAGGACCACGGAAATGAGGTCGCTCTGTGATAGGTTTCCTGAAACTGTTTCCTTCTGGTCCTCTCCTGCAGAGACAACGTGATAAGAATTTAGTCAGACTCATATTCTGAACTTCGGTATAAATAAACCCTTTTGAGCCAATTGACCACATTTTGTGGTTGTCTCAACAACTTTTGATTCACAGCTCTAAAAAATATAGATGCATGAGCTGAAAGAGCAAAAATTTCTGCACACACTATGTCCATTTTTATTGCATGACCATATTGAGTTTGATTTTTTTTTTAATTTAAATTTTTTTTTTTTTAGGAATTTTAAAAACGAGAATAAGCTTTGAAATCCTTAAATTGGCAACACATTGAGAGGTTCAAAATCATTGTTTTCATCAAAATTATCAATTTTTTTCAACTTTTCGACAAAATTCCTAACCATGCGTATTGTTCTCAAAGACATTAAACCTTATTAGAACCATGTAGCACTACAAGAATATTATTGTTGCCACTTTGAAGAACGAAATGTCATCAATTTAGCCCTTAAATAATACCTGTCCTGAAAGGGTTACCATAGTCTAAGTTAAACCAGAGTTTAATTGAAACTGACTCAGACCCCAAGTCCAGTCTAAATATCTGTACAAAGTTAGATCAAATTAGACTGGAGTTTAAGTTAAACTGGAATTCAGAATGTGATTTTCTAAAACTCTGGTGTAAATGGCAGGTTTAGACTGGGTTTAAACCACACTTAGACCAGGGCTTAAGTTAAACCAGAGATCAGAATACTGTTGTGTTATCTATTTACAGAATCCTCATTGCAATATGCATTCAAACAAGGAAAAGAGGATTGTTGACACACCCAAGCAATGTAGTAATTAAAAGAAACAAAAGAGCATAACACCAACACCTGCACACCTCCCCCTCTTTCTCACCGTAATGTTGGTTTATCGTCTTCCAATCCCTCATCAATGGAAGGCTGCCTGGTGGTCATTCTCTTACTACTGGGTTCTCTCCTCTTCCTACTGTCCAGCTCTTGCTGGAAGCTCTTCCCAAGGGGAATCACCATCTGTCCCATCTTAGGGGTACCAGGTGTGGGTGGTAATGGCCTGCTTGGTGATTGGGCGTCCATCTCGGGTGTGATGTAATCCTCATCAAATTCTGCAAGAAAAATCATATGAAAATCAAATGACTATATTAGATACAAATTGAGCATTACAGGAGGAAATCTACTTGAAATTCACTGCTGTAATATCAAAAACTAAGAAAGAGCAATTTATTTCAAAGATCTGCTCATCTGTGGTATGATGTTGAGGTTGGTGTTAGATGAGGAAGCTTAAAATATCATTACTGCGATGATGCTAAGAAAGTGTTGTCTATTTAAAATGTTTGCTCTGTAATTCACATCTTTCTCAGGTGTGATGTAGTCCTCATCAAATTCTGTGAGATTGAAAGAAACATAATTTGAAATACAAGTGATATGAAATGGAAAGTCTCAAAGTCTCTTAGTCTCTGCTTCTCTCTCCAGTCCTTCTTAAAGAGTAAAAAAGCAGAGTAAAAGGAAGGTACAAATATCAATGTCATGACATCAATAATTTATCCTAAAACGTAAAAAAAAAATGTCAAGTTGCAGACACTACTCTCTTACACATCAGAACACGTAAAATTTGAAGAAAAAAAAAAATAATAAAGAAAATCAGAGTAGGATATATAATCTAGACTGCTAGCTCTACGTTGATGCATGATCATCAAGAATCATGAAAGCATGCCATGTAACACATTGACCTCAAGCAACCTGTGAAGGTGAAAAACTAATCAGTGAAGTATATTTCCTAACATGCTCTATGAATTAACTGACAATGAATGTCTCTGCAGCTATCATGATCATACCAACAGAAATACAAATATATTATGTGAATGCTGAATATGTATCACAAACGAAACAAGAAATGGTGTCACTAAAAACCAGCTACAGCATGCAATATATAGATCAAAAGCAACATCATGCCTGAATACACTGTAGGTAATTTCTCAAACTCTGATCAAGTCTTTTTGATGCTCATAAAGAACACTCCTTTGGTGGCTGCAACACAGTACCATTCATCTAGAATCAAACTTCTATAGACAACTTAAGGGGAAAGTCGACTCAAGGTAAAAGTCTTCATGGACAGGTGGCCTTTATGTATGGGTACACAGGTTTGGCCGTAGTTGATCTCAAGGGTTGATATCGGTGCATTCTGTAAAATGAAAACAAGCAATGATTTAGAAGTGCCATGGAAAAGAACTCAGGCAGATTTCCACAAGGCCACACCTAACAGGTCGTCTACTATACTACTAGTCACTAATAACAAACGTGCGCGTGCCCACGGATCGATCCATCCCAAAGATGGGGGATGAACCCTAGACTCACTGTGAATCTTAAGTGGTTCTGGACAGCGGGGTCTACTACTAGGTGAGCCTGGCGCTGAGTTGGTTTTATGTTTCGTGCCTGGTGTGGATGACCCCCTGACTGACCCAGAAGACGAACAGGAGGAGGAGGAGGAGGAAGAGGATGATGAGGAAGAAGAGGAACTGTCATTTTGTTGCTTGGTAGGATCGGAATGAGTTCTGGATCCAAGACCTATGAAGAGAGGATATAGGGCACAGAAAGGTTGTGACAGAAATTCTTTAGGTATACATAACAACCATAAAAATACAGATGGTCAAAGAAAGGTGACTAGAAATACAGAATGACGAGAAAGGACCACAAACAGCTTCAAAGATGAGACATACACACTGGCAACTTCTTCGTGACAGACAATGACAATACAGTTTAAAAAATGAAACAAATAGAAAGGAGAAGGACCACAAACAGCTTCAACGAGAGACATACACACTGGTGACTTCTTCATGACAGACACTGACAGTACACTTTAAAAAGTGAAATAAATAGAAAGACAAGTGACAAAAACATATTCATGACAATTACTGTGACGGACATCAACAATACGTACATATATGACAGAGATATAAACAGGGAAAAGTGAAGTTATTTCTTGGTCTTGATTTGTAGTTTTAATGTAACAAATCTTTGTTTAATAATTCCAGGAAAGAAAATAGAACAAGGGATAACAGAGTAGATTCATTACAACTTCATACAATACATGTACGTATGCTCCTACATGGTTGCCACATGAATAGCATAGAAATTATCTTCAGCATCTGAGTTTGCCTCAAACCATTATGATATCTGATGTTTCCATCTCTGAAATTTGACAAGATCTAATCTATAGGAAGGAGCCATATCTCTCTAAAATCCTCTTTGGATATATCTGCTCGTTGAGTTGGAATGAAAACAGCCAACTCATATATGCTAGTCAACAAACAGAAGGTCTACTTTTTGTGATTGTTATCCTGGTACAGATCAATTGTTATATCCCTAATGACAAGACAGATTTTTTGAGGTATTATCCCTTTAAGCTTAAACTATATATCCCTAGTGATAAGACAGTATTCTGTGATGGCAGCATCTTTTTAGCAATGTTCAAATATCCTGGAAACTGTTCTTATATCCCTCTTGACAGCACTGTCAGAATACTGCCAGAAAAAAATATATCCCTTTTGGATTGGGATATTCTCACATCTGTCTTGAGAATATCTACATTGTCTCATAATATCACAATGTTATTCTAGAGAAGTATTCCTTTGGCTTAATGTTCCTCTGATCAGATTCATATCGCTTCCGATGGGACAAAGTAGTATCCTCTTTGGGTTAAGATATCTTCAAAATCATGGTTATATCTCTTACGAAATAAGCAGACACTACTTGAAAAAAGTATCCTGGTGGGGCTCAGGATAGCCTGAAATCTGTTCTTACATCACTCATGCCAGGACAATTTGTTGTAAAAGTAGTATCCCTTTTGGCTTATGGGATATCCTGACGTCTGCTGTCACATCCCAAATGACAGGATTATATTTTTCCAAACAGTGTTCCATTTTGGCCAATGATATCCACATAACCTTTACTATATCCCTGATGACAGGACAGATTTTGTTTCAGAAAAAAATATCCCTTTTGATTGATGCTATCCTTCTTTTAACAAATAAACAAAGACAGATGTACGTGAATACTAAACAATGAGAAGGACAATGATAATGCAATGGGCATGGACGTTTTCCTGGACAAACAGAATAAAAATAGTGACAGAATGGACATTTTCCTTGGCAAAATTAGAAAAGTCAACTCCCTTCCAATGTCACTTAAACAATTTCCTCTTGGTAATGTCCTACATAAGCCCAGTTTTAGACCAGAAAAGATTAAAAATATGGAGAGCAAATACAAAGAATTTGAAGAAAAAAACTCGTAAATTGTAAATACCTAAAACACACAAAAAAGAAATATTATATTTTGTTGATTTTTATTCATATCTATGGTGGCAAATGGTGATTCTAATCCACAAGTGGAGACCTGGGGGGAGTTTCATCAAGTGTCTTGTCAGTGATTATTACAGACAAATTTGCTCTCAGCCAATCAGATGCAAGGATTTCAGTAGCTTATAACAGTTACTGCAACTTGTCATTGATGACAAGTTTTATGAAACAGGGCCCTGTTATCAACAGTGGTTGAAAGTTCAACATGTATGGTGTCCTTGCTCATTTGTTCGGTAACATTCAGCTATTATTACTTGTCCCTGATTCTGAAGTAAACATTATTGTCAGGCAACATTGGCCTGTATGTGTACTTTCAATCCAAAATCAAATATTATCACCATCTAGTTCAATAACAATACAAGCTTTGAGGTGGGACACTATCTCCTTACCTCCCTGCTCTGCATCCATAGGTGACCTTGCCGGTAATGCATTTGGTCTCTGAATGCCTGACCTAGCACCAGCAGATGATCGCCTTGGATCTGATGAATGAATAGAGATTATACATAACTAATATATTACATAATACTGTATTTATATAATATATAATAATATTACAATTATATACATATATGACAATATTATAATATACAATCCCTAATATAGCACCGATGTCCTCTGGCAAGACATAAATCTGTCTTTGCCACTTTCAATTCAGAAGAAGTAAATGGGTACCAGGTAGGAAGAAATTCCTTGAATGCTCCAGCACCTTATAATGTAGCCAGGCTAAAGTGGAGTAATAAATATGATTGCAAGGCTCTCAGGGAGAGTCTTGATCAATACTAGAATATCACTGAAGGTGATTAATACCCCCACCCCAATGTGTGTGCCAAATTTCCTGAGCATTGCTCCAAAAGTGAAGCAGTGGTTTGATCTGCAATATTTTTCCGTTTTATTGCCATATGTCGTTACCATGCAACGCAGTTTGTCACACATTGAAACAATATGTCTTGCACATCTTTACCACAAGACCAATGTGTGTGCCAAATTTCATGAGCATTGCTTGAAAAATGAGGAAGTGATTCGGCCCGCAAGATTTCAACCTGATTTATTGCCATAATATGCTGTAACCATGGCATCGCAGTTTGTGACACATTCAAAAGATATGTCTTGCACATCTTCATCCCAAGACCAATGTGTGTGGCGAATTCTACAAGCACTCGAAAAATGAGGAAGTAGTTTGATGTGCAAGATTTGCAACCGACCGACCGACCGACCGACCGCCCGCCTGCCCACTCGACTGACCCTACGCTGATTCCTATATACCCCCTTCAAACTTAGTTTGGTGGGAGCATAATGACTGTATCATTATTTCTTTTTAAATTATTCAAAAAAAGATTATTAAGTATAAAACCGCTCCTTTTTTAAGGCAAAGGACAAATCCTTACTCATATCAAAATCATCCATAGGTAACGATGGTAGGGGTCGATGAAGGGGTGAGTTAGGACTGGTAGGACTTGCTGTGTCATCGTAGAGGGGCATTTCGATATCCTCATAGACCAGGGGGTCATTTGAGCCACTTGTTGACCCCCCACTGCTTGACCCTGAGTGCCTGGACTCGTCCTCGAATAGCGTGTCTCGATGGCTGTTCTTGTACTTCAAATCTTGAAGGATCTTTAACGACCTTGAAATAGAAAGAGAAAAGTGTGATATAAGAAAAACAAATCAAATGGGTTTCACTTAGATGCCTAAATTGCCTTTCTTAAAGAATATTTCAAAATCATAAGTGATTCTGAACCCTTTGCAGTGCGACAGCTTGCAAAGCAGGATAAGTTTGTGTGCATTCTGCTTGGACATAAGATAATTTTCTTACTGAAGCACAAATGGAATAGTAACCCTAAACATGAACTTGTGTATGGAATGAAGAGGATATGAAACTTATTTTCTAGCTTTGCTGTGCTCTTACTGGGAGACACTTACTTTTCTCTTGCTTTTCCATGAATTGCCTGTTCCATTGCCACTTTGAAATATGCCATCCATAGCTGCAAGAGAAGACAAGAATGAAAATAAAGCAAAATGTATCATTACACTCATATTTTTATGTTATAAGTGTAATTTCTTCCTCATAAAGTTGCTACGTGAATGCATCTCATATGACCCACTATCCCGATGTCTGACTATCTGGAAAATTTTGTATTAAACCTACTTGAATGACCATGCAAACCGATTGTTAAACAGCTCTTTAGTATCTTATCTGAAATAACAATATTGTTATGTAATAAAGTTTTATTCATTTAATGTCTGTTACTATAGGATTGAACAGCATATATGCAGTTATAGTTACATTGGGCAGCGGTTGGCAGCAAAACCCACCACAAACCAGCAAGTCTGGCAACAGGGCCCACCACGTGAGAGTCAATAAGTCATAACTTTTACGTCAAATTTATCCCAAAAGTGATCATTTGACAGGAAATAATGAAGTATGTAACTTTCTATCAAATGCCACCTACGTGTAGCACTAAAAATGTGCTGCCTATAACCCTGAGCATACATGTACAATTGTATAAACATATTTTCCCTTAACTATCGTCATCATGCAATCACTGACTAAAAATGTATCCCCGATAAGAACCACATGAAGCCAGGCATATTCCTAATATGGAAATCTCAGTATCATGAATATCGTGCAGAAGTAGTTTAATTCTTCCTTTATCAGCAATGGATAGAAACTGAAAGTTATGAAAGAAATCAAACAGCAATTAAATATGGTGCTTAACTTTAAGAAAGAAAATGTTGACATTTTTATGGTTTCCTTGACACACAGTTGGCAACACTTACAGAAAAAACAAAGGTTTCACAAAGGAAGGTACAATAGTTAAGGGGATGCTGTCTAGCATGAACATTATTGACAGTTCAGCAGAGCATGGAATTTTCAATTGAGGGTAGGGGGGAGGGTAGGGGAGGGGGCATCTGAAAGTACAAGCTACCCCTGCCACATGTCTCAACATGGCACTTTGACACACTAGATATAAGAAAAATATCACTAACTTTCAATGTGATGCATTTTCGATATGACCCCATTTTTTTTTTGCATCGACAAAGATTTTGAGCAGTTCAACTAGACTGCACAAACTGACAACTGGACAGGAATGATGTGGTGAGTTGCTAATTATGAACGGCAGACAATGACAGTCAACTGATGAGGTCACTCTACAAAATGTAGGTCAATTTTGGATTTTTGTAAAATCATTCACTCGGTAAAATCTAGTCTGTTATGCATCAACTCTTCTCCCCTACTATTCAACTTCTTTCCTTTCACCTTCTTCCTTCATTCCCTTCTCCTCAATCTCTCTTCACTCACTCTTTCTTCCCTCACTGCCCCCCTCTCTCTCTCTCTTTTTATCTGTCCTTCCCTCCCTCTCTCCCTGTATTTTCTTCATTCTCTAGCTAAATTTTCTCTTTATCAGTCACTTTTTCCCTCCTTTCTTCCCTCATCCCCCCCTCTCCCCTCCTCCATCTGTCCTCCCCCCCCCCCCCCTCTCCCTCTCTTTTTCTCTTTCTCTAGCTAATTTTCTCTTTATCACTCGGTCACTTCCCCCCTTTTTTTCCCCTCCTTGTCCCCATCCTCACTCCCTCCCTTCAAGTCCATGTACGTGTAAGTGCTAGGCGCTTGGGGATGGAGAGGGTAAAAAAACTTAAAGGAGCTGCGTGCAACAAAGTACCCTGTGTGTACTCACTTATCTGTGTGTTATATAATACAGAAATGTAAAAACACTCTGTTTAGTCATTTCATTTTTACTTTAAAAAAAAAATTATTTAGGTAGTTTAGTGTGTCATGTATGAATGAAATAAGTTAATTTTTTATTCCTACCCTATCTTCTGGATGACCTCTTCAAAAAAAAAATTAAGGATGCAAATAATATCCCACAAAGTTGCCTGAATATCTGAAAAGTATAAATTCCTATGAAAACTTCATTAATTCTCTAAAGACATACCTTTTCACCACTTTATAGTTAATCAGAATCATGAACCCAGTGCATCTTTCCTTTCTTTCCTCTCCTAAAGTGCATAGAGACATGCAATTTTGCTTATGTGTAATGCGCTATATAAAAATGTTTGATTATTATTATTATTATTATGATAATATACTTCTCTTTCTCGCTTAGGAATGAGGGCTAACAGCACATAAAATCATATGCTTCGTTTTTCTTCCTACTCTATCTCCAGGATGACCTCTTCAAAGAAAATTGAAGATAGAAATAAATGATATCACACAGAGAGTGATATATATTCTCTTTCTTGCTTAGGAATGAGGCTTAACAGCACATAAAATCACATGCTTCATTTTTCTTCCTACTCTATCTCTAAAATGACCTCTTCAAAAAAAATAATATCTCACAAAGAGTATGTCAAAGAGTGGTGTATATTTCCTTTTCTTGCTTAGGAAAGAGGCTCAAGAGTACACACAATAATAAGTTTGATTTGTCTTCCTATCTTGTCTCCATGATGACATCTTCAACAAATCTGAAGATGGACATTATCATATCACAAAGTGTGATCACTGATGTATATTGCTATATTTGCTTAATAGGTAATATCAGATTTAAAATACAATAAGAGAAATACATCAAAAGTAAAAGTATATCATCTCGAATCTATTCCCATTGTGTAACATCTTCTTTCATTGCTTGTGAAATTAAATTTTAGTCCATAAGTATTTCCACTTATTTTGTTCTAAATTTATTTCCTGAGAGTGACATATCAAGGAGTTATCTGTGATAACTCCTTGGACATATGTAATAGGAAGCTAATCACACAATGCATATACTTAATACAAGTATCAAGGCTAATACCGATTGTATAATATTTATTTCTGCTAAATTTGTCAAAGAAAGAGTGGATATATCACAAGGAAAAAATTATTCAGTTGTATTAGAATGTCTACCAATTTCCTTATAAATCTCTGCCACTACTTGGAAGGGAGCCATTATAAATATAAGATTTTGCCAATATCAACCATGGCAAGGATTTGGGAATTCGTGTCATTTCCTTCATTTCAACAGTGATACCCTCCAAATTAGATACAAATGTCTAATTTGATATCAAACACAAATACATTGGAATCTCATACAAAGATATCTATTTACAAGGAGAAAACATGAATATATTTGAAGAAAATGATTTGGCGGAAACTAAGACTGTCACAAACTAAGACGGAAACAAAAGGCATATGAGGAGCCTCTCAGAAGATAGCGCAAATAAAAGCAGGAAATTTTCATGTTGTTTCAGCTTTGAAATCGATTAGTCCTGATTGAATTAACAATGAGCTAATCCCAGTGTCACAATTCTTTACCATCAAGATATTACGTGTTACATGAGTTTGCCATTTATTCTGGAGTGTTTTGTTTGCTTAAAGTTAGGTTAATACGTACATGAAGATGTTCATCTATATTTGTAGGTCTTGCACAATAGAGGGAATTCCAGAAAATGGCAGCAAAGAAGATGCTGTTGAAATAATGCTTTTAGACTTTTTTTCAATAGTTCTTCTGGCTAAACATTTGAAAAAAATTCAAATATTTATAATAAAAATGGATCATCTTCGCAATCTTTTAAATCAAAAAAAATAATCATACAATTAATCTAATCATTTTATGTTTTTCCCATCTAGATCTTTATTAAATTAAACAGTTTCTGTAGAATGTCTGAGGTATATCCTTTTCTAAATGTTTGTTGTATCATATCAAACTGAGCCTATAAATAAGGAGATTAAATTTCTTTAAATTCTTATTTTAAAATGACCCTTTCAATATACACCATTTAAAAGTATTTGGGTATTCAGAGGTGTATTCTTCAGCATTTCACTGCACAACACAACTGGGCAGTCAATGACAAAATTTCAAAATTCCAAGAAAAATTTAACTTAAATTGCAATTTAATCTCATCATAAAATGGTTCAATAATCATATTCATTTTGTTATCTGTTTATGAGTACTTCTCTATAATAACCTGATATATAATCTGCTTTTTAAAATGACAAGATGTGAAAAATCTGATGGGTTTGGCTTTTTCTTTAAAAAATATGATTAATCTTCTAAATGAATAAAAATGTGTGTTTTTTTTTCTTTCTGAAAGGTTATTATTTAGACTTTGATGTAAGCTTTTATTGATGATGTGGATTAAATACAATTCATTTCCATGAATATTTTTCTTTCTTTTATCAACTGTTTTTCTTTAGCTCTTGGTATAAACTTTTATTGATGATGTTGCTTAATGAATTAAAAATCACAAGGGATGAATTTTTTTAAATGCATGAAAAAAATAAGATGGGATGAACTTCAGCAATATGACCTTGATAATCAATAGCACTGGTTGTTTCAAATTGATTGTTTCCATTCATAACTTTGTAAAAGCACTGCTTTATTAAGGTAAGGAACATCAGGATATCTTTTATTTCTTACATGTTCTTACTTTTATTTCTGAAATATGAAAATAATCCACATATTCTAAAAGGGAAAAAGACTTATGATGTAGTAACTATGATGACTGCATCTCCCTCCCCTTCCCTTTCCCCCTTCGTATCGAATGACAAGTAAACGTTAAAGGGAAGGTTGAGTTCTGGGAAAGGTAAAAAATAATTTGTGACTTTTTTCATTCTTTTTATGTTAGTTTGGAAGATTATCATAGTAGAAATGTCCCCTGAAAAGAATTGCTCTTCAAATGCCCTCACATTCAAAATATGACAAGAAACAACTGAAATGTTCTGGCCGAACATTTGTGTGTAGTCCCATATACACATTTCTGTGTGCAGTGCATGTGACTCTCAGCAGGATTGAGTCAATTTCTTATCATTCTGGTGATTCCAAAACCTTACAGCATACACCAATTCTTTTGTGCTTTATAATCAACCTTTTCCAATTGCATGGAGACAGTTTCTTTCACAATTCAATCTCATGACCAGAACTCAACTTTATCTTTAAAACGTGTTCATTCATTGACTAATACAGAACCCCCACTAATCAGTCATCGGGTCGGTAATAGAATCTTTTCCTCCTCTGTTCAAACGGGGTGACAAGCTTCCGGCTCCCAGGGAAACTCACGCTACAGATAGGGCTCGGAGTCATCTCTTACTTCTACAAGTGACGTGTGACACGGCACTAACAACTGTTTTAGCCTCCCTGCCAGTCCTAAGAGGAACTCAAATCAAATGACCAGGGTACTGATGTTTTGATAAATAAATAGAGCTTATCATGTTTCACTTGAGTGATATTGTTACCCACTTGTATTCATGCATCATAATATCGTATGCTTTTTGAAAGATCATAATTTAATTTAATTGTAACTCGATTAATATATATTCTTGAACTAAAAACAGTGGCCTTTTTAGACAAAATATTTCAAAAAAGAACATGATGTACAGTGCTTTGATTGGTAATTGGAAGAGCCATCTAAATTATGTATAATCATAATCATTATCACTATTATTGTCATCATCATCATAATCATCATCATCATCGTCGTCCTTATCATTATGACTCATTCTCATCATCATCATCAACTTCATCATCTTCATCACCATCATCATCATCATCATCAACACATCGTCCTTATCATTATCATTGTCATCATCATTCTCATCATCATCATCATCCTTATCATCATTACTCTCATCATCAACATCACCATCATCTTCATTACTGTCCTCATCATCATCATCAATACATCGTCCTTATCATTATCACTATCACTGTCATCATCATCATCATCCTTATCATTATCACTATCATTGTCATCATCATCACCATCATCATCATCACCATCATCATCCCTATCATTATTACTATCATTGTCATCATCATAAAATCATCATCTTCATCACCACCATCATTTTCATCACTATCATCATCATCATCATCATCATCATCATCATCATCATCAACACATCGTCCTTATCATTAATACTATTATTGTTATCATTATCATTATCATCCATATCATTACTATCATTGTCGTCATCATTAACATCATCATCATTGTCCTTATGATTATCACTATTGATCATGATCATGATCATCATCCTTATCCTTATCACTATCATATCATTATCATGATTAAATTATTTAACATTATTCTTACTTCTTCCATCCCCTATTTGAGTTGACTGATACTTCATACTAAACTATATTCTCACGAAACACAAAACTTCAACTCCTGAAGCTTTTGAAGAAGGCCAGAGCAAAGAGGTACTGCATTGTTGTACACTTAGCTTGTTTGAGAGTCACATGTTCCCTCACGTTACTCTTTCTAAATATGGCCATCCTCTCACAACTACAGGTATAAATAGCCAAATCGTTACTACATATATAAATAGCCAAAAACAATGTAAGAACTTAATTAATCAATCTAGTATCAAGTACTTAGCGATGGTTTTTCCTTATTTCCTCATTTACATTCGGGGGAAAATAATAATTCCTTTTCTTATTATAACAAATTTTTTTCGTCATGAAGTTCTTCACATAAGATTGTTTTACCCTTTTCACGTCATCATGGTCAGTTAATCTTAGCTGTTGTTTTTTAATGTGGTTATGATTCAAGTACAAACTTGATAGAGAAAAGAGATAAAATATCACGTAGGCAAGTATTACAAAAATATGTTAGCCATGGTAGATCAAATATGTCTCCTTTCTTAACATTTGTTAAGAATTGTCATTTCTCAGTGTGACTTAAAGGTAATGTGCAGTTTTTGTAAGTCATCCAACTTTTCGTCAGATTTCTTGGATTTATGTCGATAAAATAGCATAACATTAGCAATAAAAAGATGCTGTGAAGATTTCACCTCCTAAAAAGGGATATTAAACAAATGAGAGGCAAAAAATAATTTAGATACCGGGTCAAGGATATAAACTTCCAACAATAGCAGCATGCACTATACACCATACACAAATTCAAAACCTACACGCAATGACACACATGCTATCTCCATGCGAAGCCCTGAGATTGTTGTGTGAGGAGTCATCGGGGTGGAATGGTCCTAGCGTAGGGCAGTATATTGCCATGATCTAGCATTCTTGACATATATTTACAGTAAAATTCACCTGAAATCATTGATGGAATGCCTAATAAGACTATATCTAACACGTTTCTTTCCAATTTCCTTTTTGCCACAATAACTGTAAAGAGCTTTGAACCTTACAAAAACTTACTGATGGGCCACACTGTTAGTGATAACTTTACCCCTCCTTTTCAATTTCACCCAAATCGTGGTCAACAAAGACCGAGTCATAGAGCCTTCAGCAAAGAAATTAATATTTCCACTTAACCCTTACCAGTCAATTTCAGAGAGGAAAAAAAAAAGAAAATATCCAACTTTAAAGAGGTCTATTAATACAGGGCTTCATATGTGACTTTGGGGGCAAATAATCCTATAAAATTGAGAAATTCTGAAATTTAGAAATGTCTGATAAGTTTATGGGGCCAACTGTCATTATATGAATACACAGGACATGCATGTACATACAAAGGCATGCTGGTTCACTATGGACAGAAAAAAATGTACCCAACATAGTCAGAAATTAAGGCCACTCAACATTTATACAATTCAACTAAGATTACACTACAAAAAATACATCTAGAACAAAATATAAATGACTAACACCTCGAAGGTTTCCTGGCTAAGAGACGAATACCCAAATCAACTTTACAGAGTATTGCAAGCCTGCTCTGTAGACAAAAGTCAGAAGTGGCCAAAAGTTGGGGCCATCCCTTTCCCAGGCAAGTAAAGATCATGTGATCAGAAGACGTGCAAAATCATGCTATTTTGATTTCAGCTGTCATTTGACCGGTCTAAACTTTGACATGAAACTGAAAGATTTGAAATATTTTGGTTTCATAGCCCTGCATACTGTCATTGCCATGGCCACCAAGTTTCATCTCGATGGATGGTTAGAGTGTGCAGTGGCCTTAAGAATTAAAAGACATGCAGTACCAACCTTCATTTCTTTCTCTGATGCTGCATTGAAGTACCATGTTCTGGCATCTGATCTTAAACCAATGATCTTGAATGACCATTTTCTTTCCTCTGAAACTGCCTCGTCTCGCATGACCCTGACATTCAAATACATGTACGAAAGATGTATTACTTTTTGAAAACATTTTGATTAGAGTACTAGGTTAGGGGTTGAAAAAACAGCTTTAATCAGGAAAGTAGGGTTTTGGCTAATAATGTTTACTCTTTGGTAATACTTGATTACCTAGGGCCATAAAATACTAACCTACAAGTACTAGATTAACATGTACTTCCTTGGCATAACAAAGAGAATGAAATACCTGATACCAACTAAATTTCATTTATAATTCTGTATATTTCTTTCTTTTTTCATATAAATATCTTTTGTGCTAGTTTTACTATACTAAATGAACTGACCAAATATTGTATTTTCTGGCATTTTCATATATTCGTTTAAGACATATGAATTTTCAAATACTCTAAAATTTACCTACATGTACCTTGCAAGAATCTTTGATGTCTTTTGATCTGACCAACATATTTTGTCCTTCTTTCTTTGACAAGGAATCTATTATCAAGATACCAATCATAATACATAAATGAAATATTTTCTCACAAGGCACTTGATAAATAATTTTGCATGAAATAAGAATGCAACTTCTAAAATTGTCCGTTCAAATGAAGTCAAATCAAATCAAATCAAACCAAGTAACAAACCACCCCTACCTGTTATAGCCAGTCAGAGAGAACACCCCCTGTGGCTTCTTTGCCTTGTCGTCCCTGAAGTACAATACATAGTGCTGATAGATGATGACGTAGCGTAGCTGCCACCTGCGGGACCGGTCCTGGAACCCCAGAACCCTTCCCACCTGCTCCCCGACCTCCCCCAGTACATCCACCTTCCTGTCCTGGGCCTTCTTGTAGAGGAAGCCACAGTGCATGACATCTCGCAGCAGGATGTCGTGAGCACCTAAAAGGAGATAACATTAACCGCTATTAGCATCAAAGAAAAAAAAAACCCTCAAGTTTGTCATCAGAAGATACTTTGTTGTCAACCCACTATTTCAAGTTGTGCAATACAATCACGGGCGTAGACGCGCATAATTATCCATTGTTAGTGGGGGGGGGGATGATCTTTTCACCATCCCCCCCCCACTAACAACAGAAAGTGTGTGCGTATCTACGCCACTGAATACAACAGTGCTTGGTGCTGTACATTTCAAGTTGTATGACTGAAATCATAAAATCATAATCAAGATGAGGGAATCATATTTTAATACTGGTTGTAGTATTGATCTAAGACCATCTTAAAGGAACCCAGAATGCACGACATCTCGCAGCAGGATGTCGTGAGCACCTAAAAGGAGAGAATATTAACCACTATAAGCATCGCAGAAAAACAAATAACCCCAAATTTGTCATCAGAAGATACATTATTGTCAACACACTATTTCAAGTTGTACAATACAATACTGCTTGGTGCTATTATGATTGGAAACAGAAATCGTCAAGATGAAGGAATCATATTTCAATGCTGATTGAGGTCCTGGGGCCAGTTTCTAGAAACCATAAGTCTAAATTCTTGGACACTCCATAGCAACGTGTGTTATAGAATTAACACATGTTTCAGTGGGATGTCCATGAACTTAATGACAGTTTCGAAAAACTGGCCCCAGGTCCTCAAGCGATCTTAGAAAAAAAAATCACAGAGCATGACATCTACAGTGCATCCAAAAAAAAGTTAACAGTCAGAAAAAGTTTCCCAAAATAAATAATTCAAAATATTTGTAGGAAATTTTCATACCTGTAGATAGCTTAGGGTCTCTTCTACAAAATGAGACAAAAAATCTGTCAATATTCTAAGCTCAAGTGAACAAAAGCGACTTTTGCAAAAGGGTGCAAAATCCAGACTTGACAAAAATTAGTATTTTGTTCTGGCTGGTATTAGCAAATTTGAGAACCATTGAAAAGTGGGCGGTTGGAAAAAATCTCCCCAAATGAACATTTCAAAATATGTTCATAAAGTTTTCATACCTATGGATAGCTTACATTCCCTCCTATAAAATGACACCAAAAAATCTAACAATATTTTACACTTGAGTGAGCAAAACCCATTATTGTGAAATGATGCAAAATCCATGGTTGATGGTATCAACAAAGTTGAGTCTTTAAACCCTTAGAAACTTTCATAAATGATCATTAAAAGGCAATTTATGAAAGAATAGGTTTTGTTTTCTGTATGTGCTTACATATCTCATCAAAACTGTATGGTTGACTGAGAAAGCCAGCTTGAATTAAAACCTTGTCAAAACTAATTTACTTCAAAATATTCAATAAAGTAGTTAATTGCTCACTGAAGCATAAAAATATTGATGAGATATGTAAGGACATACAGAGAACAGAACCTGTTCTTTCATAAATTGTCATTATTGATCAAAATATGAAAATCTATAAGCCTTTTAATTCATGACTCTCAACTTCGCTGATACCAGCCAGAACAAATACCAATTCTTGTCAAGTTTGGATTTTGCACCTTTTCACAAAATAAAGTGGCCTTTGCTCACTCAAGCATAAAATATCAGCTCACCTTTAGGTGTCATGTAATAGAAGAGACTCTAAGCTATTCACGGGTATGAAATTTTGCTTCAAATGTTTTGAAATATTTATTTGGGGAGACTTTTTCTGATTGTTAATTTTTTTCTGGGATGCACTGTGGAGAAAAAAAATATACTATGGGCACCTAAAAGGAGAAACATATCATTATCAATGATAATTCAGAGATAGTTAAAATACTGCCAATCATCATTGCATAATGCTGGTCACAAAATGATACATGCATGCTTGGACAAGTACAAGCTGTGGACATAAATAAATTTTAGCAGTAAGCAAATATAATTTGACAGGTTTCATATTATCATAAAGTGGTGGCAGCAGTGGGATGCATTGACAGCAGCCAAGAACTTTGACCTACTGTATTATTTCACCCACCGTTAATTGTACAGTCAAAAGAATAGTCTGTACATGTACTTCTCTTAGTGTAGAGGAGTGGAAATCCGCTCTTTTCAGAGTCATTAGGGATCCCTTTGTTTTGAAGCTGAATCCAATTTTCCTCTTTCAAAGGTGAATTTCATTATTTTGAGCAGGGATTTCCATTCCAAAATAAAGTTATCCTGATATTACTCTTAAAGGGAAAGTCCATCCCGATTACAAGTTGGTTTTAAAAGAAGCAGAAAAAAAAACAGAACTGTGAAGGTTTGAGCAAAATACAATAAGAAATAAAAAAATCATGAATTTTTGAAGTTGTAATCAATCAAACACAACTTGGCAACTCCGTGACGCACTAGTATCTTGCGAGCTCCTCTCCCATTTGCTCTGTACCTCATTTTCTCTAAAGAACATATTCAAACATACATGCACCTTAGATATAATCATAGCTCATATGTGTTTACACAAAACCCATATGAAACAAATCTATTCCTTCATCAGAAACTGAGAAAATGAAAATTTATGCAATTTTCTGTACTAGGTAAATGGGAGAGGAGCTTGCAAGATACATCACGGAGTTGCCAAATGTGTTTGATTGATTGATTGATTTCCACTCCTGTACATTTAAAGAGTACATGTAGGAATACAAATTATTGTATGTAGGTAGTCACAACTGTTCATTTATGGTATGCCTTTTTATTTAAGATCCTTTTTTATGGAACCCTTCATTAAACTTTGAATAACAGATTATTTTAAACCTTGGTAAAAAGCAAATGTTTCAATATTATACACCCAGTTATCAAAATGTGTCAAAAGAATATGCTACTTAAGAAGAAAGAGGAAAGCTCTTAATTGAAGTATAGACACATTTTCCCTTAAGGATCAACATCTGAATAAAGCCGCCAGAAATGATGAAAACTGATATTATCGGGAAAATGAACTTTTTATTTTGAAAATGAAGTGATTAATATCTTCCTCTCATGGAAATGATACATGCTGTCATCCTCTGTGAATCATGAAACTCTACTCAAACTAATCTGTGGCAACAAGAGAAGTATGTAGGAGTTATATCATAGTGACTTTAACTTACATCCATCATATGAAAAGGTTACTATGTCACTTGGCATGGTTGTAAATCTTCTCCAGCAACAAGAGGCTTAAATAAACACTGCTTATCACAATCTGCAATCCTCAATATTTTTCAAGATTCCAAATTATCAATAGAAAATTACTATAATATCCATTTGTTCACTCAAGAGACAGCTTTAGTTTCTTAATTTCATCCGAATTGCTACTCCATAAAGACATATATTGAAAGCCACTTCAGGATTATTCACTAAAGACACTTTAAAAGCCTTGCTCTTGTGTTCTGTCCGTAAGTACTCTTCACTCTAGCTCCGATGGATAACTGCTGATTTGTCTTCACTCATAGAAACTGCAGTCGTTAACATATATCATGGATGTCTTCTGTAATCAATCAAGTCCTTAATTTGTCTCTGATGCTTTGCCACTGCCATTAATTAGTCTCTAACTATCTTAAATTTTCCTGAGCATTAATTGTCTTGAAACATACCCTGGAGGGCTCAGACAATACAAAAGTTCAGTAGATCACAAACTTCCTGTAGAAGATCCTTCTAAAGCATATCGAAAGCAATTAGTCTTGTAGCAACAACATCAACAAAATCTTTTGAAAAAGAAAAGCACAATTCAATAAGTTCTCCTGTTTGGATACAAGCACAATCACAAGAAATGACTAGGTATCTGCACACAACAAATAAATGAAGAAGAATTCTTGGACAGTACAGTTTAAACTCTCCATAGGATATATCCAAAAAAATAAAGCTTTCATTGTATTCCAATAAGATATAATGCAAAGACAATCTCCAAACAACAACTGATAGATTTGAGACTATGTTGCAACAACAGAGATTGGGGTAGAACCTGTAATACAGCAGGCATAAATTCAGGATCTAGGACCCTGAAGAAGTCCCATTGTTTAGTACCACATGATCCTATAAGACAAGCTTGTCAGGTTCACTGTTTCATCACTCATTGTGCCCAAGGTCACATGACATCAAAGTTAATGCCATTTCTTTAAAAAGCAGGCAGAAAAAAAATTAATAAAGTCAAGTTTACAGAAGGTACAAAAATAATGGCAATGTTCCAAAAGGGGAAATCTTACAAAATCCAGCAGGCCCTAAAAAGGGATCCGGCATTTTACTGTAGAGCTACTGATTATTCTTCCTTGTTTGTACAACAAACGGTTGAAAAAAAAATCTCCTTTCTACACACAGTTTATCCAAATGTGTCCCACAACAGACTGGCATATATGCTAATTTTTCAATGTTACATCAACACATATAGGCTTCCATAAACAATCAGTTTCCTCCTGTATCAGCAAACTTGCCCAAAACTGCATTTTTTACTTCTTGCATAAAATGTCAACAGAAATGTTTCAAAGACCAGCTATACATAACTAAAGAGAAAAAAATGAACTTTGCCAGATCACACAGAACATAACGGTGTATATTGCTCCAAAGCCTATTGTCCCAGTGGCAGTATCTAGATACTGGAGTGCAGATTCTATTGACAAGATGTAAAAATGAAAGATCATCTGCTGGACAGGAGTATCCAATACCTGAAGGTGACTGTCCACAGTCTGTACAGTGTACTACAAATCCAAAAGCTATTGAGTAATATGTGCTACAAATTTCAACAAAAGATGTTATCCTGTGCACAACAATACAGTCCCAAACAGCCTTTGAACACCAAAGCAAACTGCAAACCGCTGTAGCACACTCCCTCAGGATCCAAGCATTAGTGATTGCTTCCTCGAAACCTAATCAAGTTCTAAGCTATCAGCTGTGTGTCTCTCCCAAACTCCTAATTGTTCAATTTCCCATCCCAGCTATCTCGACAGTACTCGAGTCTCCATGAGGACAATGTAGGAATTTGGAAAGCAGGTGTTCTTGCAGCATTGTCAACAGTCTCTTGGTAAGATATGGCTCCTCTTGGTTAAACCAAACTTTTCTCACTTCTCTTGCTTCGAAGAAGGCGATAATAAGGAAGTGGTACTGATTAGTGAATAGTTGCAGCAAATTTCCCAACCAATCAGCATGCATACGGTGGGGTGGAGAGACAGGGAGTAAGAAAAAGAGAGAAAGAGAGAGAGAGAGAGAGAGAGAGAGAGAAGGGTGCGGAGAGAGGGAGAGAATCAAAGTTTCACTCAACAATTGAAACTGTCATTATTGTACTGAATAACATGACATTTCGACTGAATATGCTTTCAACAAGCTTTTCAACAATTACTATACTGCATGAGGTATTGAGATATATGTATTCCTACATCTACAGGGCATTTGTTTCTATCTGTTCTATAGCATTTTCAATTGGTGATTATCTAAATCTCGAAAGATTCAGTTATTAAACTTACAAAGTCAATTATATGTGTATGAACAATTTTCTATGATAAGGTATAAACTCAAAACCTAGAATGAACAAACCTTAAATGTACAGCATAACTACCAGTTAAATGATGGTGACAATGGTATTCCTTTACTTATAATGATATCTCTAATATTAGGGTTATCTGAACCACAGGGTATCAGATTAAAGAAGACATTATCAAGCATCACACCATTACAAGATATTTAAGCAATGTCACTTGATTCTAATAATATAAGGGTTTGGATATGGGTTTCCTTTTTATTGACTCACACTGTATATACTGCAGTTGAATAGAAATGTTATTATTCATTTTGAAAATGATCCTTAGGTATTCCCTTTACTAATCATTGATTATTTTAAATTTAAAAAAAATCTCTCAGGGCTATCTTTCTTTCCAAGGCAGTTTTTCTTCCCAAGGCAATTCTACTATTTTAATGACTATGTAAACAAGTCAGATGCTCCCTTTAATATCATCTCAAAAGAAGTATAGGCCTACTGCATATAATGAACTTCATTGGAATCTCTGAGGTAACCACTGTGGTCATTTAACATGGAAGTCCCACTCCAACGTTCAAAACCAGAGTTGGCAAATTTCTTGGGTTAGACTTAGACATTAATCCTCAATTATCTTTTCATTGGATAAAGTTCCAAGTCATAGGTCCTTTAGGTGCTTGGAATAATTTTAGGTATATGCTGTACTAGATGACTAAACATTTGAGGTTGAGAAAGTCTAAAGTCATCAAGTAACTAATCAATCCAACAAGCAAGACAAGAATCAATAACCAGCCAGTCAATTCATAATTCAACCAATCAGTAATTATCCAACTAACCAATCAACCAACTAATCCATCAATTAAGGTAGCAAACAGTCAAACAAGCTATAAATTAATCAAACCTTTCAATCAATATTGTTATATAATTGAAGAATCTTCTGGAAGGAAGTTATTTTCCAGTTTTCTTTATGTATTTATGAACACAGAAATTTCTAGAAGAGAAATCATTATTCAGATGTAAAAGTCAGTGTACTCTGTAACAGTGAAAGAATCATTAATCACAGATTACATAATGCACATCCAGTAGAGGAAGATCATTCTAGATTATTACATTATGTCTGATGTACTGTATGCTAGTAACAATGTAATTACCTGCTGGAACATGTTGTTTACCTGACCTTTGCATGAACTTCTTAGTAAGAGTGAAACATTGCAATGAGTCTATAAATAGCTCATTGGAATCCCCTTCTTTTGTTTGTTACAACTAGAATTATGTGGAACTTACAAGAAAGTTCCAAACCTTCATGAATGTTGTAGTAGAAGGTAGAAAATTCTAATTAAAGGTTGAGATTGTATATAAGCTGGGAGCTTCCACAGAAATTTCAGAATTTATATCCTGACTACATCGTGGAGCATATATTGCATAAGTTCTCAGTTAACACCATCTGATATTGATTGTATTGATATCAACCTGTGGAAATTGTCTTGGACCTTATCTTGGACTCAATCTTGGACATCATTATTGACATCGCAGTCAACATCGTTATTGACATCGTGGTCGACATCATCATCGACATCGTGATCGACATCGTGATCAACATCATCATCGAAATCGATGACTTCCTGAATTATCTTGGACATTTTTCGACTAGATCTTCTGGAATCTTCTTTTACCAGTTTGACACCATACAATTTGGATTTATACTTTGGATTATTACTGTGATTAACAACCAACTTACTCTACACTTCAAGAACATTCTGGACTCATACCTTGCATTCATATTCTGTGGATAAGGAGTTTCCCCAGCTAAGAAATTGTAAGTCTTTGCTAATTTAAGTACATGTACTAAATGTAGGCTTAATAGTTGTAATTTTTGTATTATTTTCATGTCTCAATATTTGTAGATATTAAAAGAAACTACGTATCATCTAAAGTTAATATCTTTTGTTCGGTTCTTATCTTTTGAGGATTTTGGATCGTAACAATATATTGACCAATCAACCAACAAACTGACCAATCATTTTTTTCCCCATCCAATTCCATCAATCAATCAATCACAAACATATCATACTATAAAAGATTTTGTATTACTGTGGGTTTTCAGTCTACTTAAGATCGCTCCATCATCTTCAAATCTCATTACATCTCTGCACGTACAAACAAAAAATTGCATAATCACTCTACAACATGCAATAAAAGATCTATCACGTTTCAAACAAGATATCATCCAATTAGCCATAGACACAACAGGATATAGTTCAAGCCGATACATGCATGTTACGATCCAGGACGTTATCCCGATTGAATTACAGTTAAATAGTGACAGGTTCCATCAAAGCATTATAAAGCTATTTGCAGGAGATCCGGCAAGCTTCACTGAACCAATTACCAAAAAATCTTAACAATGACGTGTCCCAGCATCATTATGAATTGAGCTTCAATGGAGTCTCAGTTTTAGACAGACATGTATAATTTACGGCTATGTTTCGTTCAACTCGTTTTTAAAGGACAATGAAACCCTGGGGAAAAATCCATTTTAATGAAAAGAGAGGATAGAGAGAAGCAATTTTAAAAAGTTCCATCAAGATCGGTTACGAAATGAGAAAGTTATGAAAGTTTGAAAGTCTCAATTTACTTTCTATGGTGATCCTCAAACTGGCAATGTTGTTTCAAAGTGACAGGTTTAGTAGTAACTCTCCATATGTTTTGTACACAAAATTTCATATTTTCCCCATTATCTCTCAAGGTGCAGCTTTTCTCCTTAGCTCAAGATATATCATGGGAAAATGTATTTGACACAACATATGTTGAGTTTACAAAAAGACAAGCAGCATCTTTAGAGATAATGGAGAAAATATGAAATTTTATGTACAAAACATATTGAGAGCTATACTACAAAACCTGCCATTTTGAAGCAACATTGCCAATTTGAGGATCGCCATAGAAAGTAAATTGAGACTTTTCAAACTTTCATAAATTTTTCATTTCGTAACAGATTTTGATGGAACTTTTTAAAAATTGCTTCTCTCTATCCTCTCTTTTCATTAAAATGGATATTTCCCCAGGGTTTCATTCTCCTTTAAGTAATCTTCTTTTTCCAAACTTGCTCTTCTTCTTCTTGACTTTTCCTCCTTCGACTATTTTTTTCTCTCTTTAGTTTCCTGCATCCCAAACTAAACAGATGAAAGTTGATTTTTTTCTTCAAAGAAACAAAGCCCCATAACTTGTAATTAAAAGAACTTTGAATACAAGTATTGCCAATAATTAAATTGTTATTGTAATTCATTAAGTCTACTACAGTCAGACCTGTTAAGTTCATGGATATTTTTGAGTTTTGGGGAAAGAGTTCACAAAAAAACACCAAACTTTGCAGATGTACTTGTTAGGATAATAGCTTCATTTTTTCTCACAGGACACATCGATTCAAACCACATCTTCATGTAAAATTACGCTAATTTATGCGATTTACATGCATTAAATCAATACATGTACATTGACAAGGTAAAAATCAAATAGCTTGAACATGATCCAAACTTTTTGTGGTGATAGCTTTATTTTTTTAACACAGGACCCATCTAATTAAATCTCATCTTCATGCATAATTATGCTAATTTATGCCAATTACATGTATATATACATCCCTGAAAAAAATTATTAGACCAGCTCCATTTGGGGGCATATAGGTAGTGTAAAGTCCATTATCTAACTAGGAAAATGATTATCAGCAGCTAATTCATGATGAATGGACAACTACTCCCCAGTACAATCACCTCTATGACAACTACCCCGGGACAATTGCCACTAGGATGACTACAGCCAGGCCAAATTGCCCTGGACAAATTTTCCTAGACAATTAACCCCCCCCCCCCCCCCCCCATTTTGGACATCTAACGTCAGAGAAGATTAGGCCTAATATCAAGTGTTACTTTTTCTTGGTCTGAGCACTATGGCCAGCTCATTATTCCACTTAGAACATTGTGAGTTACATAAAAATTATAAAAATTAAAGACAATAGAAAATTAAAGCTATCAAAAAATAAAACTTTCTTACAACATTAATGAGTTGCTGAGTGGGGAAAACAATCTAACTCAATATGGACAGCATACCACAAGACATGGTTGCTATTATCATATCTAGCAATTTTACACCAAGAAGTGAACAAATTGCCTCTAGAGGAGTCAACATGGCTTATCCAGATGATCTGGCATACCCCCTAGACCAAATACCCCTGGAAAATATCCCCTAGGACAATTACCCTATAGGACATTTTGAGCGGCTCTGAAGTATCTATCTGTTGGGGATTCCCTTTGATGTAATTGTCCTGTGGGGATAATTGTCTGGTTATAATTGTCCTAGGGGTAATTGCCCTGGCGGTAATTGTCTGAGGGGTTGGTTATTGCAGGGGGTAATAGTTCTTAAGAGTATGCACCTACTCATTATGAGTTACCTAGTAGAAACTGTTTTGAAAATTCCATTACTGATGAAGAGAACACTTCCTGCATATAGACCTTGAAATGAGCTGGTCTAATAATTTTTTTTCCAGGGCTGTATGTACCTGGACAATGCAAAAATCAAAGTGCTTGAAAATGTACCAAACTTTCCATAATGAATTTGTTATACCTACAGAATTATTTTTTCCCACAGAACCAATCAAATTAACTCACATCTTCATGCAAAATTATGCAAACTTATGCTAATTATGGAATGTGTTAATAGGGAGTTTTTGATTAGGTGGACGAGAACATTGTTCACGTCCACCGGAAGTCTACAGTCAGTATGTCCACTGTTAAAATCTGTTTCAATTCCAATCAACGTGGATTGGAAGGGCATGACGTCTGCTTTTTATCTTTTCTTGTGTTACTCTTTGTGTTTTATCCTTTCATTTCTCTTTCTATCTTTCCTTAAGTTATTCTTTATGTTTCTCCTTTAATTTCTCTTTCTATATTTCCTTAATTCATTCTGTTTTTCTCATTTGATTTCTCTTTTCTTTCTTTCCTTATTTTATTCTTTGTTTTTCTCATTTGATTTCTCTTTCCTTATGCTATTCTTTGTTTTTCTCATTTGATTTCTCTTTCTAAAATATCTTTCCTTATGTTATTCTTTGTTTTTTCTCATTTGATTTCTCTCTCTTTCTTTCCTTATGTTATTCTTTGTTTTTCTCCTTTCATTTCTCTTTCTATCATATTTCCCATCTCTTTCTATGTTTTTTCTCCTTCATGTGACGTCACAGCGGTGAACGACGTCAACGTTTTAGAGAGGATGGCAAAACCATGGTGGACGTGTTCTCGATCTGACTAGTGGACGAGGGAGATGACGTGATGCATGTGCAGAGCTTCAAAATGATGTAATCTCGTACCAGTCGACTATGTCATTCATAGTGTACGTACTTAAGAGCTTCAACTCTTCAATGGTGCAATATTTGCATTAAAAATCAAGAAATATACTCTGAAAATTGCAGTTTGAAGATGATGTCTTTTCATTTACGTGACCTTATTTACCAGTGAGTATCAAATTGGACTTGCTGGTATATTCGGTTATTAATATACCATAGAAATTAAAAGACTATTGCAATTATTGATGTTATTTTATTCTAATTGATTAATCTAACCTATGTGTTAGAATCTGAAGCCCTTCCACATTTATTTTGTGAGTATATCATAGAATATATGTCTTATGCATAAAAAATTAACATTAAGATAAATAAAAATGAATTCGATGATTTCATCAGATTCACATGGATATGAAAAATTAAGGAAATAGTTTACACATTTCGAGACGAACAAATGAATTTGTGTTTTTGCATAAATTAGCATTTTTAAATAGGGTGCCATTCACAGATTTTGTGGCACCCTATCTAAAATTAACGCTTTTAATACATATGACTCATAGGCAAAATATTGCGCTTTTGTAAATTCTGTCCCCCAAATTTTATTAACAGACCTGACTACTTCAAGTAGAAGATTTAAGAAGATCTGTACATCCCCAATTTTCTTTCTATGCATACATGTACAATACATGATTGTATCGAGAAATATTTTCTTAAATGAGCAAAATATAAACTCTTAAGTGAGTATTCATCCTTATCATCAACTAGCAATTGTTTAAAATCCTCCAAATGTCCCTACTATATAATGCTCAACAATATTGTCCTGTAATGTTCCCTTGACCAATTGAAAGACAATCCTACAATATTGATACAAATTTGTGCCTACTATACTATTCCTGCTGTATCCTTAATGGGGTATCATATGGCGGAACTCGATACCCACTGTTCTTAACCTCGCCCATAATGCGTTTCCACTTTCTCCTAGTCTAGATTCCATCAGTTTTTTATATTTGGTTTATTTTCTATCCGTTTTTCATATTTGGTTTATTCCCTAACGCTGCTCTTTCTATACACGCATATCCCACACAGAGCGCGACTCTCCACTACAACGCGTGATCCCCAAAATTTCACCCATCGAGGGTCGAATGAAAGGACTATCTCAGTTTTAGCGTTGGGGGTGTATTATTTCTCAACGGATATCGTGCGCGAACAGTCCAGGCAGTGGACTAACTTTCTCCATGCCCAAATATCTGCCTTCTGGCACAAGATACCGTACAACAGTTATTGCAATACATCCAGTTTTCTTGGATTCCATGCAAGACCACTACGGACTTGAGCAGATTAAAGAAAAGTAATACCATGGACCTACTTTACAAATACCACTTATAAAATGGGGAAGTCCACCCTGGTATTTAGTTGATTGGAATAGAAGCAGGAAAATGAGAGAAACGGATTTAATAGTGAAAATTTGAGCAAAATCCGACAAGAAATAAGAAAGTTATGAATTTCTGAAGTTGTAATCAATCAAACACAAATTGGCAACTCTGTGATGTATCTTGCAAGCTTCTCTCCTATTCACCCTGAACTAAAAAAAAAATCATAAATTTCCATTTTCTCTAAAGAAAATATTCAATCATACATGCAACCTTGATATAATCATTGCGCATGTGTTTTTACACAAAACCTACATGAAACAAATCTATTCCATCATCAACAACTAAGAAAAAGAAAATTTATGACATTTTCATTTTGTGCACAATGCAAATGGGGGAGGACCTCGCAAGATATGTCACAGAGTGGCCAATATGTGTTTTATCACATAAAATTTCAAAAATTCATAACTTTCTTATTTCATATCAGATTTTGCTCAACTCTCACTAATCTGTTTCTTTCATTTTTCAACTTATATTTCAATCGGAAACGGAAACAGAATACCGGCATGGTGGACTTCCCCTTAAAAGCAGAATCCATCAGAATTTAAGATTTTAACAGTACTTCAGTACAGTTATTATTATTTACATCATATCTAAATGTGTACTCTACGTAATCAGACGTCCTATCTGAATGTTTTGATTAGATTAGGTCTTTATTTTAATCTAAATATGTAAAATACTTTTGTTTGTAAAGCGCTTTGAGAACCATTTGTGTATTGAATTGCACTATATAAAACATTATATTATTATTATTATTATTACATCAGTTTAATGACAAATATACACAGTAAATATCGTAACAGAAAAATATTGGTATTTATTTATAGTAAAATATTTTCACAACATCAGCAAAAACTGATGGAGTATAGTGAACAATTTCAAACCTTCTATCATTTTACAGTGATACTCACTCTGATTTGAGGTACATGGACACAGCATAATAGGAGAGATCTGTCATTACCTGTATTTTTATACACGTATAAACGTTTTACATACCATAAATTCAAAGTCTCATATCAAAGCTCAAATACACACACATACCCACACTCACAAACACATGCAAAAAAAAACCTGTGTACCTTAGTTAACAATTAAAGTTGCATGGGTTCTTCATATGAAAGTAATAAAATGTGGTTAATTAAAACAAAGCTAGAGACATACTTATTTTTTTTAGATCCTCCATTGGTGATGAGCCCTCGACATTTGCGTTCTCGTAGGGTGAATCGCACTTTATCTCTGGTTTGTCTTCTACATCTTGATCCAAGTCAAGGTCCAAGTAATAGCTTTGTTCCATTTCTTTCTGAAGCCAATAAGGCTATAGCAGACAGAAAGGCCAGAATATTACAATATCCATCACAAAAGCACTTTATTCAAACTTGCAGTGCCGTTATTAGTCACAACCAAACTCCCAAACATATACATGCTTCCGCTAGCATACACCTTGAGAGCTTGTACGGTAGAGAGAGAGAGAGAGAGATATGTTCATTTCAAATTGAAACTGAAAAGAGCTTCAAACAAGTCTTTCGCGAAGGACGCAGACACTTTAGTATACACTTGTTTCAATATGAAGGACTTTGGATAGTGGAGTATCAGTTCCTAATTGAGATAATTTGGAGCAATGAATAACTAATAAAAGTTCGATGATCTAAGTCAGGTGAATTGAAACTGACCACATTCTAAAAAGGGTCAATAGATCAATACATATCGATGAAAATGATGTCACAAGCTAATATTTCCCCCTTGTATCAATTATCAAGATACTGATTCAGGGGATTCATGCAGTTTCTCAAAATCAATTGCAAGCTGGCTTCCTCACTGCAAATATCCCTGCAATCTGTGCACTGGAGACAAAGCGTCCATTTTATATCCGAAAATAGTAACAGAAATGTGCTTTCTTTCGATACTGTACAACCTTTTCCACAATATCACTGCCCTAAAGTCTATTCATAATCATTACACGCAGTACTCTGTCTACTGCAGCACAGATAATTCCCTCTCCTGCATGACCTCACAACAATCACCAGCAAACACCGGTTTATGATCCAAGATCAAAAGGTCCAGTGTCCTATTCATATGCCCTTCCTTCCGTTTTCATATAAAACTTCTGAAAAACGACCTGCTAAATGTGATCTCTCCACAGATACATGTAGACTGCTCGATTGGCCATAGATGGCAAACTCCTCAAGGTAACGACCCAACTTTTTTTATTCTAAAATCTAAATTGATCTTCTTCAAAGTATCTTGCTCAACCAATCATCAAGGACAGGTTATCCACTCCTTGTGACAGTAAATTTTAAAATTGTCAGCAACTCTCCATATGTACATGTGCTCTCTTTGAACTTGCACCAGACCATATAGGCATACTTGTAAAACAGACAATAGAAGTAAAGGCACATTGTACAAAATAATCCAACCAGACACGCAAAATGGGAGATAGCTTGCGGAGAGTATGCACAGGAAGTCAGTTCACATTTATGCTATCAAGTTCCAAGGTTCAGAACCTGCCCTTGTGGGAAAACCCCAAATTTCTAAACACTCATCGATCGTCTTCCTCCTTGCTGCGTTATTCCATAATGTTTCCAGACATCATGTTTAAATCGTTTAAAATTTTGAGTTAAATGTAGTCAGCTATCTGCCAGGAAGTGGTTGAGTGCGTAAAGTGCTTAAAAGGCCAATAATTGCATATAAAGGAGCTTTAATTGGAGGAAACCGAAATAAAGCTCTCTGGGAAAGGTCTCACAGAAACTACATACTTGTGTTTGATTTTCAAGAACGATGTAGACGAAATACTTATCATCATTTTGGTGATAATCCCACGTTAAGTAGAATTAGGCAACATCAAAAGTAGATGAAACATGTTTGGCTCTTGTGGCATTAAATCTATTTACAGCCTTTTATTGTCAACAATATTCATCTCCCAGGCATTTCTGGCTGTATCTACAGTGTGTCCACAGTGCTCATGCAATCACGTTTTGTTGAACTTTTTATTGTCTTATTCAAACAATGACTGCACTTCTATGTTAACATTTTGCAGTCCCGTTATAAACTGTTTAGACATTCAGATACATGTGTGTACCGAGGGAGGGGGGTGTTTTAGGTGTTCAAACACCCCCCTTTGGAAAAAGAGGGGTGTTTTAGGTGTTCTAGGTGTTCAAACACCCCCTTTAGAAATGAATCAAAAGCTTATTTTTGATACCAAAATGCTGATAACCTTTTTTTTTTTTTTTTTCGCTTGTCAGAGAATATTTGAGTAAAAAGAGACCCCCAAAATGATGACAACCTTCTTTTTTTTTTTTTGCTTGTCAGAGAATTTTTGAGTAAAAAGACACCCCCCCCCCCTTCAAAAAATCCTGGGTACGCCACTGTTCAGATACTATTACCTGGTATTGAATAAAATTACAACAAATGAGGTTCATGTGTCAATGTTTTATTTCTATAGTTTAATAAGATAATTTAATTTGATTGATTTATCTATTAAGTTGCTGGATGATGCTTGCTAGTTGGTACATCTCATAATTGGGTCAACGAAGTAGGACTTGGTAAACTGGGCCCAGTCACAGGAGAGCCTTATTGAATCAATGGTGGTGTCTTCTTGGTTTTTCATCCCACCATCCATTCAAACGGCCCATACCTCCCCCCGCCCCCTTTATGAAACCGAATTGGCATACCTTCAGTACACAACATAAAAATTTTCCCCCTCAACTGTGATTTTTAACAAATAGAATTGCACCCCCCCCCCATGTTTATTACAAAATCTCAGATCTTTTTCATAAAACTTGTTATCATCAGTAACAACTGCCACATTTCTATGAAAAATTTGCTCTCAGCCAATCAGATGCAAGGATTTCAGTAGCTTATGACAGTTCTTGCAACTTGTTATTGATAACAAGTTTTTATGCAACAGGGCCCTGCCCCAGGCTTCAATCATATTTTTACTGGACAAATGAGATATTTTAGCTTCTACACCGTTTTCTTTCCCCATTAAGAAATTCAGGATCAGGGTTAGATTTAGGTTTCATCAGCTCAGGGAACATACATGTAGGGCTAATAGATGACATACATCTGGGACCAATACAACATAGAACCAATGGGACATAGGATCAATGGGATGTAGGACTAATACATGTACATGTAGGGCATAGGACCAAGGGTAGTTGGCAACATCAAATTGGCCAAACTTCAAAGCAAACATTTGTCAAACATCCACATTTTTCAAATAACATACAACGAAACAGTCTTTTCAGATGTTTCTCACATTGAAAGTTTCGAGTCAAACAAATACTGCCACTATTTCAGACTGACAACATACATGCGTGATAAAAGTGATTCAGGGCATGAAATACATCACACCTAAAAGGATGGCAAAAACAACATGGCTTGTGATGATTTCAGAAAAATAGAGGAATCTAAAGTTCAGAACATTGGTTTAAAGGCCAAAAAAATAGGAACCATTCCTCTCAAATAGGAACAGTTGTCAGGTTTGGTTAACCCTTTCAGGACAGGAATTATTTCAGGGCTAAATTGATCACAGTTTGTTCTTCAAATTGGCAACAGTAATATTTTTCTTTTAGTGCTACATGGTTCAAATAAGGTGTAATGTCTTTGAAAACAATATACATGGTTAGAAATTTGTTGAATAATTGAAAGAAGTTGCCAATTTTGATGAAAACAATGATTTTGAACCTCTTAATGTGCTGCCAATTTAAGGATCTCAAAGCTTATTCTTGTTTTTAAAATTCCTGGCATCTAACGCAATATGGTCATGTAATAACAATGGACATAGTGTGTGCAGAAAATTTTGCTCTTTCTACTCGTGCATCTGGTATATTTTTTAGAGCTCTGAATCAAAAGTTATAGAGCCAAACCACAAAATGTGGTCAATTGTCTCGAAAGGGTTAATGATTTTCTTTTAAAATGAAATAAACCACATCAAAAATCTGAATGTTAATTTTTGTATGTACTTGTTTGTAAACCAAGTGACTCATTTGCTGAACTCATGGCCGGGAATAAATAAATTTGACCAGCAAGGCTCTAATTAATGTATTACTGAGATGTAATGCTACTTAAAGGGGAAGTTCACCCTGAAGATTACTTGAGTTTAAAAAATGAAGAAAATATAAAGAAAAATATTGGCGAAGGTTTGATGAAAATCGGTCAAATAATAAAAGAGTTATGAGTATTTAAAGTTTTGGATTCGTGACGTCACATGCGAGCAGCTGCCCATTGGTCATATAATAAATATTCCATTTATTCGCATTTTTTTTTACGTTCCACGATAAATTAATATTGTTTCTTTTCAGAATCTAGTATTGAATAACATTTCTGACAATATATCAAATGCACAGACGAAAATATTCTAAATTTTCTGAGAAAACTGTATTTTATGGAATATTTATCACATTACATAATAGAGGAGCTGCTCGCATGTGACGTCACAAAATCAAAACTTCAAAAGTCCATAACTCTTTTATTATTTGACCGATTTTCATCAAACTTTTGCCAATATTTTTCTTTATTTTTTCTGCATTTTTTAAACTCAAGTATTCTTCGGGGTGAACTTTCCCTTTAAGAGTGGACTGGTAAAAACAGTTTGAACAAAATTTTTTTTTTTTTTTGCTTTTGAATGATTGACAACAAAAGCTCTGTAATATACTCACTTATATTCTCAAGTCCCTCCCTGGAATGCAGACACGATTCTGACGTCGTTCGCTGAAGGGGTTGAAGGTTAAGGCTCATCGGGAAGTTGATGCTGATCATCGACTCTCTGCCTGTTTTCCAAGCCATAAGAGTGTTGCCGTGGTAACCCCTCCTTCTGATGAAACTCTTTCTGGTTCGAAGCCTCTGCTCTGGTAGCCAGTGGCAATGATGATACAGACCCTGATCACTTGATGCTAGTTGCTACATCCCTGAAGTCATGAAAAATAAATTGGATTTGTTGAATTGCAAGAAAACCATTAATTTGAGCAATTTCATCATTATGAAGTAAATGTTCTTTTTAAAAGTCATACACAGGGATAATGAAGCCAACAATCATATGTTGTATTCATATAGTACCTAATGTAATTGAGATTCTCTATACACTCTAATTCTTAATTATACTGTTAAAAACTGATAACACATCTGAGAATAAAAGAAATTGCATTTAACCGACCTTGCAACACTATAGTTCTCTAGTTTTGAATGATATTAGCACTTTACTGTAAAATAAATGTATAATGATTTTGTCGTATGGATTTATGAAAGGAAAACTTTTTTTCTCCATTTTACGACAGATGAAATATAGTGTACACTGTAGGATTTGATATACCTTTTCATTTTATTATCCCATCTAATGTGTTTTATATAGATCTATGACAGAAAGCAAGACTGATTTGTTTATTCTATGTAAAATGATATATAGTGTACATTATAGGACTTGAATTAATACCTTATTATTTCTCTATTGAAATCCCATCCATGAGCTATCCTTCATCAAGAAATGTGGTTCACGGCTGGAAATAAGCATCTTAACTGTAAAAAAAAAGAAGAAAATATTGAAATTACAGGCTTCAACACACCACTGCTGTGGTCATTTCCATCATTTTGACGAATCTTGTCGGTAGGTTGGGGCAAAAATCTCACATATTCTTTAATAACATTCATCTTCTTCATTCAAAAACTGAAGTCTTTGCCAGTAAATATTGCAGTTAATTATTAAAATGTTTGTGCAACATCAATCTGAAAATTCCCTTGGGGAAAAAGATGTTTACAACAGCAAACAAAATTATGAAATAATTTTTTTTTCATAAAGATATTTCCAAATAATGTTTAAAGTAAAAATCACATTTTGACAAGGTTTCTTTTTAACCGATTTCGTTCAATGTACCTGTCTTTTATATAGAGAGAGTATATGGCTGCTCATTAAGCTATTTCAATGTGCCCTTCTTGCCACATCGTTTCCTTTTATCTTTAATCAAATAGAAAACTATAACATTTCTTAACACATGGCTAAATGTCAAATACAATACCCTTCCTAATATGCAAATATCAACTGTTACAACAAATAGCAACGCTCCCACATAGAATGCAAATTTAACCAGACAATGGATCAGCAGTACATTGGATAACAAACAATTTGATTGCAGGCAGCAAAGAAAGCAGTTTTCAGGGCTTTGTTTAATACAATTTAAACGTGGAGCATGGCATGACCTTACAATGAGTGGAATAGTATCAGAAGTCCAAAGTACAACTTAACAGAAGGAACAGTCGACTGAAAATTTGAAAGCAGATTTTTATTTTCATTGCATGTAACCATGCTGCCATACAAAGGTAATAAACTGACGGGAAAAACAACTTCCATATTCATCTAAAGAGAAGACCACAAATTAGTCCAAATGAAAAACACAAAGAGATAAAATTCTGAAGAAGGAATCTTAACTGCACTTTAAAATCTAAATCCTCCTAATCAAATACAAATCTAGATAAAGTGCTCATTTTATTAGGATAAACTTTACTTAATAACCTGTTTAAATATTTAGGGTCTGTATGCAGTAAAGAGAAATTCTGGGCACAACTGAACTAGTTGAAATCATGACAATTTGCTACTTTCAAATGAGGTAAATAATTAACTCAGTGTAAAAATATCTTTTTAGAATGTATCTGCAATTTATGTAGAAAAGGCAAGATTTATTTTGATAGAAAACATTGATTATGTTTTTATTGGCTCAACTGGTCTTTTTCAAGTGGTCTAATATTGCTTAAGTGGCATAATGAGCCTTATCGGTTAAGAGTGAGCATTGGAATGAACATTTTATTTTCAAATTTTTATGATGAAATCACTTTAAGATTTGTCATCAATATCTAAAGTTACTAAAATTCATGTTCCTTTAATTGACAAGGTCCGGAAAGTCATTGGATTGGCCCATTTTTTTAACAGGGGTGTTGAACACTAATGTCACGGACGGACATTATCGAGATAGATTGATTTGGTCCTCTATTTTATAAGAATAAACTTTCTTAAGTTTTGTTAGCAAATAATTATAGATCAAATACTATTCCATTGAAAACCAAAAAATATTTTAAAATGTTGCATAGAACTGGTCATGCCGCATGGTTCATGCAAATTTGTCCGTCTGTGACAGGAAAAAACTTTAAAGTTTTTTCATCCATTGGTGGGACAAAAATGAACACAAAAACATGCTGAGCTATCTCACTAGCTAGAGACCTATACTATGTATGAATGAAAACTTAATATATTAAATATTCATACACTAAAAACGCATTTGAAAAGTGTCACGGACGGACAGTGTAATATACTGAAATGGTAAATGCTGGGAGATTGTAAATTCAGTGAATTGTTCTACTGTTTATTAGTTTATGGAAAATACATGTATTTCATCCTAAATATCAAATATATATTGTGATCCCCCCATATAAGTGCTAAAATACTGCCCCCCCCCCCCCAACTTTTTAAAATATTTTTTCTTTCAAGCCAATAAATGCCATAAAACCCTGATGAGTTTGCTATGGCTCTATTGGGAGCCAGACTAGTTGAGCATACATTGTCGGTCTCCAAAAGACATCCATTACCAGTGTTTACAGAAGATGAATACTCATTTTCTTACTGATTTATTATTATTTTAATCATCATTATTCTAGTTGATGTCTTGGGTCATCAGCAACATGTAAAAGTTTTTACTTTAATAGTGCAGCTTGATCAATATTCAAATTAAAATGAACCATCCACTGAATATGTTGTGCTTGAAAATTATAAACATTGTTGTTCAGATGTGGTTTCAGACAGCACGAGCCATTTTTGGGCTCTATTTTGTACGAATGCTATGAATTTGTTGTTACTTTTGAGAGAGATAAAGCTCATGTGTAGTCAGGATTATACAAGGCCAATTATTCAAACAGAAATGTAATCACATAATATATAAGAAGAAACCTTGTTAGACACTATATAATTTAAATGTTCATAATTGACTTGGTTTGATCAGCTCTGAAACAATTTCTTATGGGGGAGGAAGTCAGAAAATCATGACATAGGACTTACATGTACATTAGTTGGGCAATCCCTCAACTAACGTGATACATGTATACATGTAAGGCCCTATGGGCTTTATACACTAAATTGTTGACATTAGGGCCTTTTTTCGTTAAAGCCAACATTGTTCTGAAAGTGATAGACATTACTGTAAAAGTAAACTACATGAATGGTAAGAGAAAGGGTTAAAGACAATGTTCTGCTTGTCATTTGTTTTTTCACTCTCTTAAAGGAAACTAAAACCCAAGGAGAGAATCAATGTTATTGGAAAGTGAAAATTCAGAGAAGCACTTTACAAAAAGTTTCATTAAAATTGGTTAAAAAATGAGAGAGTTATGGAAGTTTGAAAAGTCTCGTTTTACTTTCTATGGGGATCCTCAAATTGGCAAAATTGCTTCAAAATGGCTGATTTTGTGAACAACTCTCCATTTGTTTTGTACACAGATTTTCAGATTTTCCCCATTATCTCTCAGGGTGCTCCTTGTCTCCTCCTGAACTCGACATATGTGGTGTAAAATACATTTTCCCATTATATATGTTGAGCTCAGAAGGAGATTAACTGCACCTTGAAAGATAATGGGGAAAATCTGAAAATCTGTGTACAAAACAAATGGAAAGTTGTTCACAAAATCAGCCATTTTGAAGCAATTTTGCCAATTTGAGGATCCCCATAGAAAGTAAAACGAGACTTTTCAAACTTCCATAACTCTCTCATTTTTTAACCAATTTTAATGAAACTTTTTGTAAAGTGCTTCTCTGAATTTTCACTTTTCAATAACATTGATTCTCTCCTTGGGTTTTGGTTTCCTTTAAATATGTAGAACTTTTGAAAAATATGAGATGTTATAGTAATGATATGTATGTGATGTTGTAAAACCAGAAATTTTACTATGATAATAATCATTCACACATAATCCTATTCTATATGACCTGTATGTTTGAAAAAATATGACTTTGAGCTGTAAACTAAATTAAAATACTAAATATTGATGTTTGATTTAGGTCCACCTAAAGGGATATTTGAAAGCTTATAGCACATCCTACTCAACATGTTCATTTGGTCTGTAGCATTTATTCCACATGTACATTGTACATGTACAATACAGGCATCCACATTTGACATAGATTTCACTTAAAAACTCGCTATTTCTTTGTGACTACTGAACCAAATCGGAAGGGGTTTTCGTCAAAATGCAGAAAATTGCTTATCATTTCATAATCTTAAATTTCATAATCTTAAACCATATTCAGATTAATATTATGATTTTGAAAGCTTGTGATGTTGAAAGTCAGATTGTATTTTTTTTTTGGGGGGGGGGGATATACTGTATATAGGGCTATTTCTTTATTTTTCCCGAGCTTTCTTATAATGTTTAACAGAATTTTTTTTCTCTCTCTCAAAATCTTTTTAGTGCTAAAATGATCTGTGGGCCTGCGTATCCCTTTCATTAATTAAGTCTGCTCTAAAAGCAATCAACTTTAATAGCAAAAGATAAGCCCTGAAAAGTTCATTGAAATAAAAGCACCCTGTACAAATACCTCACAACACATTCACAACTGGACAGACAAGAATGTGCAAAACTAAAGTTTGTACAACAAAGTACCTGAAGCTTTATTTTTAAAAAGTTGAGAGTTCATAATTCCGAAATGTTAATTATATTGGCTGGAAACATAAAAACAGGCACAAAAAAAGATGTGAACAAAATACATGAAAACTTAACTTTTTTTTTCCAGTACATCCAGTAAATAAAGGTAATATAAGAGATTTATATTAAATTATGTAAAAACATTTCAATGAAAAAGGAGTGCCCATTTTATTCATGGATGTGTAAAGCTTGAATTATCTCAATGACTTAGTTTCATGAGGGAAGCAATTCAAGTAAATAAAATCACAAACTGAACTGGTTTTTGTTCTGAAAGATGACTTTGCAAAAGGAAGCAATAACATAACCATATTCCACTGATGAAACTTCATACTCTATCAAAGCTCAATACAGGACTTTCATAACGTATCAATCTATATATAGTATGGATTTGAAATCATCTGGGAGGTGTTTCATATAGCTGTTTGTAAAGTTACGCATGACTTTACGAACGACTTGTATATGAAGTGCCAGATAGGATGCCCAAAGTTTTTCCTGATGTTTTAACTAAGTGTGACTGTATTTCCAATGACCTTAATTAAATTATGGCAAATATTATACTTTGCATTAAAAATGTTTGTTATAATAAGAATGTTAATCTACATCTACAACTGTTCAACTTTAGTTGATGCAGTTCAAAAGGATTTAGCATCCCATTTGGCTTGTCATATTAAAGTCATTCGTAAAGTCATGCGTAACTTTACGAACAGCTTTATGAAACACCCTCTTTGACTATTTTTGTTCTAATTCCTATTTGTTCTATTACTCACACCGAACCGTACTTACAACAGACATGCCCTAACAATGACATCATTTTTTAAAACTTAGGTGCATCATATACATTTGAACACGTATTCACAAAGTTATAAAGGTGATGTAGTCCAGTGGTTAAAAACACTGGAAATGTGAAGATCAAGGAGGCCTTTCATCAAGTGTCTTGCCAGTGATTTTTACCGACAAATTTGCTCTCAGTCAATCAGATGCAAGGATTTCAGTAGCTTATAACAGTTATTACAACTTGTCATTGATGACAAGTTTTATGAAACAGGGCCCAGTTCAGTTCAGTTCATTTATTTTCCACCAAGAGTAAAAACATCAGGAACAAGTATATACATACATGTAAAAACTAGAAAACAGATAAAAGCAGCAAATCAAAATGTGGAGGGATTAACAGAGGCCATTTGACCTATCTAAGGTCGATCCCCCAAAACATTAAAATATAGCTAAAACTTCAGAATATAACATGAATTATTGTTTAGAACAGTGAAATACGAAAACTAATTCTAGATCAAAAAGAAATAACAAAAGGACATATAAAAGAGAGGCAAGAAGAAGTATATCAAAGTTTCAGGAGATACAGCTTACATTCTCATTTAAAAGATGAAAGGGTTGGAAGAGAGAGCCATATTTGATTGTATTATGTGAGAATTGATATTTGAAGTGTGGGATAAAAACATTATTGGCTTGTCTGGTAGAATGACTGGTTAGTGATTTATTTTGTATAAAAGCAAGATTGTGGGTTTAATCCCCGGTACGACACTTACAGTTTGTATGCTCTTGAGCAGGCATTTTTTTCTACAGTGCACTTTTATCATACATGTATAAATTAAATGAATAGTGTTAATTGTTTGGAATATTAATATGTGTGTGACAGTGTGAGTGTGTTTCTTTAAAAAGAAAAGAAAGAAAAAAATCACAAATTGTGAAAGAAATACATGTACATGTACAGGTATGTATTGACCACAAATTATATTTGGCATTTTATAACATATTTCTATCACCATAATAATAATAATAATAATAATAACAACAACAACAACAACAATAATAATAATAATAATAATAATAATAATAATAACAATAATAATGATAACAATAATAATAATAATAATAATAATGATAATAATAATAATAATAATAATAACAAGTGAATGAGTAAATTACGCAATGCGTAATAAATGTCCCCGCCGGAAGTGCAGATCTGTGGAAATTAACTAGCCTGAACCTTAAAACTTCAGTGAAAAACTTTAGTGAATAAAATAATAATGTTACTGCATGCAAAAGAAGAGAATACCAACAATGCATGTATACAACTGAAATATAAAACATGAAAACATTATGAACCTTCAGCCATTTTGAATAAATTTGCATAAATTTGCATGAATAATGAATTTCAAAATTCTGTGTAGAAGTTTGGAAGCCCCCACTCAGCCCTATCAGATAAAACAATCGGAATCAAAATCCGATGTGAAATAGAGGAGAAGTAGCATTTTTCGTCAATTTTGAATAAATTTGCATAAATTTGCATAATTAATGAATTTCAAAATTCTGTGTAGAAGTTTGGAAGCCCCCACCCAGCCCTATCAGATAAAACAATCAGAATCAAAATCGGCCAAGAAATGACGGAGAAGTAGCATTTTCTAACATTTGAGCACACACGGACAGACGGACGGACGGACGGACACACACACACACACACACACACACACACACACACACACACACGCACACGCACACACGAACGGAGCCCGTTTCATAGTCCCCTCGCGAACTTCGTTCGGCGGGGACAATTACACAACCAGTGATTTTACAGCTCTATCATTATGTCCTTAGTATTTTATAGTAGTATGTTTATGACTATCTCCAAGTTATTGGATATATCAGTTTTTTCTTAATGAAACTGGGATGTAAATTGTATAGCAATTTAACCTTGGTAATAAGATGATTTGTTTGAAAGCAGAAAAATAAGAAAAACAGGATAATGAATGTTTGAAAGAAATCGAACGAGGAATAAGAAAGTTAAAGATGTTTGAAAAATGAGATCACTACATCTAAAGCAAATCTAAAATTGGTGATTTGGTGAGTCAATTGTGACATTCTTGCATACAACTCTCCCCTTTGTTGTACACAAAAATATCATTAATTTGCAGTTTTCTCCAAAGCGCCTTTATCCTCGGGGCAGTACTCAAAATATATTGTAGATAGCATATGGTTATAAGTCCTCATGAAAGAAAAAGATTGTACTGAGTAATGAGTAATACATTTGGAAAGAAATGACATTTCAGTCATTTTGTGTGTTGGAGCAAATGGGGGAGTTGTCTGTCACTATATCACAGTGACATTACCTATTCGGCCAATTTGAAATTCCCATATTAATTCCCATGAATATTTCTCTTTTCAGTACTCCTTTTATGTTGCACCTCCGTTCTTCCCCCTTTTTTTTTCCTCTTTCCTGCTCTTTTTTTTTTCCTTCCTTCTTTCTTTTTTCCCTTCCTTCTTTCTCTTTTCCTTCCAATCAAGCTTAGCAGTCTAGAAATGTTATCTTTTTTGTCTGTAGTTATTTCCTTTTTATATATTTATTAGTACTATTATGTATTATGTACTAAGGGCATCCTCACCCAAGCTTTTGCTTTTAGAGGTGTGTCCTCCAACTATGTATGTACCACATGAATGTATATTTTGTCATAATTTTGTTGAAAATACATGCATTATTTGGTTCATTTATTACTTTGTACACCTGTATTGAAAAGTTTGAAATAAATGTCATTAAATTGAAATTGAAAAAATTACAACTCTCAAAAATTCATATCTTTCTTATTGCTTGTCTGATTTTATTCAAACTTTCACCAATCTGTTTCTCTGATTTTTTGTCTCTTTTTTTTAGAGCAACTTGCCATTAAGGTTTGTTTTCCCTTAAACAACAGGATAACAATAGGATAACAACAGCTAAAGTGTCTAAAACAGGAAAAGCCTGACCTATAAGGGTTATTCTTAATTCCATTAAAACATTTCAACTCAGTCAAGTCTGCCTTACTTTTCTTTCACAAAATTGAAATTTAAATCTTTCCTTGACCCCGTTCTCATTACAAGGGATAGAGCGATCTAGCGCGCACTAGATCGCGCCACCTCTATGGTGAGAACGCGGCGACGTCGTTACGGTGCGATCCACAGCGATCCCAAACTGGACCACTTCTGGGGGGTGGTCTACGAGAGATAGCGCGATCTAGCGCGCGCTAGATCGATCTCCCTTTTGTAGTGAGAACAGGAAGATGCGAAGTACGCCGGAAGTACGCCGTGACCCAGGAAGTGTTTACAATGTAAGGATACAGCTCGCATACATGTATAGCGCTCAGTATACAGTCGGTATAGATCGCTAGCGATAAGCCGAATCGAATTATGCGCGAAAACGTTGACCCCTTTACGTCAGATATCATGGCAACAAGAACCCTGAAAAAGAGAAGTGCGACGATAGATCACGCCACCCTCTGCAGGTGTGAACCCGCGGCGTGCCAGCAGCGTGCCTGTGGACCGCCCTGGCGGATCCACGATGGAGCGATCCAATTTCCAATCTCGTAATGAGAACGGGGTCCTTGTCTCACCCTATCTTCATTAAAAAAAAGACATTTGAGAGATGTCAGTAGGAGAGATCAAGATCTAGAGAGACAGAGACAGGCAATATGTCCCATACACATATTAGATGGGCCTACTTGTAGGAGAGTACATGTATGAACATTCTAAATGTATTTATCTAAGCATGGTCTCTTTTTCTTCATGTTTTTAATTTAAAATATATCCTTGTCTATACAGACAAACAAAAGACTAGATGTTCTCTGTAGGTTTCCATGGTGAGTGAGTATTCACAATTGAAGGTTTTCTCTAAACAGATTAACGGACCCGACAGGAAACGACTAACAATAGACTTAGACATTTGCGCGGCAAACTTCCGACACAGACACACATTTAGACCACGCAACCGCAAGCCACGCCCACTTCCGTTAACGGACCAATCAGAGGCCCGGAATGGCAAACACGGGCTCGCACAGTAACGGTACCCCGGTCCGCACAACTGCATAAATACTCGCCGCACTGCAGTTTTCCTCTAGTTAATCTCCTGACGATGAACAGAGCACACTGTTCGAAACACGTCGAGACAGATATACTCCTTTACCGAAAGAATACCATAGTTCGGAAACTCTCTTTCAGAACTACTCTACAGAGGAATACAAACAGTTCTTTTCAGAACTACTCTCTCCAAACTTCTGTGACCTACTCAGAACTTTCCTGATCTCGATCACTCTTTCTTCCCTTTTCTTCTTTCCTCTTTCCATTTCACTTCATTTTTGGCGTACAAACACCGAAAACAAAAACCAAAAATAGTCTTGTGTAAGTGTTTAATTTAATTTCATTCCATTTCCATCTCTTTCCTTTCCTTTCACTTCTCCTAAATTCCTCTAAACGCCCCATAAGTGGGTTATTTTTTCACGAAAGAATATATCAACAGCCTTTTCACAGAGGCTCCCACATGGTGTTACCAAAAACCTTCAATTGTAAACACAAGTGAATGAGTAAATTACGCAATGCGTAATAAATGTCCCCGCCGGAAGTGCAGATCTGTGGAAATTAACTAGCCTGAACCTTAAAACTTCAGTGAAAAACTTTAGTGAATAAAATAATAATGTTATTGCATGCAAAAGAAGAGAATACCAACAATGCATGTATACAACTGAAATATAAAACATGAAAACATTGTGAACCTTCAGCCATTTTGAATAAATTTGCATAAATTTGCATGAATAATGAATTTCAAAATTCTGTGTAGAAGTTTGGAAGCCCCCACCCAGCCCTATCAGATAAAACAATCGGAATCAAAATCCGATGTGAAATAGAGGAGAAGTAGCATTTTTCGTCAATTTTGAATAAATTTGCATAATTAATGAATTTCAAAATTCTGTGTAGAAGTTTGGAAGCCTCCACCGAGCCCTATCAGATAAAACAATCGGAATCAAAATCCGATGCGAAATAGAGGAGAAGTAGCATTTTTCGTCACTTTTGAATAAATTTGCATAAATTTGCATAATTAATGAATTTCAAAATTCTGTGTAGAAGTTTGGAAGCCCCCACCCAGCCCTATCAGATAAAACAATCGGAATCAAAATCCGATGTGAAATAGATGAGAAGTAGCATTTTTCGTCAATTTTGAATAAATTTGCATAAATTTGCATAATTAATGAATTTCAAAATTCTGTGTAGAAGTTTGGAAGCCCCCACCCAGCCCTATCAGATAAAACAATCGGAATCAAAATCCGATGTGAAATAGAGGAGAAGTAGCATTTTTCGTCAATTTTGAATAAATTTGCATAAATTTGCATAATTAATGAATTTCAAAATTCTGTGTAGCAGTTTGGAAGCCCCCACCCAGCCCTATCAGATAAAACAATCGGAATCAAAATCCGATGTGAAATAGAGGAGAAGTAGCATTTTTCGTCACTTTTGAATAAATTTGCATAAATTTGCATAATTAATGAATTTCAAAATTCTGTGTAGAAGTTTGGAAGCCCCCACCCAGCCCTATCAGATAAAACAATCGGAATCAAAATCGGCCAAGAAATGACGGAGAAGTAGCATTTTCTAACATTTGAGCACACACGGACAGACGGACGGACGGACACACACACACACACACACACGCACACACGAACGGAGCCCGTTTCATAGTCCCCTCGCGAACTTTGTTCGGCGGGGACAATTATAGGCCAAATTAAACAGATACTTTTTAAGATTGTTTTTGAAGACTTCACCAGAACTGCTATTTCTAATCCACTGAGGGAGGGTATTTCATATTGATGGCCCAACATGAGCGAAGGTTCGCTCCCCCCACTTTGTATTAAGCCTAGGAATAACAAGTGCATGTAAGCCAGAATTTTGAGAACTTGGGGCAATTCATACTCTTACATCTCACTCAGTCTTGAAGATATCAGCCTACATCTCCAAAATACCCTGTATTAGTTTTCATGATAAGCATTCCTAACCAGTAGAAGTGCCCCCCCCCCCCCACCTGTTAGACCTCATGCCCCTTTTTTGCTTGTCAGAGAATTTTGGATGAAAACAAGAACACAAAACCTGTAATGACCTTCTTTTTTTATTTTGCTCAACAATTTTCTGAGATTTGTGCCCCCTCTTTTACAAAATCCTGGATCCACCCCTGTTCTTAACCACTTCTTAAACACCGAGCACAGGAAAAGTGGAATCAAACATCTAAGTTCAATCTAAATCTGTTTCTTAGCATATTTAAATGCATGCTCACCTACTGTGGGAAGTTATCATATAGATTATGACGTATACATGTACATGTATTAGTCTGGTTCACTATGTAAGAAAATAGGCTTTCGTTCAAAATTTTTGGAGATTAGCAAAACTATACATTTTTATAATCGTTAGAACATGGGAAATTCAAAAATTGATGTTGGCATTTGCACAAATCACCGGCATAGCGGCCATTTTGGATTTTCAAAATGGCAGCTATGTGTAACTCGTATTGAACAAATTAGAAGATATTTTTTTAACCCTTTCAGGACAGGAATTATTTCAGGGCTAAATTGATCAAATTTTGTTCTTCAAATTGGCAACAATAATATTTTTCTTTTAGTACTACAAGATTGTAATAAGGGGTAATGTCTTTGAAAACAATATACATGGTTAAAAGAATTGGCGAAAAGTTGAAAAAGTTGCCAACTTTGATAAAAAAACAAGGATTTTGAACCTCTTAATGTGTTGCCAATTTAAGGATTTTAAATCTTATTCTCCTTTTTAAAATTCCTGGGATTAAACGCAATATTGTCATGTAACAAAAATGGACACAGTGTGTGCAGAAATTTTTGCTCTTTCTACTCATGTATCTAGTATATTTTTCAGGGCTCTGAATCAAAAGTTATTGAGCCCAACCACAAAATGTGGTCAATTGTCTCGAAAGGGTTAACAGAGCCTCATCTTACCATGTATGTATCATCATATTAAAGGGCATTAAATTTTCTACAACATGATACCACGTTTAATGGGTTTGGTGATGATTTGCGATACAATTCTTGGCCAAGAATGTGATTGTTTACATAATTTTTTACAAATATGTATTTCCTCAAAATACGTATTTCTCATTATTTCAAAAGTTATTTTCATTAATTAGTTCAAACTTTTCAGAAAACTGCCCATATGTACGGTTAATATCATATAAAAATTACAAGTCCATTGCTCATTAAACAAAACAGTTATAGCGCTCTAAAGTTGACACTCTGATATTAGCTAAAGTAGAGAATCGATAACAAAAGTGGTTACTAAGTGCTGCCTTCTCCCTGACAATGGTAACATTGGGAGACGTGAAATGGATTATTTCGGTAGTACATGCTATTGTCATGCAGATGAATATTTTAATAGGAAGTGTGATGTCAGATGATTCAGTACGATCATATTTCAGTGATATACAATTGTTTATTAGTTCCCGTTGCTATGATACAAATGTGCCTAATAACCGATGATATGTGTTGAGAAATAAAAAGGCTAACTGTCCAATAATATATATGAGGAAACCTGGTTTTAAGTGATAATCACGATTCACACTCCAACACACGTATATACTAGATTATAGGGTACTGAACTTGCACCCCTACATTTCCATGCCTTCTCCTCCCCCTTTCTGTTTTTAAAAAGAGACAAACTGGTACAAAGTAATATTCATAAAGTACTTTGGATAATGGTAAAAAAATCAAAGAGCCTTGACAAATCATTAAAATCTCATGGTTACTGGAAAAATATCTGCCAATGCCTTACCCTTCTTCCTCCACCCACCCCCCCCCCTTCCCCTCTAAAATTTAACTTAAAACAATACCTACAAGTATTATTGGTACAAGGAAGCAATTGAGGCCATCAGTGAAATAACATGGGACCTGTATTCACGTGATAGACAAGATTTACACTCTAAAACATGTAGATACTTGGTGGTGGGGTTCAAAACTTGCGCCCGCACCCCCTCCCCCCCCCCCCCCCCCTTCCCCTCAGTTGTACAGGGAGGACATATTGATACCAATCAGTTTTTACCATCAATCCAAGTCTGGTTGACCGCCAAAATTGGGTCCCCTGTAACATTTGCAAGCACTTTCAATAATTTTATTAAAACGAGCATAGTCTTACGAGGTGGGGAGGAGTGGGGGCTAGGGGCTGAAAGTAAAGTTTACATTAGGGCAAGAGGCGTCAGCCCCCCCCCCCCCCCCCCCACGGCTCAGTTGTAGATAAAGTTCATCGGTTGGTCTCAATAAGCGCATTTCTAAATTTTGACTTTCTTTCAGCATTGCAAAAATCTTTTGCCACGAAAGATCCTTCTAAACTTAGCCTAGGTGACGTTTTGAGTAAAAAGTGATTTAACACAATATTTCTTGCTATCACTATTTATCTTATTTTTAAAAAATTGTCTTATTTAAGCTTTACTATTTACCTTAAATAGAAGAACTGAAAGCAAAAAAAATGTGACCTTTCGAGATTTTTTCTCTGTTTTTGTACAAAGTGGTTAAAACGCAATATTTCTTATTCTATTTGTATATCTTTATTTCTCCTTATTTATGTTATTAAGCTTTTACTATTTACCTTAAAAAGCAGAACTGAAAGTAAATAAAGTAAAAAAAACAAAAAAACAAAAACAAAAAAATCAAACAAACAATATGACATGTAGGAAATGAGCATTTTAAAGGTTGTGAGCTGTCTGTGCTGTAATGGCGTGATCCTACATGTATACAATTGTAATAGACTAGCCTAATTGGAGTACCCTAAAACGTCTTTGGGCCAAGTATTGAAGTAAAGTATGTAATAAATATTTGTTGTACTGTAAAATACAATTATTTAGTTTGCACATGCCGGTCGACATATTAGAACAGGAAGTCTGTCTCTAGTTTGATACAGTATAATTGAGTAGTCGTTAAAAGTGACTTTATTCATTTGCATTCAATTATTTTTCAACCATATATCTTGCTTTATAGGTCTGTTATTAGAGGGTCTTTTTTTAAAATCAATATTCAGATAGAAAAGGGATAATAAAAGAAGAAGAAATTACAAATGATCTACAAAGAAATAAAATCAAATTGCTGTTTTTCATTCAAATTGTACAAAAATATAAATTCTTGCCTGAAGAGAAGAAAATTAGAAACCCAAATATAGCATGACTGTATAATTTTTTCTAAACTTGGTGTCAAAATATATGCAAGACTTCAAGGACAAAAGCCAGAACGTGGCACAGTTTCAGTTTAGAGACGAAATGAAATTGTCTGAGGGCTCCTGTGCAAGACTTCAAGGACAAAAGCCAGAACTTGGCATAGTTTCAGTTTAGAGACGCAATGAAATTTGTCTGAGGGCTCCTAGCGCCCCAAATGCTTAAAGTGAAGGAAGAATCAAGATTATAAGTTTGTGATAGCACCAAATATTTCCCTTATCAAGCAAACATAAGCATCATATTTCATGTAGTTTTTATGTTGACCATAGAGAAAGGGCAAAATATGCATTTTATGTCGGTCATTTTGAAAATCCAAGATGGAAGCCACATGAAGCGTTGAGATGGGAACTCTAATGACGTCAACAATGTTTTTCCTGACCATGGAAACATAGTATTAGAATATTCCAATATGTTTCTAGGCTGCCTTGAAGCAGAGATAGGGCAATATAATATTTCATGGCAGCCAATTTCAAAATCCAAAATGGCCGCCATATGCGATGAAGCGTTCGGAGTAGAAGTCTAGTAATGTCACAGATTCTTTTCTCGACCCAAGAAACGTAGGATTAGCATATTTCATTCAGTTTCTACGTTGAAAAGAAGCCGACGTAGGGGAAAAAATGTATTTGTGGCGGCCTCTTTGAAAATTCAAAATGGCCACCATGTCCAGTGAAGCGTTGAGATTGGAAGTTTAATTATGTCCCAGGAAACAAAGTACTAGCATATTCTGTTAAGTTGCTATAGGTTGACTGGAATATATATATGTGTGTGTGTGTGTGTGTGTGTGTGTGTGATTTTTAAAATACAAAATGGCCGCCGTGTGCGATGACACATTAAGATTAGAAGTCTAATTATGTCACCAATTGTTTTATCGACCAAAAAGAGGACTAGAAAATTTTTGCTAAGTTCCTAGGTTGACCAGAAGCAGAGATAAGGCAACTTATATATTACACGTATGCCATTTTGAAAATCCAAAATGGCCTCCATGCATATGCGAGGAAGCGGTAGAAGAAGATGTCTAGATGTCACCATTTGTTTTCTGCACCCACAAATAGTAGGACTGGCCCATTTCATTACGTTTATACCTTTAAAGGTAGCCGAGATAAGGCAAATAATGTATTTTATGGCGGCCATTTTGAAAATCCAAAATGGCCACCAAGCCGGTGTTTGTGCAAATGCCAACATCATTATTTTGCTTATCCATGCTCTAACGATTCCGAAAATGTATAGTTTTGCTAATCTTCAAAAACTTTGAACAAAGATATATAGTGAACCTGACTAGAAGGCAGCCCTTGGCTTTATTTCTCTGCTTTAGCAAATATCAAAGTGTGAACTTTAGAGTACTATAACTTTTTTGTTAGATAAGCAATGAACTTGTAATTTTTATATGATATTGACCCTATACACCGTATATGGTTGATTTTCTGTAAAGTTGGAAGTCATTAGTGAAATGGACTTTTGAAATATGGAGAAATATGTATTTTGAAGCAATTCATATTTTTGAAAAAAAATGATGAAAATCACATTTTCTGCCCAAAATTGTTATACAAATCATTACGAAACCCACCGAATGTGGTGTCATGTTGTAGAAAATTTAATGCCTGTTAATATGCTACCACAAAAGTGATAGAATGAGGTTCTGTTACAAAAATATCTTCAAAAGTGTTCAATGCTAGTTACATATGGCGGCCATTTTGAAAATCCAAAATGGCTGCTAGGTCAGGGTTTTGTGCAAATGCCAACATCGATTTTCGGATTCCCCATGTTCTACCGATTCCCAAAATGTATAGTTTTGCTAATCTCCAAAAATTTTGAACAAAAATACATAGTGAACCCGACTATATGTGTGAGTAGTATATACATGTAGATTTAATTTATTTTCACTGTCGTTAGCGCTTGCAAGCAAAGGGGTGGGTATTATACATGTACAACTTGCAAATAAAGCTCATTCAAACCTTACAAGGATTAGAAGAATTTCATTCTTAAAAAGGATGATCCTTCCCTGCTGATCTTGTCAAAATCTCTCATTTGTCTCTTCTTCTCTATCTCTCTCTCTCTCTTTCTCTATTGCTGTAACTGCGAGTCTAGAATATGTAATTTTAATATAAAATATACATCTATTTAATCTGTTAAAACTGTTTTTGAAAGTTTTTCATCACATAAAGTCTATGTGTTAGTCTTCTGTTTTTTATCAACCAAATCATATTTTCTTTGTTCCTTTGTTGCCTAACTAGTAACTTATCAGTTATTTGATTTCAAATCAAGTCATTTGCACGCTTTCTCAATTATCATTTGTAAATAATCAACAAACTGAAATAAACATTTCTTCTTATTTCCTTATCTTGGCTATATCATGGGTGAGAAAACCACTCATTCTTGGCACACACATGCTTGCATGTAGAGTCTATGTGAGGGGAAAGAGGACACCAACATTTCCAATGCATGCAACACAATGGAGCACTTCTAATTGCTGAGTGAATGGTGGTTTCCTCAACCATGATAATGCCCATTATTGTGATGACAGTTGAGGACTCCATGACACTGACTGAACAAATATCTTGGATCCTAAACCAGCCAAAACAGATACAGAAAGATGAATGCGGACAGGTATATGGTAAACGCAACTAAAAACAGCCATGACGGACGGCCCCGGCCCAGCGGCATAGCATGTATTGCCACCAGCGCGCGTCCAAGATTCTACGACTGCCGAAATCGGATGATTGGCCTTTTTTTATGCCATTTTAAAGTCAAGTACATAATATCGATATTTAGTTTGAAATGATAACGTTATCAGACTTAAAATACTTTTGGAACTTACCAAACAATAAACAGTTGAACTTTGAACACGAGATATAAATAAAGACGAATTGATGGCTCGATTCCAATTAGTCCTTTATACATGTTATACAGCGACCGAGCTCGGAGCGCAGGCTGGTATTATTCTACACTTTTTGGTTACAGGATTTAACTCGACGAACAATAACTGTGGTGACAACCTAGTCTGCGCAGTGTAACTGCAAGAATGCTCAAATTTTATCTCTTGTAAATCATGATTCAAAGAAAATATAAATGACCAACCTTATAACATAGAATTTATTAGTACTATATTTAATCGAATAAATATTTCTAAAGGAAAATCTAACCATAAAAAATATTAACGAAAATTGGGATTCATATCCAAATTAGGTCTGAATTTTATACACTAGCTTAAACCAACTGTGAGGGGAATCCCCTCGTCAACACAAGTGCCCGCGTATTGTATGCATGGAATTTGAAGGTCAAGAAGGAGTGGGGAAGAAGATGTTGACATGAAGAACAAGACGAACAAGAAGATAGGAAGAACAAAAAGAAGAAGAAAAGGAAGAAAAAGAAGAAGAAGAAGAAGAAGAAGAAGAAGAAGAAGAAGAAGAAGAAGAAGAAGAAGAAGAAGAAGAAGAAGATGAACGAGAAGATAGAAAAAAGAAGAAGAAAAAGAAGAAAAAGAAGAAGAACAAGAAGAACAAGAACAAGAAGAGAAGAAGAAGAAGAAGAAGAAGGAGGAGGAGGAGGAGGAGGAGGAGGAGATGAAGAAGAAAAAGAAGGAGGAGGAGGAGGAGGAGGAGAAGAAAAAAGAACTTTTGTAGAAAAAGTAGAAGTATAGAAGTAGAAGAAGAAGAAGCAGAAGAAGAAGAAGAAGAAGAAGAAGAAGAAGAAGAAGAAGAAAAAGAAGAAGAAGAAGAAGAAGAAGAAGAAGAAGAAGAAGAAGGAGTAGAACAGTGGCGGATCTACGGGGGGGGGGTTTAGGGGGTTTAAAACCCCTCCCCTTGGGCTGCCAAGTAAACATTTAATGTGCATAGGAAAAAAAAAAAGAGAAAAAATAGAGGATGCAAGTATGCTTAAAATCGCAAGCTGGCAACCCTAAAAATGAAAAATCTCCCTACTGTGGGAGGGGGGTATCCCCCCTCCCACACCCTCCCCCCTCGCTCGCTTCGCTCGCTCGCAATACCCAGCTCAGCCCCTCAACCCCCCCCCTTGGAAAAAATCTAGATCCGCCCCTGTAGAAGAAGAAGAAGAAGAAGAAGAAGAGGAAGAGGAAGAAGAATGAAGAAGAAGAGGAAGAAGAAGAAGAAGAAGAAGAAGAAGAAGAAGAAGAAGAAGAAGTAGGAGGCGAGTTGGCTCAGTCGGTAAAGCGTCTGTAAAGCATCTGCCTGTCGAACCAAAGATCGTGGGTTCGAATCCACCCCGGGAGGATGACTGAAGCCTGCGTTGTTTGTTAACGTGGCACGTGCCCTTCCCTTGTTTCATAGACGCCGGCTATGTTACAGAGGAAACACTCCTTCCCTCGGATAGGACGTTAACTGGAGGCCCCGTGTAGAGGACAGTCACCACCTTAAGAACCCACTGCACTATTCGAATAAGAGTAGGGGGAAACCTCGGTGTAGTGGTACACCTGCACATCCCAATCAAGTTATATCGGGAGGAGAGACCAAATGGTTACAGTGATTCAGTTCGCTTTTCCCCTCCCAGGCACAGGTGACGCCAAATACTTAATAATAATAATAACAAGAAGAACAACAAGAAGAAGAATAAGAAGAAGAAGGAAGAAGAACAAGAACAAGAACAAGAAGATCAAATTAATGAAAAAGAAGATTATATAGTATGAGAAAAGAAGGGGTCAAAACAGGTCATGTTGAGAGCAGGAAAAAAATTGTAAGCATGCAAGGGGAAAATTGGCAGTAAAATTTTGTTTCCTCTTTTGTCTTCGAGAATGATTTGCTTTTCAAAAATTTAGACTTTTTAAACGAGAAATAATTAAAATTCATTCACCTATCTCGTTTTGCCCGTATAATCGTCATTTTTACACTTTAATTCCTCATTTTCCATGTGACCTATTAGATCATTCTTATTATAATAACAGTTGGAAAACATAATGTGAATGTAAATGTAATTTTTTTTAACTGAATGCAAAAAAATAGCCGGGCAATAAGTTTGTCAATTGTCAGAATTTCTTCTTTAAAAAAAAAAGAGTATTCATGGAACAATCGAGCATAGATATATGTGATGACAATAGGATAAGACCCTTTTCTGTATCTAAATCAGTAGATTTATTCGATTGATAAGATTATAACAAATTATCATAATTCTGTATAATACTTTTCTCACAGGATTAGGAAATCAGCCCAAACCGGCTAATGCACTATCCGGATTATTCTTTGAATAATGTCATGTACATTCAGAAAATAATTCAAAATTGACAGAAAAGCTGCCTTGAAAACTAATCTGTCAATAAATGATTCACATACATGTATTTAATAAATCTCATTGAAAATTGCCTTATCAAACAAACCATGCTATGCTGGCAGGATTTATCATTTTAATATTAGTAATGATAATACATGTATTGATTGCCTGCTAACAGGCCTACACAAAACGCCCCGATGGTTGACACAAAGTAATATAATACAGAGCATGATAAAATTGTTAAGAATTTCATATGAAAGTTCACTGAAAAAAAATATACATACGGTAACTAACATCTTCAAATATATAATCAAAAGGCAGTTTTGAACAAAACATGCTTTTAGGGAAAACTTATTTTAGAAGTTTCTGTGGCACTGGCAGAGCTGATCATTTCTAAAGAGACCTGGCATAGGATAATATATTGCCATTATTTCAATGGATTTTTTTAAGCGATCAGAAGAGAAAAAATATTGTAAACATTATGTGCTCATTTATATACTAATGAAATGAATCTAAATGAGAATATACTGCCCAACCGCGCCACTGAATTAAATAATCTCCTTGCTGATAATAAACCTTGAACAAGAACCTTGTTTGTTTTTTGTTTAAGGTTGAGCGCCCTCTACCACAGGAACGTCAGCGGGAAATTTGTTGACATTTTGTTTGTCTGTTTGTCTGTTCATGTTCATAAACGTCTGTTTATATCATGGATTCATCAAAACGATCTCTCTACAAGCCAGCGCCAGTTGAAAATTTAGTAGGAAAGGAAACTAGGTAGATCAGTCTTATATTATCTTTCTTTTTAACGATTTTGTTATTATGTGTAACCGTTATCAAATCCACTAAATAATCGGCATTTTGCTTGACGAGTCCCACACATTCATTTCTGCGTTTAGTTATGGTATTTGAACAAATTCGAATTTGCATTTCGCACGATTACCAATCGTGCTTGTACAGACAGCCCGACCCTGGATAACCCGACCACCTACCCTGGACAGCTCGACCCGGTCGAGTTATCCAACTTCCAAGGTAGGGTGCCGTGCCGGATAGGGGGTCGGGCCACTTAGTATACATGTACAAGCTTATCCACTTATAATATTACATGTATAGTCAAGGACACTCATAGGCCCTTGCCTATGTGGGACTGTGTCCAACATTCACTGTTGCAGCAGTCAAAAACAGACAACAAAATTGCTTTAAGCAAGCTTTAATTTTCTTAATTTGCTAGATTACCTGATTCAGGACAGGAGCTCTTCAACTCTTACTCTGCCACAAATTTGGGGATTCAGAATTGAAAGTGAAATTTTCAATAATTATTTTCCTCTCATGTATGAATGATCTAGATTGGAAAAAGGCCCGCTGATACACACAAAAGCTATTGAAGCCTATTCACCCGTAAAAGCTAGTCTGGAGTACAAGGTTATCTTCAGATAACCTTGTACATGTATAAGTGATGTACAAGCGCTCATGGGCCCTTGCCTATGTGGGACTGTGTCCAACATTCACTGTTGCAGCAGTCAAAAACAGACAACAAAATTGCTCTAAGCAAGATTTAATTTTCTGAAATTTGCTAATTATCTCATTCATGGACTCTTCAACTCTTACTGTGCCACAAATTAGGGGATTCAGAATTGAAAGTGAAATTTTAAATAATTATTTTCCTCTCCTGTATGAATGATCTACCCTGGAAAAAGGCCTGCTGATACACACAAAAGCTATTGAAGTCTATTCACCCATAAAAGCTAGTCTGGAGTACAAGGTTATCTTCAGATAAGCTTGTACATGTATATGTGTGTACAAGCTTATCTGAAGATGGCGGCGACTCCAATGAATAACCTTGCATAAGTGTGAGTGTCAATAACCTCGCATAAGTGTGAGTGGCACTGAGTTGAAGTTGATGTTCCCGCTAGGCGCTACCATGGCTACGCACCGTACCGGTTTTTAAGCCTTAAATTGCATGTTTTGTATAATTTTACTTCTTGAAATTTTCAACATAACTTCTTTGCTAATCATTTTACACAATGATAACAAATAATTTTGAATTTAATTGTTCTGAAATGTGTGGTGGACCTTGCAATCCACCTTCAGAGTTTGCTGAAATCTTCCTCCTTCAGCTACTCTGACCACTTCAACGATCGGATCATGAGAAACATGAAAAAAATACAATTTATGGCGAAATCGATATGGATTTACTTACTGTTTACGTGTAGCTTTCGCTGTGTGATTACTGATTAGCATTACAAAGACGGCGAGATCGGCAAGGAATGTGCGCTGTTGATGAACTGAGTACAAGCTAGGCACTGCAACGCTGAGCGGTTCCGACGCGGCATGGTAAATTTAATTGTGCTAATATCTCACACTATATACTGCCTTCTGCGATGGTGCGAGATATTAACACAGATATCAATTTCGCCATAAATTGTATTTTTTTCATGTTTCTCATGATCCGATCGTTGAAGTGGTCAGGGTAGCTGAAAGAGGAAGATTTAAGCAAACTCCGAAGGTGGTTTGCAAGGTTCACTGTACGTGGAAATGGATGTATCTTGCCCACTTATTTTTTTGTTTACTTGTCTCTCTGTACGGGAGATTGCTTCCACTATGTGGCTTGATGTTCACTGTCAAATGTTTATAAAACATCAAGCCTGTGTGGCTAGGGATCACCAGGTTCCCATTACCAAAGGGTTAACAATGTGTTTTGTATCTCACTATCTTTTTTTCTCTCACATTTTGTCACATTGTAAAGGTAAAACACATTTCGGTGTCAATAAGTAATAAGAAACACTTCGTTGAAAAAGGGTCTGCAGATCGGTAGATGTCTCTAGGTAATAATATCTTCTCTTGCTTACCTCTATCGTGTTCTGGTACTGTTCCAAAAGTGATGCGAAAGAGCTGCACTAGTCAATATGCCGAATCCGCAATACATGCGATACCAAAGCCGACAGGTTTAGCGCACATGCATTCTTGCTGATCCAAGTTTGATCTGTGGGGAAGCAATTAGAAAGGAAAAGTTACGAAAGGGTTCTTGAATCTAGAGTATGTTTTGTCATAATATCATTACGAACATGAGTTGACAAAATAACAACCATTCATTCTACCCTTCACAATGGTTTTGGTAGTTCAAAGAACATCCCTTCACTGCTATGTCGAACAGGTGTTACATGCATATTCACCTGTTCTAGATCTACATGTACTTATTTTTACAGAATAGCAGTAAAAGGATGTTCTTTTGACCAGCAGAACTATTGTGAAGGGTAGAATGAGGGGTTGATTATTTTGTCCACCCTCTTTGTCCGTCATGTTCATATTGTATGCAGACACTGCAGAACAATGGATCAATCAAAAGTATTCCTAGGTGTAATAATGACAGTGTAAACTAAGCATGACATAGATATGGTGAGATGTATATTCAGTGATGATTGTTTTAAGATAGATACTTATTATCCTTGAATTCTCAGACCTTTTTTCCCCTATAAGATGCTCCATACAATGAAAAAAAAAAAATGATTGGGGCCTAGGACAACTTGCCCTCTACAGCCTTAAATTTCATGAAAAAATGAATTTCTGCTGATGGAATGTGAGGCATACATATATTCATACACAATAGTTTGATGTACATGTATTAGTCAAAGAATATTTTATTTTTTACCCTGGTTCATTCATACATGTATGAGGTTATCAATAATCGCATACATGTAAGGTCACATCCGGTATTATCATTTGCAACAGGCGATGCATGGATAAACAAGGAAAAAATCCTGGATGAATCATACATGAGGAAGGAAAAAGGGAACTTTGAAACTCCTCAATTTCATCTCAGTGTGTCCCTCACACGTCCATCCCTCCCCTGTTTACCCTCTCCCTATGTCATTTTCCCTTTCTTTTTTGGGAAAATAATTTTTACAGAAGGGCACTGGTCCAAGGACGTCTCACAAATGATACTGTTCTCCCAGAGAGTCTGACGCTGTATGCCTCGCCTTCAGTGGATACTTCAGGGCCAGGTAAGATTATTGTTCTTCTTCTTCTTCTTCTTCTTATTATTATTATTATTGCTCTTCTTATTATTAAAGGGAAAGTTCATCCCGAAGATTACTTGAGTTTAAAAAATGCAGAAAAAATAAAGAAAAATATTTGCGAAAGTTTAGACAAAATCCGTTAAAGAATAACGGAGTTATGGACTTTTGAAGTTTTGATTTTGTGACGTCACATGCGAGCAGCTCCTCCATTATGTAATGTGATAAATATTCCATAAAACACAGTTTTCTCAGAAAATTTAGAATATTTTCGTCTGTGCATTTGATATATTGTCAGAAATGTTATTCAATACTAGATTCTGAAAAGAAACAATATTAATTTATCGTGGAACGTAAAAAAAAATGCGAATATATGGAATATTTATTACATGACCAATGGGCAGCTGCTCGCATGTGACGTCACGAATCCAAAACTTTAAATACTCATAACTCTTTTATTATTTGACCGATTTTCATCAAACCTTCGCCAATATTTTTCTTTATTTTTTTCTGCATTTTTTAAACTCAAGTAATCTTCAGGGTGAACTTCCCCTTTAAGTATTTGCCTATTTGGCATCACCTGTACCTGGGAGGGGAAAAGCAAACTGAATCACTGTAACCCTCAGGTCTCTCCTCCCGATATAACTGATTGGGATGCATGTGCAGATGTACCACTACACCAGGGTTTCCCCCTTCTCTTCTTCGAATAGTACATTTGGTTCTTAACATGCACAGGTGGAGACTGTCATGTACACTCTCCTGTACAGTTATGTCCTGTCCGAGGGACGGAGTGCAACATAGCCTGCATCTATGAAACAAGGGAGGGGCATGTTAAAACACAATGCAGGCTTCAATCATCCGCCCGGGGTGGATGAATGTATGTATTTTTAATATGGTAAAGATGTAAAGGGCCATTCCATGCAATGTATCTTTTATCTGTATATTTCATTAAAAATTGAAAATATTTTGATATGACCATCGAATATCGTCATCTTCTGGTATTTTTACCGAAGTCATGGTCATAACAGATCTTTAAATGTGATATATGACTAATTGTCATATATCGTACGGAACACATTCCCCTGAATCAACGTAAACATTTATTTTTAGAACGTAATGAAGCTGAAAGCTTTATTAAATATGTCAAATGTAGAACATATTAGCTTGATGATGGTGATCAAGAATAATTTAATTTTTGCCTTAAGAATATTAGCTTGGTTTACTTTGTTCTTGGTGTTCGGCATTTATAGCAATTTCAAAATACATTGAGGGTTATACATCGGACAGTAAGTTACATTCTTCTTTGTTTTTTCTTTCTTTGCTTGTCAAATATTGTAGACACTGTGTTTCCCTCCCCTTCCCCTCCTCTTCAGGGCAAAGAATCCAATCATTTTCAATCTCTTATTCTACTTGCAATCTGTAGTTATTATAATCTTCATTTTCTCTTCATTTCTTTTTAAATGACAGACACAGTGGCAAGAATTTCCCACAATGCTTCAGGTGTCAGTGAAAGTTCAACGACCCCAGCTCGTCAGTCGATGGCTAGCCTCAACCTCAGTCACCAGGCGCCATCTCTATCAAGTGATATCTCAACCTCTCTTCCGAGGAGGTAAGTGGATCAGTTAGATCTGTGGCTTTGAACCTAGTGGTTGTTGAGATCGATATAGGAGGGGGGGGGGGGGGGGGCAGCATTGGGGTTTTGGGTTTTGTGGTGGTCATTAAAAGAAAATAAAATACCTTTAATTGAACTTTGCAGTAGCATTACATAAGGAAAAGAAAAATAAAAGTATCAGTTATCACTTTATAGCAATTTCATTTATTTATAGTTTCTTGCATAACTTCATGTATTTTGTGAGAAAGTTGGGTGTTTTTTTCCACCTTATCAAAATCAAGCATACATGTTGATTGCTTTATCAGTGATTGTGTGTTTTAATCTGGATAGTTCAGAGGCCTTACTGAACATGATAAGTGCTTCAAACAGGAAATTCTTTTGTATGAAACCAAAATCTGAAAGAATGCTAGTCACAATTTTTTCTCCTTTACCAGTACTTGAACTTCTTTCTAAAACCCTCTTCCTTTTTCAAACCAGTTCACCTATTCATCACTACATGGTAGACAGGAGTTACTCCCCTCCGAGATCCCCTTCCAAGCCCTCCCCTTCCGATTTCCTGGAACTGTCGGACTCGGACAGGGAGCATGTTAATCGTCACACGGTAAGCGTATTAGTGGAGCAGGTGGGAAAAGTCATTGTACCTTATTCATAATCCTGACCGAATGTGATCATGCACTGTTACTCTGAGACACATGTTCACTACTATATCATCTTCAAGAACCAGTAGGGTATTATTAACTCACATACCATCTGTTAAGTGCCAGAAGGGCCTTAACTCTGTGTTAAATGTTTATGAGTTAATGCCCTTCTGGCTCCAAACAGACGATACTATTTATAACACAGAATTAAAGCCCTTCTTCCTCTTAACTGACCACATGTTTTACCATGCTCTCACTGTAGATTGCGCTACCTTCTCATGAGGTTAAGTATTGTGCAAGATTGACCTGGGTTACTGTATACACCATAAATTTCGCGATCAGGAAATTCTCAGATCTGCAAACAGCAACGATGATGTGCTTTCGCATGTCTATATGTGGTGAACTTCTGAACAGGGGACAACAAATTCAACTGACGACTTATGTTGGCAATATTTTAGTGCGTTGTTAAATTCACAACTCACTCGCGATTTCCGAAATTCACAAAAATGACCCCCACAAAATATATGGCATATACAGTAATTCAAACCCCAAGAATTTGTACACACAGTTTTTCGTGGTGTCTGGACTGTTTAGGCTAATACCAATATTTACTGGGTATAATTTTAAAACTCCTCCATCCCCCCTCCCCCATCAAAATTTTACACTGGAAAATAAAACAGAGTTACTGTAAAACAGGGTGAATAGGAACACCCTTTTCATTATTTTATTTATGGTGAATAAAAGAAATGCAAAGGGTCGGCATCACCTCTTGAGATAAAAAAAACTATGTCAAAACACCCTTTTAATTTTTGTTCCTATTCACGACATTTGTTCCTATTTGTAATATTTACATTTTAATCTGCTGAGTGCATGGTGAATTTGCTTGTTCGATGCTATTATTCTATATTCTGAGTGGTATTATTCAAAACTTCATAGAGTAGGATCTTTTTTAATTCCAAAATATTTTGGCCCCAATCATATTCGGCTAAAATTCAAACCCTACCCTTGGTCTAAAGTCGAGTTTTAGAAAAGGATGTTAGACTAAGATCTAAGTTTTCTTTTTATTAAAAATGACTGGGTTTAAATGAATTAGCAGAATACCAACCAATGATTATTCAGGGGTCATTTGGGAACGTACTAGCTATGGACTGGTCTTCTGGGTATGGCGGAACATACTTCATTCATTCCTCTGGAAAATGACTTTCACAGGGCCCTCTGTTTGACTTCCTGAAACTATCAAGGGCAGAGTGTGAAAATGTCAATCACTCGGCAGGGTAAAGACATCGGGACGTATCATGAATGACAGTTTGGAGGGGATGGGCCTGAAACTTCCTTGATCACTTACTCATTGGGGCTGAATGAGGGTAAAGGCTGTTCAGATGGGGCCGGTTTAAGTTTGGAGAGAGAACTTGTAGAAATAGAAACTGTTACATCATGCAGTTGAGGTCAATCTCAAAGTGGTATCAATACAAAAGGAAGCAGAAGAGCAGTTGTTGCATTTGGACATAACGCCCAAATTCACAAGGCGATAATCCTCTTAATCCCCTTCACCGTAGTATTACTGTAGTAACTAAATGCTGTGGTCAAGTTGATATGACACTAAACTAGAGCTATAGATCAAATGGTCCTTGCTCAAATCACAGCCATGGGACTAGCATCCTTTGGCAACTTATTAGTCTACCTTTACCACACTTTATCTAGGTTTATATATGGGTTCCTGATAGAAGGTCCTGAAATACTTTATAAAGCACCGTAATAAGGCAGCTCAGCTAATGCCAGCGTGATAATATTCATCACCTTGTAACTTCAGGAAAGGGCGCATCATAGTAAAGTTATACTGATTTAGAAAAAAAAAAACACTCAAAGGGAAACCAGAAAGTTTGCTCTTTGTTTGTCAAATTTGTATTATCACCATTAATGAATATTCAATATTTTTTACAGACTTCAATCAGGCACCTTCGTGCATCGCCTGGATCACCTGTTCTTCTGGTCGACGCCAGCGGTCATCGTCTGGGGCAGGGTCAGGCTGAGGTCGAGGTCAGGACGGCCAATATCACGTCACCAGCAAAGGTTGTCTGTCATACACTGTCCAGCTTGGACGATGACCTCAGGTAGGTCCAAGCTCACTTATCAAATTCAAATAGTCAAATTCTTAACCCACAACTTGGGGAAAGATACCTTATTTCAGTCTTTGTTCCTTATCAGAAAAAAAATTGTTGAGGTCTCCCTGCACAATAGGCAGAAAGCAGAATATATATAAAGACAATGTTATGAAGACAGCAGACAAGATCATTTTTCCATTAAAACTCTTTAAAATATTACAGAAACACATACATGTATGGCAGTGTGTTGTAGCCAGATTGGTCATGAGACCAGGTTTATTTTGGCCTCAGTCTCAACCCTGAATCTATTCCTGTATTAATGTAAAGTTTAAAGTTTACTTTGAGGCCTTAGTCTCAGGAACCCCAGACTGGATGCCACACTGGTACATTTCATTGGTAGTAGAGATCTTCTCAAAAGACATTATGATTCAAATCACTGATATTGATTAAAGAGGAGCAAAATGAATACACTCAAATCTGCTTCAGTGACCACCTGTATAGAAAGACCACCTGTCCAGAAACACCAAAATTTTTGTTTCCCTTGAACAGCATTTCTCATTGAAACAGGTATTAAGGGAACCTGACATAAAGACCACCTGCTCATAAAGACCGCTTTTCTTGTCTCCCTTGAGTGGTCTTTTTAGACAGGTTTCCCTGTACTCAGTGCTTAGAAAGAACTTATGGAGTGGATGCTTCGGCTTTAATCTAGGTACTATTCATCAGATTATTGGAGTCCCTAGGGCTGTGTAGGCTGGGGGAAAGATTTCATTTGATTGAGTAGAATTTTTTCAGGGCACCTACATTTCTTGGTAAAGTGGTATGACTAATCCCTGATTATGTCAAAAGGATAAAAGTTTTTTTTGCCTAGCTGCCTTTCAGTGCCATATACAGTATGTACATGTAGGTGATTAAGACCTCCCAAATTTTCATATTATGTCTAATAGTTTTAGACAAAAAAGGCTTTTTTAAAATTAAAAATGAGCTTATTAGTTGTTTAAAAGTTAGATATCAAGGAGTGATGTCTGTATCAGGGTGAACAGTGAGAAGAGTCACAATGAGTGAAAGTTCGAATTAAAATCTGTTACCACAACAAAAAAATATATTTGTGGTGCATGTTTGTAGGGTTGGTCACACTTTGAGGGTTAAAGACCTACATGTCTAAGTATATGTAAGCCTTACCAAATTCAACCAATGAATATGCACAACCCTACGGAAAAGTCCTTGACAAATTGTCAAGTTCTGCCATTAAAAAAAAAAATTATTGGATATTCCCCCTAAAATTTGATCAATCCCTGTTTCCTTCATATGTATTTTATTGCATGCATAAAGCAACTTGATATCAGGGTCAATGACTAGTACTTTAAATCATGCGTTCTGTTGGTTTTCATTTCCCAGGCACTAAATATACAAAACCTGGAAACACTTGATTTGGGGAGCTTTATGGTAATCCATGCTGTTACTGAGTAGATACTTGATATTTGTTTGGCTATGCCTTTACGTTTGTATTAAAGTGTAATATAGACTGTCATTTGTATGTTTGAACGTCAAATGCCCTGACCAAAATTTTCTTAATCCTCTTAAACTACCTGTAAACAACTCTGTTAGAATATTTTTTAATTTGGTAGTTTTGTTTTCAGGGCTTGGACTTTGGAAAGTATCTTATTGCAAGATAAAGGCCACTGTATCCAACCCAGGATTAGAGTGATTATGTACAGTGTAGTTGCCAACTTGTGTTAATTTTCTTCTTGTATTGATACATTGGGTGGTAGAGAGATAGAGAGAGAGAGAGAGAGAGAGAGGAGTTGCTTATACATGTAGGCAAACTGCCAATTTCCAAACTAATGAAATACATGTACTGTAAGTCTGTAGTGGGCAGTTTTCTTTATTAGTTCGTCTTTCACTGGAAATCAATATTCTATGTGAAATTGTCTGAGAGATGTTATTAAACCTGCTTTCTTAACATGTGACTAATATCTATGACTGAGCATTATAAATACACATGTACTCATTATGCTTAATTCCTGTATTTTGGGGGAGAGAGCTCTGAATTTATCAAAGTAGGAAATTAATTTTACACCTACACCGGACATATTTCATTCATTAATATTTGCACATAAACTCATTTGGTGAGTGTATATGATCAACCTCTGTTGAAACATGGGGTAACAACTCATGACCCTCAAGGATCATGGTCTTAGGAGAATAATGATTTCCAAAGCCAGGACTTCTCTCGTAACTAATAATTTCATTTTAAAGATAAATGCAAGTACTGGAAATAAAACCAGAGGGGGTATTAATATGTGACCCAAACAAAACAAAAAAAAGAAGAAAAAGAATCACCCTGATCCTTAAAATGTTCAGGTCTAAACAAGTGCCTGGTGCCTGTGCATGAAACCCATGTAATCACTTTCAACCTCAAGAAAAGAAAGAAAGGAAAAAAAAATAGCACTGCTTAATTGCATAATTGTACAGCATTGGGGTCATTCTGAATGTTGGGTCATTTGCCCATGCATGAGCCTCTGTAAGTGTTAGGTAAGTTTGGCCCTGCCTTTGTACAAATCTGAAGACATACTACGTTGTATTTCTGGCCATGAAAACAGGCTGAACGAGCTCTAGTTTTAAATGAACTTAGTCATGTGTCACCTTGAAGTCATTAAAAAAAAATTGATCTTGGATCCGAAGGGCAATTTCCTGCCTTGCATCTACATGTACCTCATGTCAAAGCCCACTCTAACCAGTGACCTCAATAAATTAAAGGTAATCTCTTAAGGATGGAAAATTAATTCTCACAGAATCAAATAATAATATGTACACTGCAATGTTCAAGACTACAAATACATGATGTCTGCCGAATGATTTTGGTGGAAAAAATATAATGAGCAAATCAAAATAAAGGGAATCGAGCTATAAAGTACAAGTACTTTATACTTTACTCTCTGAGCAAATGGGAGTTGTACACTTGTACCTTTTGATGAATACAATTTTCGGTGCATTTTGCTAGTTTATTATTATTTTAATATTTCAAACAACCCCTCAACTGCTGAAGGGATTTGGGCCAGTTCTCGTAAAATGCAATTTCATAACCAGAACTCCAGATTGTTATTAACTCATTTCTACTTTACTTGCTTTATGTAGAAGTAAATACATGTAGGTAAGAGATCTCTAATAATTCAAACAGTGTTTTAAAGCGTAAAGTGAAAGTGACTGAATTATTCATCTAATTTAACACTGATTTATAGTCGTTCTGCTTGAAATATTCAAAATGCTTTTGTTTTAAAGCATGTAATTGTAAAGATAGATGAATGCACAATTGAACCACTTTCCTTTACAAGTGAAAATGTTCTATCATCCATGCAAGACAGGCGCCGAGGACAAATTTATGTCAGGAATCTCAGGATCCTCAAAATTTTACAAATTTAACATGGTGCTCATGCATGCGGACCCTAAAACTTTCAATCCTGACCCGCTATGTAAAAAGTTATTGTGGAGACATGATGTACCAGTACCTTTCTAGATGATGAGAATGACTACCGTAAATAACGTTGTATTAACCGCACAAAGTTTTTCAACAAAATAATCGATCGCAAAACGTTTAAAGTTTCCCCCCATTTCATACCCATGCATAGGTAGGTTTGCTCCCCTGCTCCAGCCACCCAGCGAGTTTGCATGTTCTGCTAAAATAAGAGAAAAGTCTCTGCACATGGCTTTTGCATAAATTAATTTGCATACTAGCTCAACCGATGCGCATTGGTTGAGTAATTAATTTGCATACTAGCTCAACCAATGCGCATCAGTTGAGCTAGTATGCAAATTAAGAAACAGCAAACTACCAATTAAAGTACAATTTTGTTTTACACTTTTCTAAATCATTTCTTAGTGCTTTTGCCTCTTGATTTAGCCGTTTTGATAAGAACATGACTTGAATTTGGCAAGCATTTTTTTTTTTTCTTTTTTTTTTTTCTCAGAGGGTCGAAAGTCGGGGGTGCGGTTAATACATGACAGCGGTTTATACAACGTTATTTACGGTACACAGGAAAGTCAGAGACACATAAAACAAGAGATAAAGATTAGAATATAACACACATCTGCCTAAGCCTGACCATAATGAATAGCTCAAGATTGACAGGTTGTTTCTGAAGCCTGACCTCACTGTGCCTAGGAATGCACATACCCTTCAAAGTAATCCAAGTGTTTCCTGTAGCCTTCATCACCTGTAGAACGTTTGACGTAGACAGCAATGAATGCTCTCCAAAGTGAATGTTAGACTTCCTTTGAGATAACTGATGTATGATGCAATATATAGAGCAACGGTCCTGGAAATAGGGTGACCCTGGTTGGATACCAAATCAGTGCCTATTAAGGTAGTAGTCCACAATTATGAAGTCCCTTGGATAGGACTTTTGGAGTTGCAGGTCCCCAAGGTTTGTACGTACAATTGCCTTCTTAGCACTCTGGTAAATTATGCAATCAATCAATTGATAAGTCAATCAAGACCTCAAATCGGTAAAAAATAGATGTTCATTCACTTGCCAGGTATTGTCCTTAACTTGCAACTAATTCAGATGAAATGAGATATTCTCATGGATACCTTCAGAACTTGTTTGCATCAAAATGACTTTGCAGTTATTCAAGCTGGCAAGAAATATTCCAGTCTAGAGATATAAACACAGTTCCAAGAATTTTAGAAAAGATATCGCTCAGCCTGTCAAGAAAGGATGAACAACTAGTGCTAAGCTTTGTAAAGCAAGTTGACAAAGCCAAGAGATCTATAGAACTATTTGTAGCATTGTTGAAACTTTCAGCATAGTGGGAATTCTTTAATGTTCGGTTTGTGCATGTATGTGTGTGTTCCTTATTTGTGTGTGCGATCTTGTGTGTACATTATGAAATGCATAACATCCTGTGCTGCCAAGTCCGATATTTCCTACCCCACAGAAACGCGGGCTACACAGAGGAAGCGGCCAGGGTACATATCGACTCGGTTCCCTCGGTAACGGTCCTCGCTGACGCAGATCTCGGAGAGGGGGCTTCCGCTGAACGCAGCCAGCACCAGCAGAGTGGACTCCCAGGGCAGACTCACGAATCACCCGCCATCTCGCGGGAATCGTCCACGGCTTGTAAGTTTATTTTCGTTTTTTAGTTGCCTTTCCCCTCAATTTTTCCCAGTAGCCCCCTGCCGTTGCCTGCCAGGCACTTCCGGATGGAAAGTTGGCAGGGCTAAATATAGGAGTGCTGTGATGTAATGCAGGCTCGGTCATTATGAAACACAATACAGTCCTGTATTATCTCACAAGCTCATATGTTTTCTAAGAATTTCATTTACATCTTGTGACTACTCCCAAGACTACTGAATTGCCAGTTTTGACAGTCTGAAGAACCTTCTAGAAATGAAGACTGGAATGTCTGGATGTGTGAGGAGTCAAAAGCAAGTGGATATTTTTAAAGTTTGTATTTGTTGTTGTAACTTAATTTTTAGAATCGTATGATTTCAAACAAACATGGCTCCGTCTTATTGTCTTAAATGATTTGCAAAATTAGATAAAGAGTTGTGAACCAACCAACCAACCAATCTTGGACATGTATGCATATTGTTACATAAATAAGGCCCTTCTTCTACTACCTACTACTACTAACTACTAACTACTACTACTACTACTACTACTACTACTACTACTACTACTACTACTACTACTACTACTTCTACTACTTTTATTACTACTACTACTATTACTACTACAACTTTTACTACTACTACTTCTCCTTTTATTACTACTATTACTACTACAACTTTTACTGCTACTACTTCTACTACTACTACTACTACTACTACTACTACTACTACTACTACTACTACTACTACTACTACTACTTCTAACTACTACTACTACTACTACTACTACTACTACTACTACTACTACTACTACAGCTTTTGATTTCTGCACCGAACGACTTCTACAACGAGTCACCAGAGCGTGGAGACGTCGCACAGGTCAAGTCCGTTCACTTCGCGCTGAACTCTTTCGATCTCTCACGACATGGTGGGTCGCGCTTTCATCCATATTTGGAGTTTGGATGACGTCATATATATGAACATTCGTGCTGAATCGAGGACGACGGCAAAACCGGGGAGCACGCGTCCTCGATTCGGCTAGTGGACGCAGGAGACGACGTGACGCATGCGCAGAGCTTCAAAATGTGGTTCGATCGTACCATTATGTCGACGTGCAAATCGAAAGCTCGCTATTACTACTACTACTACTCAGTGAAAAAAATAAGCGGGGGGCTAAGGGCAATTAGCCCCCGAAACTCTTGAAAAAGCCACCGTAAATGAAAAAAGAGCCACCGTCAAATAATATTTCTGCCTATGGTTCATAGTGCATTAAAATCTCTGAACACAATAGGTGGATTTCTAAGTAGCCCTCGCGAAAGAAATTAAAATTTTAACACTGCTACTATTACTATCACTACCCCTCCTCCTTCTACTACTACTACTACTATTACTACTACAACTTTTACTACTACTACTACTTCTACTACTTTTATTACTACTACTACTATTACTACTACAACTTTTACTACTACTACTTCTACTACTTTTATTACTACTACTACTATTACTACTACAACTTTTACTACTACTACTTCTACTACTTTTATTACTACTACTACTATTACTACTACAACTTTTACTACTACTACTTCTACTTTTATTACTACTACTACTATTACTACTACAACTTTTACTGCTACTACTTCTACTACTACTACTACTACTACTACTACTACTACTACTTCTAACTACTACTACTACTACTACTACTACTACTACTACTACTACTACTACTACTACTACAGCTTTTGATTTCTGCACCGAATGACTTCTACAACGAGTCACCAGAGCGTGGAGACGTCGCACAGGCCAAGTCCGTTCACTTCGCGCTGAACGCTTTTGATCTCTCACGACGTGGTGGGTCGCGCTTTCATCCACATTTGGAGTTTGGATGACGTCATATATATGAACGTTCGTGCTGAATCGAGGACGACGGCAAAACCAGGGAGCACGCATCCTCGATTCGGCTAGTGGACGTAGGAGACGACGTGACGCATGCGCAGAGCTTCAAAATGTGGTTCGATCGTACCATTATGTCGACGTGCAAATCGAAAGCTCGCTATTACTACTACTACTACTACTACTACTCAGTGAAAAAAATAAGGGGGGGGGGGCTAAGGGCAATTAGCCCCCGAAACTCTTGAAAAAGCCACCGTAAATGAAAAAAGCCACCGTCAAATAATATTTCTGCCTATGGGTCGTAGTGCATTAAAATCTCTGAACACAATAGGTGGATTTCTAAGTAGCCCTCGTGAAAGAAATTAAAATTTTACACTGCTACTACTACTACTACTACTATTACTATCACTACCCCTCCTCCTTCTACTACTACTACTACTACTACTATTACTACTACAACTTTTACTACTACTACTTCTACTACTTTTATTACTACTACTACTATTACTACAACTTTTACTACTACTACTTCTACTACTTTTATTACTACTACTACTATTACTACTACAACTTTTACTACTACTACTTCTACTACTTTTATTACTACTACTACTATTACTACTACAACTTTTACTACTACTACTACTTCTACTTTTATTACTACTACTACTATTACTACTACAACTTTTACTGCTACTACTTCTACTACTTTTATTACTACTACTACTATTACTACTACAACTTTTACTACTACTACTACTTCTACTACTTTTATTACTACTACTACTATTACTACTACAACTTTTACTACTACTACTTCTACTACTTTTATTACTACTACTACTATTACTACTACAACTTTTACTACTACTACTTCTACTAATTTTACTACTACTACTACTACTACTACTACTACTACAACTACTACTACTGCTGCTGCTGCTACTGCTACTGCTTCTGCTATTGCATGTACAATATACTATTACTGCTGGTGCTGGTGCTGGTGCTGGTGCTATTTTTTATTTAGAATCTTTATTTGGCAAATTGGTATCAATTTGCAGCTCATATGAGCGTAATTGGTATGACATTCATTTCAAAAGGCCATCCCATGTCTAGCACTTTAGTACATGACCTTTTGCAGTAGGTCTGCGGGTACTCGTCATAGAACATGTTTTATCTTGTTCAGAGATCTGATTGACTCCAGGCGTGACATCACACGCAGCTCTCTCTGATCTCTGACCCACTTCTGGTTGCTTTTACCCTTTACACACTGGTACTACAGTCATGTGCAAAAAGTTGAGGACCACCCGTACAAAGTACATTAACTTGAAGAAAAATCAAAGTGAAACCAATTAATTATAGCGACTTAATTAATTTCTCAAACGGGAAGAGATGGTGCCTACCCTAATATTTACCACAGCTGCCTTGATCTTTTGATGAGAACATGACACATGTACATGTAATTTATACAGTGCGTCCCAGAAAAAACAAAACCCTAAAACAAAGGGTTATTGTGACCACAATATGTGCTCTATCAAAATGATTATCTGTTTTCCATAACTAGAAATAATATGTTTTGAAATGATTCCTTGATGTCATCCATCCGTACATGCTTTACCAAGCAGCAGCATTTTGAAAATGACATGTAAAAACTCAGTTGTGCCGGATTCGGGTAAAACCATAAATACAAAAGGTATCATTTAAAAGCATAATACGTCTAGTTTATGGAAAATAGATAATTATTTTGATAGAGCACATATTGTGATCACAATTAAACCTTTGTTTTAGGGTTTCGGTTTTTTTTTTCTGGGACGTACTGTAGAACAACTATCCTGTGAATTACATGATGAACATGGGACATGGTAGTGTTTATTCGACAACTATACCTTTTCTGGTTCAGAAAATGGCAATCTTCTTAAAATGTTGGAATGAAATTTTTCACAGCAGCCTTTCTACAACCAATCCTCTTCCTAATTTGACGTTCATAAAGAGTTTTAAAGCATTCAGATATTTGGAGTAGCCCTCTTGATGGGGGGTCACCTCGGGAGCCCTTTGAATCTAGCATCTCTTTTTTTTTGCCACGTTGCATTACAAATAAATGTCAAAAAAGACCTACCATTGCAAAAAATCACCACAAAAAAAATCACTGAAATGGGTCATAGCACTACTCTGATCTTATCAATCACTTTAACCCTTTCAAGACAATTGACCACATTTTGTGGTTTGGTTCGATTCAGAGCTCTAAAAAGATATATCAGATGCATGAGTAGAAAGAGCAAAAATTTCTGCATCTGTATACTATGTCCATTTTTGTTGCAAGACCATATTGCATTTGATGCCAGGAATTAAAAGAAAATAGAATAAGCTTTAAAATCCTTATATTGGCAACACAATGAGAGATTCAAAATCATTGTTTTTTAACAAAATTGACAATTTTTTCAACTTGTCGACAAAATTTGTAGCCATGTTCATTTTTTGAAAGAGATTACACCTTATTTGAACCATGTAGCACTAAAAGAAAAATGTTATGGTTACCACTTTGAAGAACAAAACGTGATCAATTAAGTTCTTCAATAATTCCTGTCATGAAAGGGTTAAAATACATTGTATTATCATTCAGTGAGACAGTGTAATACAGGCCCTGTGACAGAAATGTCAAGAAAATTCCAGGTGGTCTTAAACTTTTGCACATGACTGTATATAGAAATGAAATGTACTTTAAAACCAGATACAGTGGAACTTGTTATAACAAGGTAATTTTGCCACTTCTTTGTATCGTATTGTTTTTTAGCCCCGATATAACAAGGCTTTGATATAAAGAGGTAATTTCCTAGGTCCCCAAGGAGGTTCCACTGTACTTAAAAAGAAATAAAGTACTATATGAATGCTAAGGAAAATAAAGTGATATTATGCCAAATATTTATTGCATGTACATTGTACCTTTTATATACATGTACATGTACAGTATGTATGTATTTGCATTTAGTGCATTTTAACAACTTTTAATTTTTTTTCATAAATTTCCTAAAGTTTTAAATCACATTACAAATTTCCTTTACTCAGGATTATATGTTGAGGTACTATGTCCCACTCAAGAATTCTCTTTCCATAGTTGAGACAAACCTTTGAGAGATTCGTATGACGTAAAAAAGGCCATCTCTGTTTTAACTCATTAGAAGTGGTGCCAATTTCATTTGAAATGCATTTCCAATGGGTTCAATCTCGAGTTATTTTTGGCAAAGTATTCAACAGGTTAATACACTGATTCACGACAAGTTGTCGTAGGTAGAGGGATTTACGTCATAGAACGTGCTAATCTTCGACAAATATCTGACGAAGTAGGCATGACATCACAAGCAATTCTTGGAGTTGAGAGCGGGAATTTTTCATCACTGCAATGAATTCCCCCATGAATTCAGATGCTATCTGCTTCCTTTAGTCCCATCTATTTATATTCACCTCGTCCTTGAGGTCAGCAGATTTAGGTGACCGTCGACTTCACTTCCACTTGCATGTGTACATTCGAGCATCAAGATGTACAAGATGGATGTATATTGAAAATTGAAAAATTAAAATGATGAAAGGAAATCGATTAAAACCCTTCTGAGACAATTGACCACATTTTGTGGTTAGGCTCAATAACTTTTGATTCAGAGCTCTATAAAATATACCAGATGCAAGGGTAGAAAGAGCAAATATGTCTGCACACATTGTGTCCAGTTTTGTTGCATGACTGTATTGCGTTTAATGCCAGGAATTTTTAAAAGGAGAATGAGCTTTAAAATCCTTAAACTTGGCAACACATTGAGGGGTTCAAAATCATTGTTTTTTCCGTCAAAATTGGCAATTTTTTTCAACTTTTCGACAAAGTTTCCAACCATATGTATCATTTTGAAAGACATTTCAGCGTATTAGAACCATGTAGTTCTAAAAGAAAAAATATTGTTGCCAATTTGCAGAACAAAATGTGATCGATTTAGCCCTTAAATATTTCTTCATGAAGGGGTTTGCAGGCTAGCCATTTTGTGCTTTTTTGTTTTTGTTTTTTTATAATGTCTTGCTAATGATTATTTAGGACATTTGATCCCCCACCAGCTACATGTATAATGCATGTTCCAAGTAGAAATCATTTGAAGATATGATTCAAACTCCTCAATTACAAAATCTTGTAATAAAATTATTATTTAAAAGTTACTGCAGAAGTTTATACCAAAATTCTTAATTCAATTCTGTCAGTTAGGAGTAAACAAATTATACATTTACATGATGTGCATGAAACTCCTGCTTACATTGGAACTTAGAGATTACTCTATGTGTAGATCTGGGCCCTGTTTCATAAAGCTTATTATCAATAACAAGTTGCAATAACTGTTATAAGCTACTGAAATCCTTGCATCTGATTAGCTGAGGCCAAATTTATCATAGAAATATAGCAGTTGTTACTGATAACAAGTTTAATGAAATGGGGGCCCTGTTGTTTAGAGTGGATTTTAAGGAAGAAATTTGAAATGAATATCATACATGTAGATGTGGGTGCAAACAAAAAAGAAACAAAAATAGAAAATAATCAAGTTTTAAAAAGGAGCCAACATTTACAAATATTCTGATGTTAATTTTTTTATATGAATAAAGAAAAAAAAAAGATAAATAATCAATGAATAATGCTCTCTTTATCCTGCACCAGGGGATATAACAATGCATGTAAGATTTATTTTTCTATGACGGTATGTAAAAGTTTTTGTATTCGGCATTGATATATACTCTTCCTGTACTGTGGTAAAAGTGACCAAAAAAAAAATGGACTGTTCCAAAAGCATAATGTATACCAGCATACTGATTTGTCCATGGAACACTGTTTGTATTGAAATGTCATGAGATATTAGTGATCAGTGGCTGAGGAAGACATCCACTGTCCTTGAACATGACCGTTTTAGAAACATGTTAGAGACCCATTTTCTGAACAGACCACATCTTGCCAAGTTTTTCTTGAAGGATGTCATTAAAAAAGAAAAAAATTAAGAACATCCTTGGATGGGGCTATTTTCTTGTCCAGTGAAAGGGAAAGTTGAACTACTATATGCAACTTTAGAACATTTCTACTAACTGTAGTGATATAGACTAATAATCTATTTTGAAGCATGCCATGTAGTATTCATCACTTCATATTCCTGAAGTAAAATTATTTTATTAAAGGTAAAAAAAAAAAAAATCCTTTTTGATACCTCTGTGTGTTAAAAAAAGCACAGTTACTGAAATATGTCAAAATAGTTGTATTTCATATAATTTGATACATTTGAGGGAGTTTTTCAAATTTATCATCATTTTTTTTTTTCAGTCTTTAAATTTTCAAGTTCAAGATTATCAAGAAAACCTGCCTTACTCTGAAGGATCGGTGTAGTTTTGATATGACAGTGTTTGGCAGTGAATCAAAAAGGGGCGTGGATTTGATAAATTTGATTAAACTATGGAATTAAGATTCATGTAGCATCAGGCTACTTCTAAAATTACACAAAATGTCCTTCCTTTTTATCATAGTCATTTGATCAATGCAAACATGTAGATTAAAAACAAAAATGATTGAAGAAATCAGATAGTATAGGTGCCTTTTTTTCAAAGTAGTTTTTTATTGATGGTAGAGTCCACACATGTATGGAGACAAATGAATGAAGAAATTATTAACAGAGGCATGTCAGAAATTATGAAGGAACTCCTGTCTACTAAGTCGTCATTTTAAAGAGCACTTGATGTACTTAGAATACTATAGCTAGAAACTAAAACTGAAGCATACTGTAGGGGCTACTTTTGCTACTATATTGGGACTTTTTTCACCATACAGAACCGTAACAGCAATAGTTGCAGTAACTAGGAAATGAAGTGTCATGTGGTTCCCCCCCCCCCCCAAAAAAAAAAAAAAAAAAAAAAATTAATTACTTGAAATCCACATCTACATGTACATGTACCTAGCAATACTAGTCAGGGAACACAAATTATGTAAAACTGTACAATGAAGGTTATTTTACTTTTACAGCCTGGTCAGACATTTGAATTAATTTTTACCCTTGTTAACTTGGAAGAAACAAAACTCTATACAGCTTTTTAGGATTGGCTTTGTTGGCATCTTGCTATTCATTAACAACAGTAGGATCAAACGAATCTGACAAATTGCTTTTTATGGCTTGCTAGAACTGAACGTGTGCCATAAACGAAACCTGTTTTCAATTCTCACGCTGTCATCCCTTTAAGAAGCGAGCATCTTGCTGAAACTGGGATGACCCCCTCGTTACTATTTTTAATCGCTCGTGATCGACATACGCTTGCCAAAAATGACAAAATTCGGGGACAAGCACTCAGAGAGTGAGTGGGCCGAGCCTTAGAAGAGATAATGGATGTTTCCGATTGGAGATATTCCTAGATCTTGAGCTGTCAGATGAGTCTTTTTGGGTCATGTTTTTGGAAGCTTAGAAACTTCTTGGTGTCTGCGGTTGCCAAGAAATGGTGGGGTAGAATGATTTGGAGAGCAATCTGATTAATTTGCGGATTCTGTGTTCAGCAGAGCTACAAGGATGTCGTTAATGTGCATGGCTTGAAGAACATATTAAAGGGGACCAATTGGCTAAAAGAATAATTAGTGTACAACAGCATGTATGAGTATTGTATATGATGAATCTCCTCCCCCCCCCCCAAAAAAAAAAAATACAATAAAAGTGCAATATCTTTGAGATAATGGTTATTAATATGAAGAAAATGAAGGATAACATAAACATCCCACATACAGAACCCAAATCGGACTTGGATTCCATGCACATGTGTGTATGTTCGTGTGCGTTAACTAGTCTACCAACAGGTAATTTTTTTTACATTCACTGAGAGAGAATTAAAACTTGCAATGCTTTGTATTCTAAAGCTAGGGCATAAAATCAAGAAATTTTTCACTTTAAAATCATTAAAATTCCCTTTTGGAAAGTTTATGTTGATGATTATGCTATGGGTGTCATATAAAGCAAATATAGTTATGAGTCAAATCATGGTACACCATTCGGGGAAGTCCACCCTGATATTCAGATGATTTTAATAATGGCAGAAATTGAGAGGAACAAATAACTGAAAGTTTCAGCAAAATCCAATGAGAAATAAGAAAGATATGAAACTTTGAAATTGTAAGTAATCAAACCCAAATTGGCAACTCTGTTACATATTTTGCAAGGTACTCTCCAATTTGCTATGTACTTATACTTTCATAAATTTTCATTCTCTTAGTTGTTTATGAAAGAATACAGCTGTTTCATACAGGGGTTGGGTAAAAACACATGTACAATGATTACATCTAGGCTGCATGTATGATTCAATATTTGCTTTAGAGAAAATAGAATTCTGTTCAAATTGTTTTTTAGTACAGGGTAAATGGGAGAGGACCTCTTGAGACACATTACGTAGTTGCCAATTTGTGTTTGATTGATTAAAACTTCGAAAATTCATAACTTTCTTATTTTCTGTAATCTGTTTCTCTAATTTTTCTGCTTCTGTTAAAATCAACTTGCTATCGGGGTGGACTTCCCCTTTAATTCGGCAAAAGATACAGTGTTTCATTCAACTCAGCTATGGTATCATGTACATATACATGTAACTGTTATGGTATCTTTCAGCTCAAAGGGGTTTGACTTTGAAGGCCAGACAATGAACATACATGATTTTGTAAAATGATTTGTTTAAATTTCCCTGGGAAGGTGGGTGTACACATGTTTTGCCACGTGACACTCACATGAAGGACCTGTATGCACAGTATCAACTGATTTAACATTCATGAGTTTAGTCACTTTTGGCCTGTTACCATCGCAACGGAGCAACCATTTCTGGATAGGGGGCCTCGCTGGTTTCTGGGGGTGAATTAATACTGACTAAGGACTTAGCCCAAGGAGGAACTGTAGTTGTTTTAGCAGCTCCATAGAAATCCAAGGTTTAATTAGATTATGCTTAAAGCCCTTTCACCATGGAGAGAACTGTGTGGATGAAGTAAGATGCACAAAACACTGCTTGTTAGCCTGTCTGTGATTATTTTCATAGACCTTGTTCACAAATAATGCAGTAACTGCCTCAGAAACCATTGCGTCAAGATGAAAGCTATTTTATACGTAAACTAATGGCAAGTGGGGGTTGCAACTTGCAAAGTACTAGCAGGGGTCAACAAAAGTCCTTGGCCCTATACATGTACGTACTCACTTTCTTGTCTTACAGAAATGTGATGTGCACAACACTTTTGTCATTTTCTTTTGCAACATTAATTTTTTTGAAAGTTCACTGCATTGTGTGAGTGAAGTTTAAGAGATCTCTATTTCTTGGGCACAGACTAGTTTGCCCAAGGTTTGTACAATTCAGCAACGACCATGAAAGCCTGACAGAATGTAACCATTATTTTGATGTAACTTGGGGTGACTGTAGGTGTATTTTCATTTTTAATCTGTATTTTTAAGCTTCATATTTTTTTCTTCTGCAAAGCTTACCACACTACCGATTGATGTTTCAAGGTTTCAGAATTGATATAAAATAATTTCATGATATATATAACAGTAAATATTATGGGTTGGTAACATTTGTCTGATAACGATAACAATAATTTGATTTTTAAGCTTCATATTTTTTTCTTCTGCAAAGCTTACCACATTACCGATTGATGTTTCAAGGTTTCAGAATTGATATAAAATAATTTCATGATATATATATAACAGTAAATATTATGGGTTGGTAACATTTGTCTGATAACGATAACAATAATTTGATAAATGTACTTATAAATCGTTGCCAAATTGCACAAGCATTGTTCATATGGAAAATGAATAGGAAATTTTTGTCGTAGGCCTAACTTCTCCGATATATGGTATGAGCCTCCATCTCTGATCTTATCGTCTTGATGGAATCGCTTGGCCACAGATTTTTTTCAGGACAGATCTTACCGATCTTTTCTGAGAGCTATTCATTTGATGTTAGTGCAGAAGATGTAGGCAGTGTCCATTGTGCTTGACTGACCGAACCCCACCGATTCTGTTGGTCAGGTGTGGCCTGTGAAATCTCCGCTTTTCAGCGGAAATCCGCTTTTTTTATTATTCTGCCCGATTTCAATTTCCATTTTTTTCCTGTGTGCTATTTCCGCTATTTTATCGGTTGTTCGTTGCGGGCGTTGCGTGCGGCGCATTCGGTCGAATGAAGGCAAGTGGGGACTTGCATTCAACTTTGTACATGAAGTCAATGCATCGGCAGGTACAGGGGTTTTGGATTTTCATTTGTTTTTTGCCGACACCATCATAATCGTAGCTTGCGATAAGCAAAAAAAAACTCGCCACAAAACCGCTGATTTCTTGATTTTTAATGCTTTTTCGGCGAACCTGTTTCTTAGCAGTGGACTTAAGCTTTGGAAATACGGTGGAATTAGGCTTTTTAGACAGATTTTTGGAGGTGACTATGTACTTTCTTGTGGTTAGTGACATTGTCTGTGTGTACAATGATGGGATTTGTGTGTGTTGTGGCAATAGAATTTGCTGGCTTGTGGTCATATTGTATGATAATAGGTAGAATCATGGCGGCAGAAACTTTTAGCTTTTTTCCGCTCTTTTTGTGAAACCCCATTCACAGGCCTGTTATAAGTACATTTTTTATTCGCATACATCATCATTGTCGTTATCGTTATCAGAAAAATGTGACCAGCCCTTAATAAGATAGTTGCACTTTCTACTAATTTACTGAAAAAAAGCAAAGAGGTTTATACATTTATCTGTTGCATATATTTTACATGGTACTGGGAGCCAGGAGGGCGTCAACTCTGTATGTAGGATGTGATTTAATGCTCTTCTGGCTTTCTGTAGACAACCTGCAGTATGAAACAAAGATGTTGGATTTTTTTCAAGAACAATTTGTGCTCTTTCAAAACCTTGGCCTTCTAAAAAAAAAAGTGTTGTAATCTAGAAGTCTTGAAAAGGAAATGCAAGTGGAAAGCTAGGCCCCTGTATCGCTGATCCTGGTCAGAATCGAGTCCCAGCCACCTACTCTTTTCCAAGTTCACCCCTTTTCCTCCTCAATAATGATTGCACCCACGTGTAGATTCATGTGGTTTGGCACACAAGGCTAGACTGTTCCATGCACATATAAAGGGGGGTCAGGTGGTTTGGTAATGAATAAGGAGGGAAGCTCATAAACAGGAAATTAGAAAAGTTTCCTTTTGCCCCCTGTTGAGGAGGATAGACATACAAGGCATGTAATAGTCATGTACATTATTGCACAAGGTGTAACTAACACTTGGAGTAGTGCCTGAAATTCAGATTCTGAGGGAGAAATGTCATTAATTTCTAGTTTTGTTTTCTGTGGAAGAATGGTCTCCCAAGGGGTATCTTTAATTTCATAACCACAATGAATATTGCATTCATATCAGGGGAAATGCGTTTTTGTGGCTTGGGTCATACTCAGTGAGGGATATACAAATGCCACTTCATATTTTCCTAGTTAAGAACAGAAAATACCACCCCTCCCCCTTTTTTTAAAAGGGGGGGGGGGAATCCAAATACTAATAAAACTGACCCAGCACAAGGATTATTTCCCAGCATATATTTCAAAATTTGATCACCAAGTAAATATTTTGGGAAATGTACCAAGGTCAGAATTTTAAATGCATTTACAAAGGCTTAATAAAAGTGGGTCCAGGGGCAATGACCCTCTAAGATTCTGAATGACCTCTCAACTTCAACAATTATTCATTCAAGAGATACATGTATTAAGATCCTCCTTTCTCTCTCTCTCTCTCTCTCTCTCTCTCTCTCTCTCTATCTTCTTGTTGGTATTTCCTTTTCCGTCAGTCATGTACGAGATGGTTCTCATACAGGCATATGTATATACCGTCAATTGCTTTAAACAAACAATGAATGTGGTCAAGAATTCATTAATATGAAATAAAAATGCAGAAATGACTTACTTGATGAGAAAAAGGAGACAGGTATTCCTTGGACAATATTTGAAAAGATCCACTGCTCACTTGAAAACAAGAAGTAAATTTAAGATATTCCAAGGAGTTCCGAGGAACAATAGCATCAGAGATGAAAAGCACAAAATAAATGCTTGATCCAGTATGGTCCAGTCAAATTGAAGTTCACTGAAATATATGTCAGTGCAGAGTATCTCCCATTTCAAATTGAGGGCTTGAAGATTTCACCCTTCTCTTCAAACATATGAGATCACCGGGGTATATGTCAACTGAAAGTACCTCACACTTCAAATGAGGGGCTTAACATCTTTCACTTTTCCTTGTTCTCCACGCAAAAGAATGAATCTTGAGCTCGGAGAGGCCCTAAATTGGATTAAAGGGGGTGCAGTAGGGATGCAAGGAAAGCCCGTAGAGGAAGATATCGATTAGAGCCCGTGTGATGTGTGAGGATCAGTGCCCTCCGTGCTTAGGATTGGATTCTTGGCAAGTCGTTAAATCCTTGCCGCGTGCGATCGAGTCCCCTCGTGCGGATAGTACGCCGTGGTATAGCCTAGCTAACGAGCTGCTGGCATCCATTCGTCACACGATGTGTTATGACAGGGTGATCGTTGTGCGGAAAGACGCTTAGTGTCCCCCTGTCTGATATCCCTCGCTCATACCCTCGAAGTGACTATGTCTGACAATGTCCGAACATGCATGTCGTCTCCTTGTCAGTGTAGAAGAGAGTAATTGGAGGGCTTTAATAGTGCTAATCCCTTCTCTCTCTTATCAGTTCAATCTTGAATTCAATAGAAAGTATAGGCAGTGATATGTCACTTTTATATTATAGTCTTATGTGAAATTTCTTTGCCTGGAGCGGTCATTTGCACTTGAAAGTTTTTGCTAAGATATTTCTGGATGGATGCACATTCGTTACTCAACAGTAAGATATAGAATACATGTAATACTGGTGAGAGCCAGAAAGACATTAATTTTTACTCAGCTCAGTGCAAAGTTAATGCCATTGTGGCTCTCAGCCGATGATATATCATGAATGAAGTACATTATAAGAAAATAAAGTTTTATGAAATTTTAGGATGCTTTATTACTTCAATATTCTTCTTTCTTCCTGGTTGACTACACTGGATGCTGAGAGTTTGTATTGGAGAGCGGTTTTGTTCCAGTTGAATAGGTTCTCCACTTCACTCATTTGAGACTGTAACCCAGTCAAACAAGACAATATCTTGCATTTATCCCTGACTTTCTACATCCGTGTAACTTATCCTCAGTGGCCATATTGCAGTTATGCAAGTTTACTGACCTAATTTTGTGACCTCTCTTTGATAGATGGGTCTTTTGTAATTCATTCGTATCCTCGTTAAGGCAGATTAGTTCAGGTTCAAGCCTCTTTCCTGTGCTTCCTCTTTATCAATTAAACAAAAATGTCATTCTGATCTTCGCTGTGATTGGTTATAAAAAGAACAGAGCTGTCCAATAAGGAGAGGGGGCAGGCAGTATTTTGTATGCTATCCTGACAGGTTCAAAGTTCCTGAACTCACAATCTCTCTGTACCGTAAAAGGGGTTTGATTTATCTAAAAGTGAAATCTATGGTTCATCAGTCCCAAAGTATCTTCTATCAATTTCTATTGCCCAGTATTCAGAAGCTTTTTTTTTTACAAATCTGAAAGGTCATTATGACCATTTGGAATAATGATCCTTATAAATATCATAGGTGGTAAATTTGTATTAATTAGCAAATAATGCTAGATGAAAATATTGAGAAGATGTGCTGCACTCTTGGAAGAGGGAGGGAGGGAAAATGAAGGTAGATGGACAGAAATTATTGTTAGTGAAATGAATAAACAAGAGAGAATATTGCAAAAGTAATAGATTAAAAGAATGGCTAAATAAGGATTTAGTTTTTATGTTAACAAAAATGGTGAAATAATTTCTCTTTAATGTAGTATAGAATAAGTATAATTCATTTAGAAATTGAAGAGTAGACAGAGAGGCTGACCATGGACCATGGGCATACAGAGAGGGGGAAATGGAGATAAAATGGTAAATCATGAAAATGAGATGAGAGATGGAGAGACAGACTGACCAAGGACAGATAGAGAGAGGGAGAGAGAGAGGGGGGGGGGGACAGATGTACAGACAAAGAGAAAGAGAGGGGGAGACAAAGAGACAGATAGAGGGACAGAGAGACAGACAGAAAAAGAGAGAGATACAGACATGGAGAAAGAGACAGACAGACAGAGGGAGAGAAGGGGAGAGACACAGAGAGAGAGACAGAGATCTTGACAGATGTTGGCACAAATACATGTAGACCAGTAAATGAGAAAGCCAAGACCCAAAGAACACGGTCGACAAAAGTGTAGTGCAGATTGTGCAATATGATAATTGCTGGAGTCTGCAATAGGTCTTGATTGATCGAACCGATAGTTCAAACAGTCAAATGTTTGGCGAGTGAAATGTGATGATGTAGAGATAAGCACTATACTTATATTGGTAGGAACAAATACTATAATCATCTATTATCATTGTCATTAGCACCCCCACACTGTAAATTTATTAAGAAGCATTAAGATACAATAATAGACAGGATGGAAACAAAGAATAGAAATAGTCTGTATGTTAAATAAGAAAGCATATTCTGATAGACATAATGAAGACAAGTGAATGATGGACCAAGTATGAAAGTAATACAAAAGCTGATCAGCTACATGTATGGGCAGAAAGACTATAATTATGCTGTCTGTATAAGTTTTATGTACCTTTTATGTACCTTACCCTGCCTTTTTACAGTCTCTTTAACTCATGCTGTGCTCCAAGTTTGTATGAGGTTTCATAGATGAATTTGATACACAGAACTTTGCAAAATTGTTTATTCAGAGATTGTTGTTGCAAATGTTCACTACTCCTTCTTAAGGTAGAAGGGTTCATTGATCTGAAGCCTTCCTTCATTTTCAGAATATTGAACCATTAGAAGACCAAAAGAAATACTCTAAATTCAGAAGATCTCACCTTGAGAAGAATAACATTTTTGATCAAAACCTCAAACTTTTGGAGTACTGAATGCTATTTCATTTTTTTTTTGAGTAACAGACCTCATACCTAAAGGAAGCTTTTGTATTAGGAAGTATGTATCCTTGACCTTGACACCATGTGCCCTTGAAACAACTGACCAATATAAGGACAAATTTTGGAATATTGAGTATTTCCCAACAGGCCCACCATTTAAACAATGCATGCATTTATTTCATTTAACAAAGCTTTTGTGCCAATATTAATTCTCTCCTGTGACTCACTTTACATTTGTTCTTTCAAACTTCATTGGGAAGAAATTTGTGACGTTATAATAGAAAGTGAGGCGGCTGTTTTTGTTTCAGTTCCGTTCCATGTACGATAATCTTTCTCTCCAGTGATTCATTCTGTGTTTTCTCTTAAACATCATGATGACATCATCTTAATATGACATTATTCCATAAGCTGATAAAATAAACATTTGGCAGGGTTATGTTTCATTCAAAATGAATTCTTGAGTGAGTCACAGAGGTACAAGGGAAAGAAAACATTGGGTCAAGTTTTGTCAGAATGTCATTTTCACCAAATTCAATTATCGTTTTTCGAGTTCACATGCGAGGGGGCGAAAATCATATATTTGTCATCCTCATCGTCGTGATACGTCATCTGATTTTAAAGAGAAAGTCCACCCTGATTACAAGTTGGTTTCAAAAGAAGCAGAAAAATTAAAGAAACAGATCAGTGAAGGTTTGGGCAAAATACGATTAAAAAAAAGGAAGTTATGGATATCAGAAATTATAATCAAACAAAAATTGGAAACTCTGTGTCGTATCTTGCGAGCTCCTCTTTCTCTCATTAGCCTTGTACCTTAAAAAATCATTAATTTCCATTTTCTCTAAAGAAAATATTTAATTATACATGCACGTGGCTTAGATATAACAATTGCTCATATGTTTTTACACAAAACCTTCAAAAATTCATAACTTTTTTTATTTCTTATCGGATTTAGCCCAAACTTTCACTAATCTGACTCTCTCATTTTTCTTCTTTTATTCAAATCAACTTAATACCAGGGTGGACTTTCCCTTGAAATAAGATGACATGAAGTTTGTTGAGGCATGTCAGTCTTTTGAGGGGGATGTATCATCATCCCACAGTGAACTGCCAACTAGAGAAAATTTACAACTCATTTGGCCTACAATTTGTGCATTGAATAGTGTTTTTTGTCGAAAGAAGGCCTTGTTTTTTAAGGGGTACTTGTTTTTTCTTAAGGTTCTTTTTTCCAAAGGTTTGTAATTCCGAAACACAAATTTCCCAAGCAGGAGGTTCATAATTCCCAAAATGAAATTGGGTTCATAATTCTGAACATTTGATGCATTACTCTGAAGGTTCATAATTCAAAAAATGAAATAGGGTTCATAATTCCAAAAATGAAAAAGAGTTCATGATTCAGAGGTTTCGTAATTCCAAAAATGCAACTAATAACTTTTCGGAATTACGAACCTTCAGAAATATGAACCCTTTTTCATTTTTGGAACTATGAACCCTATTTCATTTTTGGAACTATGAACCCTATTTCATTTTTGGAATTACAAACCGTCAGAGTAACAAACCTTCAGACATACGAACTTCAACCTTTCAAAAATATGACATGTAAACGTTTTTTATGTGTGTATTTCTGGATAATTCCTGTGTGTGGGCATTGTTCCTGATTGTTATTACCTAACTTTGTTGACAATTTTTTTTTTTTTTGCCTAGCCCTTCTTGCAAGATGGCTTTGTTCCACATGATCAAACTGGAATTTTAATTTGATATTTAGTGAAATATACTTGGAATTTTTTTTTTTAAAATTAAAGATTAAAATTTCTGCATACACAGTTTGTCCAACTCATTTTTTGATCATCAATAAGTGTACATATTTTGTCTATCTTATCAGTTGCAAGAAAAATATCATTTTATATAGAACTTACTACTGGTATTTATTTGTAAACCTGACAGTTGTCAGACTTGTTGTCAGATTGTCATAATCCTTATAAAAAATGAACAATTTCCCGCCAATTTGACTTTACTGGGCAAGCCCATGGCACTGTTTCATAAAACTTGTTATCAGTAACAACTGCTACATTTCTATGACAAATGTGGTCTCAGCCAATCTGATGCAAGGATTTCAGTAGCTTATAACAGTTATTGCAACTTGTTATTGATAACAAGTTTTATGAAACAGGGCCCAGGAGATGTGATTCAAAAAGATCACCAGGGGTTTTTTTCCATTTTTTTTTCTGACTCAGTCAGAAAGCTTAGTCCCACATACACGCATGAACTTGCTTACCTTCAAAAACCACAAATGTAAATCGCATAAGTGATTTTAAATCCCTTTAAAAAGACATTGCATTTGCAAGGGATTATGAGGTGACAAAACTTTGCCAGCTGTACGAATTTCATGCATGACATGAAAAAAACTTCAGGAATTAGAGATTCATAAGTGATTAAGTTCACGAAGGACAGTAAGCAACGATTTCTTAGCTTTCATTTGATCGCCGTGGTGATAAGAAATATGATCTATTTGGAGATGATTTGTCATGTCACCGGTTCCTTTGTTACCATGGCATAAGAGAAATTGATGTTGATAGAATGATGTTGTACAATTCCTCACAGAGATCATTATTATTGACGTCACAGAAGCTGGGAGATCACTGGGCAAGGATTGGCGATACATGCAAGTCATGCAGACATTGAATTGCAATACATACAGGACATAACCATCTGGTGAAATCTCAAAAAAATATTCATTCAAAATAATGTTTAAAAAGATATTTTACATTTACAATGTGCATCACTCCTGAATAATATGAAGTGCTTTTACAAAGCGATAAAGACTGAAAAATGGGCGCTGTGAAATTTTAAAAGCTTATTATCTTTTTTTATTTGAAAAAAACCCACTGTAAATCACTTGCGTCAACTGGTGAAATAAATCAGTGTCTTTATTTTACAAACCCTTAGAATATTTATTATTTTAGTCTTTAACAATACGGCACCTTTATTTTCTATTAATGTATACAGGAATTCTTTTTGCATTTTCACTATATGACCACACCCTTTGTTCTCCTGTGTTTCAGTAGACATGCACCCTTCTGATTTATAGTGTGTCACTCTGGACCACACCCCTCCTTTTAACGAGACATCTTCATTAGCTCGTTAAAACTCCTATTAGTAGCCCATTATTAAAGTATGCTACATATAGGACTCTAAATTTTAATTACCGTCGGGACAGTCCCCTATTCATGTTGAAAGAATTTTTTGCAAAACAAGATTACCGGTACTGGTATGATGTCTGTCTCCCATGTGTCTGTCATATTAATGAAAACCTTCCTTCAACAAATTAGATGCAATCTCGACTTGATGTAGTTGTTTCCTTTGTTTGTTCTATTTTTGCATTGGCTTCCCTTCCTAATTGTATTTTGTGATCTTTTAATATGATTACAGATTATGAGTATACTCTCATAATTAAACACAAAACTGTCCACATGTTATATTTCTACAAATCCTTCTATATACCCATCAATGCTCATTAATACTGTTTATATAAACTTAATTCTCTCTCTTGTTTGCTATGCATTCTTTCAGGGAAGTACATGTACTTTTAATGCTGGAAATTCAATTTTGCTGTTTTTCATATGAAAAAAAAAAGGAATTAATTTAGGTTAGCTGAAGCAGCTGTTCAGCTGAAAGTTTCTGATTATTTGTAGTCATAATTGAACCTGTATGACTTTGTATATTTATCTTCCTGCATTGTATTTCTACATGGTACACTGTATTTCTTTGTCGCTCTGTTTATGTTTTCAGTATCATCTGTCACTCTATGTATTTTTGAAAAATGCTCCTAAACTTCTAACCCATAAGAATCTCCATGAATAAAAATGAGTCCCCTGTAATAATACAGGGTTCCCACGGTCATGGAAAAACTTGGAAAGTCATGGAAGAACCTGGAAAGTCATGGAAAAACCTGGAAAGTCATGGAAAAACCTGGAAAGTCATGGAAAAACCTGGACAGTCATGGAAAAACCTGGAAAGTCATGGAAGAATTAATTCTTCTAGAAAGTCATGGAAGGTCATGGAATATGGAGAAAAAAAAATTCCCCAAATCATGGAATGTCATGGAAATTGGTTGTGGGTGTGGGCTGTGTGTGGCTATGGCAGCCTTCCATAACAAACATGAAATAATATATGTGCCACTGCATGGTATTCTTACACTGCTTGCATGGATGCCGCAACCCATACCAAAAGGGTACTTATCTCATATCTGGTCATGGAGAAAGGCAAAAATGGGTCATGGAAAGTAGTAGAATTTGGCCCTCAAATTACTGCAATAGTGTATTTTAATAATGTATCCCCTGTAAAAAAGAACTGCAGAAATAATGCAGTACATTTACTGGAGTAAAACTGTGGTAAATTAGACAGTATTCCTAAAGTACTGTTCTGTTGTACTACAATAGTTGTACTGTTGTACTGCAATAGTACTACAGTTCTACCACAACAATACTACACATTCTACCTGTACTGCAAAATTACTTTAGGTACTACAGTCTTACTACAAAGGTACCACAAAAGTACTGTAGTATTTGCAGTACTTTTGAAGTACTTTTTCACATGGGATGAGATAACATATCAGCCAAAGCCTGTGTAGCTCGGCAAGTCCAAGGTATGTCACATACGTTACCAAGTATTATGGTATTGTATTATGGAAATGTGAACATGAATTGAAATATCATTGTAATTGATACTTTGTCTGATTCAAGCTCTACCAGGGCTATCAGCTTAGTACAGTAATCGGATATACCAAAATCTTATGGTCAATAAGGTATGGGACAAAATGGCCAGATCTTGCCCAGCTTTAAAACAAAAGCCCTTTTAAATAAAATCATGTATGTATTCTATTCCTGCACAGCTCAAAGGCATGGAGATGCTGATTCTACAGCCAGCACCCTCAAACCCAACGAGATGCCTTCTCACCAGGAATCCCATGATGCATTGCATGATCTCACATCTGAATCAGAACGCCCGAGCACAGCCATGAGGTAGGAAAAACAACTTGTCACTTCTAGTCTCCCTGTCACTTTATATTTTCCCCTCTCTCTGCTTTAGGGGGCAAATTCAATCCAAGAATATGAACAGCGAACTATAAATTTATGCTCATATGTTGATAATAGTTAAATTTTTAAAGGGCTTTATGTTAAGATTATAAGTAAGTGACTGAATTATACTATTATTACCTTAGTTTTAGATGAGTCTCCTTGATAATGAAGAGTAGCTACACATGTAAGCCAATTCTTTCCTTCCTAAAATATCCACTGTTACATGCAATGTGCAGATTATTCCCATTGAAGATATATTATGCCCAATTTTACATGTACATGTAGCTATGAAACAAAGCTTTTAAGATAAAGTATTCTGTTCATGCAATTACATTGTGAAAGAAACTGTCTCACAGCAATTGGGAAAGGTTGACCCTGTCTACTCAAGAATTGTTTTATACTCTGTTGTTTTAGAATCATCAAAATAGATAAGAAATTGACCCAATCTCGCTGAAAAGTACATGTACTATACACAGAAATGGGTATATAGGACTACACACTCAAGTGGCATGAATATTCGGCCCGAACATTTCAGCTATTTCTAGTCATATTTCAAATATGAGGGCATTTGAAGAGCAATCCTTTTCAGGGGACTTTTCTACTATGATGTTCTTCCAAACTGACATAAAAGGAATGAGAACGCTCACTTATTATTTTCACCATTCCCAGAACTCAACCGTCCCTTTAAAATTCAAAAGTTGAACCTTAAAAATGCTTTCATGGAGTTCATAAACTTAATAGCACCTAATGGTTAATGCAGCATTTTGCAACGACAAAGCATATTTGTGAAAGACTAAGACTCTCTCTAAGGATGCGTAGAATATCACTTTGTTTTTCAGCTAGTACATCAAACAGGAAACAGATCGCTTTCCAATTTCATCTGGTAGTATTTTTTTCCCAGTATTTGATCATGTGTGTAAAGAATGTTAAAATGGAATAAACTATTTTCTTTTTTTTTCCATTTTGCTCAGCATTGACGAGCATAGAGGCAGTGAATCAACCAAGAAAAAGAAAAAGGTCAAAGGTGAGATAATTGAGATTATCAAATTTTAAGCAAGTGAAAACAAAGAATTCGTTGACAATGTACACAACATGTCCACAGGCATAGGAATCGAGTCCAGTTTAATGTTTTTTACCAGCATTATTTCACTTCCGGTCTAGACCAAAACCACACTCAACCCACTTTAAATTGTTTTCGCTGTAATCTGCCTAGATTTTTTCACCTTTTAAAGATGCATTATTGATTCATTTGAAGGAGACACCAGCATTATTTACCCCCAAGAATGATTGCAAATTTACCAAAATATTGGTGCTAATTTTTGAAGAGTAATGACATTCTTGGAGATTTTAGGATAATTCATCGCTCCTGAAGGATAATTTATTGAAGGTTAATTGTCTTGGGAAATGACTGAAAATAACACGGCTCTACTCTTGACCACAACATAGAGTACTCCAGCCATGGACAGGCTTAAAACAGATTGAGATCAAGGCCACCGGTGTGTTTGCATATCTCCCCCCCTTTCCTCGATGCAGGATAGGGATCAAATGGATTTGAAGTATCATGCAAGGTTCTCATATGTCTTACAAAGCCACGCCCTATGCACCTAATCTTTTTCAGTTCTTGTCCTACAGCCAAGAGAAATATGGTGGGATTACTCCTCAGGATTACATTTTTATCATGGAGGCAGGGTGATACAAACTCACTTACCCGACATCCCAGGGCAACCCAGATTTGGAAATATATTCAGACCCCAGGGTGACATCTCAAAGCGCTTGTATCCAGTGGAAAAGGCACTATATAAATCGCAACTATTGTAATTACATTTCTGCAGTTACCTGATGGGGTAAATTGTCCTGAAATTTTGAAGTAACACATATTCTTTATTTAAGATACCTTTCAATCAAAACACTGGCTGATCTGCATTGATCTCTCATTTCAATACATGGTTCACTCATCAGGTTTACAAAAAATATACTTCTTCTGGTAAATTGGAGCCAATAGCTTACTTATATGTCAGTGAAAAAAAAATTATATGGGAGTGGTAAGCAATAGAACTCTAGAATGTTCTAAAAGAGCTCTTCTAAAAAAAAACAAACAAAGAAATACATGAGAAATGATGTTACGAAATTACATTATCATGAAAGAGAGCTCCCGTGAACAAAAAAACTTTTTTTTTTTTTTTACACTGGCATATGGGCCAGAAATTTCATGACTTACTTGCCTATTTTGGCAAGTAATTTTCACTGCTTCCTGCTTTAAATGGGGATTTACCCAGATTTGCAGTAGACCCTTCTTAGGATATTCTAAGTCTTGTAACCTCATCCCTCTCTCCCTCCATGCAAGAAGTGGAATGGCTTGCTCAGTTGATAAAGCAGTAGTCTTTGAACCTGCGTGAGTGGAGTGTGAGAACGTAGTATGGCAGTTCCTGTGGGTGAGAACATGTTTGTATGTTGGTGCCTGTGGATAAGGCAGCCTTTCTCAATTACTTTGTCCCTCAGATAGGACTTACAACTGTTGATCCCTGGTAGTTTATATATAAGCATACATGTACATGTATATACCTACATCTAATCATTCAGATAAGTACGTAATCAATGAATCAAATAATATAATCTAACATTCTAGCCTTTTTTGTTGTGTTTTTAGGGAAATTTGTTCAGTCGAGATACATGCAGAGTCTAGGTAAGCCTGCAGCATCTGCACCTAACATCAGCATGACTGGAGCCAGACCCAACGTGAGTGGGACGAGGTCCAATGTCAGTGGAATAGGAGCCAGGACTAACATCAATGGGACCAGGTCTAATACAAGTGGTACTGGAGCCAGATCAGCCAGTATCAGCACAACTGGTGTGAGATCAGCAAGGCCAGGGGCTACTGGTGCAGGCAGAGTCAAGACGAGTAGTAGTCGGACCAACAACAGCTCTGTTAAAAGAACAGAGAGATCAAAGGTATTTGTTTGGTAACAAATCTGGAGTTTTGATACAAGATTATGTCTCTAAGTACTTTACAGACATTATTATCCATCTTATCAGATTCATTTACTTACACAATCTGTACAACATCTCTTACTCTGAAACTGGTTTTAGTGGATACGTCTCTGGACTATGAACCACAAGGTATGGGGTTCAAATCCCTGCCGCAGCACTAACATCCTTTGGCAAGAAATCTATATTTGCGACACTGTAGTAAGTGGGTACCTGGTATGATTTATTCCTTGAATCCACAGAGTGCTATGGTTGCCAGAGCTAAAGCCAAGGTAATAGTATCCACAGTCTTTTGGAATCACATAGAGAGGTTATATCATAATGTGATATGGGCTATACAAGAATGAAATATTGGTATTATCTTTGGTAATTAATTTACCCTTTCTTGAATTTCCCTAGAGTACCAGTGGAAGACCTGCTCCAATGCGAGCCACCAAATCCTTTGCCCCTGCAACCGCCACCACCACCACCACCGCTCCTGCTGTCGCCTCTTCTCACCAGAAACATCCCCCTTCCACCGGTGGTGATAGCCAGTTCAACACCCCTGTGACAGCCAAGAAGGGGAAGAGGTTCGCCTCCACCCCCACTGTCAACACCTCTTTGCTTCCCGGTTCCTCTCACATCAATGCGTCAGCCATGGGTACATCCATCCTTGGAGCCAATATGTCTGCTATTGCTCATCTTGGTGAGTACTGCAGTATTTCTTGGACATGTTTTACCTAACTTCCCTCTTTATCTGTGATAGTGATGAATTGAATTCAATTTAATTTTATTAAACATCATTAATTTACATCAATATTCTGTTCATAGACATATAACAGAGTATATATGTACATACATATATATATGTATATATGAAACAAAATATAGATAAAAATAGAGTGTTACAGAAGTATAACATATGTCAAATGGATGTTAAATACAAAAATAATACAATGAAAAATACTGAAAGATGCAGCATTCCATTTAGTTAAGCTATGCCTCATTGAATAGAACAGCTTTATTTTGCACATCTTGAATTTACAGCTTCACCTTCTCACTCATATCCATTAAAGTATTTGTATATTATTGGCCAAAAAGAACTTGGCTACTCATACCCATTTCACACTGAATATTTACCACAAGCATGTTGTATTTTTATTCTCCTAGATTCTTCCAAATTGATGCCTGATAAGATGAGAGATTCTCATGACATGAGAGATGGGTCAAGAAGAGAGAGAGGTAATTTTATTGTTCCTTTAAAGTCATTGATATTATTCAGTACTTCCTCAAGACATTTTTGAAGACAGAGATGTGCATGTATACAATTATCAATTGTGTTAACTCTGTGTGCAGCCTCAGGCATTTCTTTCTTTTTTTAATCAGATTTGCATTATGGTGCAGTTTGCTGTACTAGACAATCCAAAATATGACAAATCAGTGAATGCTTGTATACAAACAGACAAAGTTCTAGGTATGATAAGTGGGGAAAAAAATCAAAACAAAATATGTATTTTGATTTATCTCTGATTTTGCAGTTTTTTGTACAACTTGGGATGGTTAATAAATCGAATCACACAACCTTTAAATTGAAATGAGATTCTGAATAGTTGCGATAGTATCCAAATCTTAGAAATCAGTTTAGAATCCAGTTTAGGGAGGAATGAATTGTAATGTAACTTATTCAGTTGTTTATGTAACTTATTCAGTTGTTAATGTGTATCTTACTCAGTTGTTATTTTTTCTTTTGTTGCTAATATTTTGAAGATGTCTTGATATCTCTTGTGTTCCTACAGGTATGTCAGGTGACATGACTGGACAGTACTCGGGACTCTCAGTCTCACCTGCACAAGATTCTGCTTATAGCTCTCTTGGACTCAAGGTGACTGTCATACCTGCCACGAGAAAAATTATCATTGTGAAGAAAGTTCAATTCAATTCAATTCCATTCAAGTTTGGTTTTATTATAAAAAGTACATGACAAAAGTCCAAAGACTAAAATTGTCATATTTACAGTAAAATACAACAAATATGAAAGAAGCTTATGAACATGCAAATATATCAATAACAAATAAAAAGGGACTTAACAATGATCATAGCAAAAATGATGAAGATGTACAAATCAACCAAATTTTACAAAAGTATTGTTTTCCTTAAAAAGTAGATTGTGTTTTCAAAGAGACATATGTTTAATAAATCAGGTCCAATGGTAATTATAATAACAAATGGAATTGTGGTGAGTTAGAAAACCAGTAATGAAACAAATTGATAAAACAATTTCAGGACTGTATAAAATTTGGTAATTGCTAAGTATCATTGCACAAAATAGGTCAGTTTTATTTTAGAATTAGCAGAAAGTTGTTAGATATTTGCCCGCATTTTTCGTCGAGCACTTAAAACAGATTCTGTACTTGACTAGATTAGGCCATAGAGGGTGTTGTGTCACTAGGAGGTTGTCTCCTAGTTGAGTTCTAGTTGATTAGGTTTACTCATCAGGGAAAGCTTCAGACATTTTGTAAATAGTCTTTGCTTAGTTGTTGTGGTTGTTATGAACATAAACAAAGTGGAGTTAATTTTAAATCTGTTTTTCTGAATGAAGGCCTCGTTCACACTCAATATTGTAAACCATTTCAAAAATAATGCATAAGGCAATAAACAAAGTGACATAACCATAATCACTTCACATTTCTCTGTCTTGTGACACACAGAGTGGGTATGCATAGGGTTCTTTATTACTTTTTTCATACCCAACTTTCCATTCATTCACGTGTTAACCCTTTCGAGACAATTGACCACATTTTGCGGTTTGGCTCAATAACTTTTGATTCAGAGCTCTAAAAAATATACCAGATGCATGAGTAGAAAGAGCAGAAATTTCTGTACACACTATGTCCTTTTTTGTTGCATGACCTTATTGAATTTGATACCAAGAATTTCAAAAATGAGAATAAGCTTTAAGATTCTTAAATTGGCTACACATTGAGAGTTTCAGAATCATTGTTTTTTTTTGTCAAAGTTGGCAATCTTTTTAAAATTTTCGACAAAATTCCCAACCATGTATTTCGCTTTTAAAGACATTACACCTTATTAGAACCATGTAACACTAGAAGAAAAATATTATTATTGCCAATTTGAAGGACAATATGTGATCAATCTAGCCCTTAAATAATTCCTGCCGTGAAAAGGTTAAACAGCTTTTATTTTGCCACAGTAGTTTTTTTGAGGCAGTTTATTGTGTAATGTGTGAATGAGGCCTAGAAAGATTTAGCTAGAAGCTGCCTCCAACATTAACCCTGTCCAGCTCTCCCACAGCTGATCCAAGGTTTAGGCCTATTATAAAGACTGAAGCAATATTGCTTACTGTAGTTTATTATTTCATAAATGGAATATCATTGATAAAGCTACACTGAATGCATCATCACTGACCTTTTATAAGACCCTCTATATATGGCATTGCTGTATGTGTTTTGAAATGTTTTTGATCTTCAAAGAATGCTTACGACAATCACCCTTTGTCACAACTCTTACCTTGCCCTAAAACAATTACTGAAACATGTTTATTTTTCTTCTTTTTTTTTCCAGCAAGTAAAGCATTTGACCCAATCTGACCTAGATGTGATGTATGCCAGGTATATCCAAGCTGTATACCTAGATACTAAGGTATAATAATCCTCATACTCTATCTTTCTCTCATTCTAAAAAAAAAAATTTAGATTGAAAATCTTTCTTTCATTTATTTCTGTGCCGCTAGGTTCACAATAGAATTATCATAAATGAAGTTTCAAGAGTCAAAATATGGAGTTATAGTTATTTTTGTCATTGTCAGTGTGGCTTTAGATCTCTTCCTTGGGATCAACTTTTAAAATGCAGGTACTTATATCTTTTTCAGGAAGAATTCTTGAGCCGGATTAGCCACCCACAGCAAGGAAGGGGTTGATGATGTGAATAGAAACATAAATGCATATATTTGAGCAAGGCATTCTATCTACATTGCTCCTCTCCACCCAGGTGTTAAATGGGTACCCGGTAGGATGCGAACGTCACTGTGGTTGGATTAGCATGTGCGCGCTTGGAAACAGGTGACTGGCTGGACTGCTCCCCAGAGGAGTGGAGAATGTGCACTGTAATGTGCAGAATCACAATTGAATCCAGTGACAGGGGTAATAATGCTGTAAGCGCTTTGGTAGGTAACATTGTAACTGGTGAGGTGAAATCGTAGAAGCCAGTAATATGCATACATTGAGGTTTATTATTTGTTACGTGCTTGCTTGCTTGCTAGTATAGTGATTATACATGTAGCTTTTTATTCACTTTATCCTTTTCTTTAACAGATGAAAAAAGTGATTGCAGACAAGGAAAAAGAAACCATGGTAAGGAACTGTTTTTTGTTAATCAAATTATGTAAAATATTGTTTTGTAGATAAAAAATAATTGAAATGGAGCAATAGTTTTCCCAAATATGCTAAAATTTTTAAGGCAAATATTCAATGAAAATTTCTTTTGAAAATCCATAGTGAAATATAAATTGAAAACAAGAGATGTATGCCATTCAAGTTTTAGCTAATATCTATTCTCAGTTTGGAAACCTTTGAGTCCTTGTGTCAAATCGTAAATTTAGTTGTGGTTTTTCATTTATACAATGCATATTTAATTCATGTACATAGACACATATCACTGGCAAATAACACATTATCACATTAAAAGTCATTTTAAGAAAGGTTTACCCAAGTTAGGTAATTCAGTTTTTCACAGTTTTTCACATATGTATGCATATAGCTGATAAGTGGATATTTATTTAGAATTAGGTTTGGCTAGACATTTTTGGATTTGTTTATTTATTTCAATTTCTCTTATCAATAGTAGTATTAAATATATCTTGATATCATGATCTGTTTACAGAGTCAGCTTTATAACATGTGGCAACTGAATGATGAACTGTCAAGAAAGAAATCCCAGCTAGAACTGAAGCTAGCCAGATTACGCCATGCTAACACACTAGATCACCATCTTGACGTACAGGTAATGTTCTAATTCAGTAAACAAAGTGAGTTTATAGCCTGTAATCTAGTGCATGCTAGACTGCGGTATCTTTGAGATGAGAAAAGTCAAGTAGGTACTGTAAACGTGGAATATTTCGCGATGTGGAAATTTCCGTGCATTTCGCGTGAATTTCATGCCGTGCGAAATGCACGGAATAAAAACATGCAAATATTTTTGTTTATGTATTCTTTTGCTTATTATTAAGTGCAGTGTTGAGTCCAGAATTTAAGTTAGGAATTCAGTTAGTGTACGAAATTGACCCTTATGCAATAAGCCTTTTCTTAATTACAATTTGTGCATGTGCAGAAAAAGGTCAAAGTACAATTGACCTCTATACGCTGTCATTTTGTACGCACCTCGACGTGTGCACCAGTACGATTTTACGATTTTACATGTTGAACAAGTAGCGGGTCCGCACATGTGCATACAAATTGGGGTCATTTCAGGGTCATTTGTACCATGAACTAATTACGAACTGGCTTATTGCATCTGCTGCATGTACCATACATGTAGAACCATGAGTGGACCATGCTATCTGACTGCAATGTGGATGCATAAGGCAGGATTGGTTTTTGCTGGCCCACTAAGATGGCACGGTCCACCAGTATACTTTGAGTTGGTTTATAAATGTAGATATGCAATTATTTTAATTTCTTTCCCTTTGTACCAGTGTCGTCTGTAGTCTTTCACAAGTAACATAATCGTTCCTTCTTTCTTGTGATAGGAAACTGGCCTAGGACCAGTCACAGCTCACCTGTCTCAGTTCAAGCAGGAATACAGCACTTTGGCCCACGCTTTGGACACCATGCGACACCAGGTTGAAATGACAGATATCTTGCTCCCACAGGACAAAGATGCCTTCCATGGTAGGTGTATATCCTCAACCTTTTATAAAGGTGCTAGTGTTCACCTGAGAAATTTAATAGCACTTGCAATTAGGCTGTACCATGATTCGACACCATTTTGTAAGATAAAAGCTTACCTTACTCTGTATGACAATCAATCAACACAGGTTGAAATAATAGATATCCTACTCCCACAAGACAAAGATGCCTTCCATGGTAGGTGTACATCCTCGACCTTTATAAAGATGCTGGTATTCACCTGAAAAGTTAGCACTTGCAATCTGACTGTACCATGATTCAACAATATTTTGTAAGATAAAAGTTAACTATGAGTGACAACCAATCAACACAGGTTGAAATTATAGATATCCTACTCCCACAAGACAAAAATGCCTTCCACAGCAAGATCGAATTATCAACAGACTTTATGAAGGTATGAATAGAAATAGCATGATAGTTCATAGGAGCAATCAGAATGTAAATTAAGACCCATAGTTAGACTTCCATGAGCTAAAAGCTAACACTGGATCTACACCAATCAACACCAAACTAAAGTGGCTGATATCCTGCTCCTACAAGGGCCCCATTTCATAAAACTTGTTATCAATGACAACTGCCCCATTTCTATGACAAATTTGCTTTTAGCCAAACAGATTCAAGGATTTCAGTAGCTTATAACAATTATTGTAACTTGTTATTAATAACAAGTTTTATGAAACGGGGCCCAGACAAAGACTCTTTTTATAGTAAGTTGATAGGTTGATAGGTCAGTTGATTTTAAGCCCACCGCGCAGTAGGGGATCCGACTTTGATTACATTTTTGAACCCACAAATGATAACATGGCATGGGGAATAATTACAACCTCTATAATAATATTTTGTACCTCACTTCTGATACCCCAGTGACACTGATGAGACCTAAAAAAAAAATGAACGAAAATAATCAAACTTCACTTTGTCAGGCACCAATGTATGCCAAACTGTCGCCAAATAGTCCCTGACCGATCCCCAACAAGTTGAAATTGGATCAGGTTTATGAACATGTTCAAAAGATCAGAAAAATGAAAATCTCTGGAACCAACTCAAAACAGCTAAAAGGCAGACAACACAAATAATAGACTGACTTAAAACTGACAGTAAAATGACATCCTTTAAAAGGCCCAGAGCCCCGTTTTATAAAACTTGTTATCAGTAATAACTGCCACATTTCTATGACAAATTTACTCTCAACCAATTAGATGCAAGGATTTCAGTAGCTTATAACAGTTATTGCAACTTGTTATTGATAAGTTTTATGAAACAGGGCCCAGATTTTGTTGATTATAAGTTGGGTTTTGGTCGGCTTGATTGTGTGCCTGGGGGGTCAGATTTTGAAGAGGTTTTGATGGATTCACTGTAGTTAGTTTTGGCCATAAAGGATCATAATGATAATAATAATAGTGGCTACTTATATAGCGCACAGGTCCACCTTTCGTGCTCATGGCACTTAGAGAAAAATACATATAGAATTCTCCTAAACATAGTAAATTAAAATATTGCAATAATCACAACGTAGAGAACAAATATGTTTTCAGTCTTGTTTTTGCTTCGTTCTTACAGACTCCCTGGAAAGAGCTCTCAGTGAGAGTGAGCATCTTTTGGGTGAGATCTCCATGGCTACGCGGAGCAAGCAACCCAAGGTGGAGGCCTTCTCAACAGCCATCAGTATGCTAGAGAATGCCGTAGCTAATGAGAGTGAAGAACTGAGGAGGTGAGGCAGAGATGCAATTCTACTGTTTATTTCCTATTCTGATTAAAAGCATGGACAAAAAAAATAGTCATGTGCCCGGCAGAATTGCGCGAATGGATGTGTGGACAGTGGATGGAGAGTTTGAGAAAAGAGCATTTCAAAGCTCTGACTTTCCTAGATCTGTGACTCCATCTACACGACACATTTCAGTCATCATCCACTTGTCAGCAGTGGTGTAATAAGCCAGTTCATAATTATTACGTAGTACAAATGATCCCGAAATGACCCCACTTTGTACACGTACATGCATTTTGTTTTGGTTGACACACTACTTGTTAAACAACTAAAATCACAATGGTGCACTCATCATGGCGCGTACAAAATGACAGCATATAAAGATCAATTGTACTCTGTACAAATGACCTTTATCTGCACATGTGCACACTGTAATTACGAACTGGCTTATTAGCAATAAAAACTTAACTGTTCTGAAATTTGACAAAAGTTTGTTTCACACCCTTCTTCCGGGCATGGAAGAAAAATGACACACACATGTACATGTACAAGTACAAAGACAAATCACTGTTGTTATGCTGGATAATATTAAAGGGTACCAATCACCAAAAATAATTTTGCTCTGTATGTTAGAGATTTCATGTCATTATACCATATTCAAAATATGGGCTTCAAATATTAATTCTATAAAGAGATATTGCAATTTCAATTACACTCTCTGTAAGCGTAAAAGCGACTCGTGAGTAGACTACTCGACGCACCTGTACGTGCTCGCCAAGGTAAAGGATCGCACGGAACCAAACTCGGAGTTCCATTCCGCACAAGCATTTTCATGTTATCCTTTATTTCCTTCATACTCATTAACTGTTGACCTATAGAATACCAGACAAAGTTCTTTGAGGTTGATTTTATACTTTCTAGCTGTACACAAATTATTTTTTCAGGTGATTGGTACACTTTAAAGATAGTGAGCATGAGGAATTAAGGAGGTACAGCAGGAATACATTTCAATCTTGGTCATTGATTTTCAGTTCTGATTAAAAGTAGGAAGATTCAAATATTCATAAAGACAAGTTATTAGTATACTGGAGAATGCTTTCCCTAGCGATAGTAAAGAATTGAGAGTAAAAGTGAGAAACAATTCTCAGTGGTCTGCTGTGATGTTCAAATTGGATATTTAGGAAAAAATAGATTTCTAGCTTGTTTGTATAACAAAGATGATGTGATATATGTTTATCAGAGCAAGTATTTCCATAAGGCCAGTTTTTAGCTTTTAATTCATTAACGTCATTTCATTTGATTTCACTTCATTTGATTTCACTTCTACTCTATTCATCAAAGGAAGGTCAATTATACATGAAATCATATACTAATCAGAAAAAAAAACCTTTCAAATATTTTTGTGTGAACATGATTTGAATGAAGAGGTTTGATAGAGTGTTCATATTGTAAGGTAACTTTTTTCATTAATCTTCTTTCTTTCCGCTCTTCATCACTCCAGATGCCAAGAACTTTTGGCTGCCACATCGTCATTAGCAACACATGAAACATCGCTTAGGGTACAGGATCTAGAGCAGCGTTCTGCTGAGTAGCTTCAGCTTGATGTGATCATGCAAACAAATTATGGACAATTTGAGAGACTACACTTAAAAGGAACCCACAGGGGGTTAAAGAGTAAATATTAGGAATGACATTCTGGATTTATATAGTGCTTGATACATCCTCAGTGTCTCTAAGTGCTTTACAGATGTATTATGATCCTTGTCGTCAGATTTAGGCTTACCCGCATACATTATGTGCACCTTCTCCACTCCCTGGGGAGCATTCTGGCCAGGTGCCTTTTTGCAGATGATCATAATGCTGAACAAACCACAATGACTTTCGCATCCTACCAGGTACCCATTTAACACCTGGGTCGAGAGAAGCAATGTAGATAAAATGCGTTGCTTAAGGATTTATCTGCTTTGCCAGGGATCGAACCCATGACCTTTACATCTTCAGTCAAGTGTATGAGCCTCTCAACTACAACACCTCAACTCCACTGGGTCATCAGCTCATCATGTTGTGAGAACAAACGGAAGTCCAGAGATATATTTACATTATCAAGAGGATGACATCATCACAGCTGCATTGTGAGAGCAGCTCCAGGCCAAGCCAGTGTGTGGACTTCTTTATCATGTCTTCCACAGAAGGAAAGCAAAGCCATCAGATTTTAGCTCTGGGATTATGATTTGCCTTAATAAATTTCTGTTATCTGCACTCTTTCAGCAACTTACTTTTATTGAAAGAGACTTACAGATGTAGATGGCAAAGCATCGATTGGTAGACTATGGATCCACTCTGTTCAAGTCAAACTACACTGCATGCCCCCCCTCCCCAAAGGCACTTGGTTGACCGTTAGAACCACATTTTAATGTACCTAAAGCACTGTGAATAACAGATATGTCAAATTTTGCAAGTTGTAAAAAAAATTATAATTATTGCTGTCATGAACAATTTCTGAAAGTTTTGTGTTGCAGAAGACAGTAGATAGGATTATTTGAGTGTAAATGGCTGGTAACAAAAGCAGAATGGGTCCACAAGCCTTTTAGACCCCAAAAATCTTGCAACCCTGGTACTCAAAAGAGAGTTTATCTCGGTACCTGGAGAGTATTCTTAACACTTGCATGCCACCGCATACATCACTAGTAAGTTCCTTCATGTGCTCTGTGTTATAATGCCAGGTTAATTTCTTCTTTCTGTGTTATGGAGAGGCAATTTGAAAGAATGTTTTGTTGCAAAACTCAGTCTTATAGGATTTTATTCAAACTTTCTTTATCTGTTTCTGCTTTTATTAAAGTCAATTTAGTACCAGAATTGCCTTCCCTTTCACCTTCTGAGATACAACACTATCTGTATAATGGTAAACAAATCATTGCCAGTTTACAACCAATTAAACTGTATATATATATATATATATATATATATATATATATGTATGTATATATATATAAGCCAAGGATTTTAATCAAAGTGTTATTAAAACATGGCAAAAAGTATCTTTTCAAAATTGCAAGATGATTCATCCAATACTGACACATGCAAGTTGTTTTGATTGGATTATGCTGTGAGCTTGCATGTGTAGATCACACATTTTAAATGTTTATAAATCCATAGCGCCTTTTGATTTTTGACAGTGCTTTTGAGCTGAATAACCTTGTCTTCCTTTAACACATGTGCATATGCAATTAAATTCGTAACAAGGAAACACATGCCATTTCAGCACCATCTGCAATCTATTCTTCATGTACATTACATGTATTTTTGTAAGCCTACAGTATAAATACCTTTTTGTACCAGTATGAAATATATGAAAAATTAAATAATTGAGCATATATTGCTGATAAGAAGTACAGTAGTTATGCCATCATTATTGTTGTGTGTTTATATGTTTGTGAGAGGTATTCTAGATTTAAAATGGGCAACTCTTTTGAAAGATAAAAATTAAGGTTAACCCTTTCGAGACAATTGACCACATTTTGTGGTTTGGATCAATAACTTTTGATTCAGAGCCTTAAAAAATATACCAGATGCATGAATAGAATGAGCAAAAATTTCTGCACACGCTATGTCCATTTTTGTTGCATAACCATATTGCGTTTGATGCCAGGAATTTTAAAAACAAGAATAAGCTTTAAAATCCTTAAATTGGCAACACAATGAGAGGTTCAAAATCATTATTTTTCATAAAAATTGGCATTTTTTTCAACTTTTCAACAAAATTCTTAACCATATATATTGTTTTCAAAGACATTACACCTTATTAGAACCATGTAGAACTAAAAGAAAAATATTAGTGTTGCCAATTTGAAGAGCAAAATGTGATCAATTTATCCCTTTAAAAAATCCTGTCCTGAAAGGGTTAAAAAACAATTTGGTGGGGATAATATTAGTCTTGTATACAGGCATGTACTCAATGATGCATCAGGGGCAGATCTAGGAATTTGTAAAAAGGGAGGGGGCACAAATTTCAGAAAATTCTCTGACAAGCAAAAAAATAAAGGTTATCGGATTTTTGGGGTCTCTACTTTTCCTCAAAAATTCTCTGACAAGCAAGTTCTTAAAGGGGGCACATTACACTCATCTTTCAAAAGGGGGGGGGGGGGGTGGCTGGAAGTGCCCCCCCTAAATCACCACTGATGCATATCCTCTACATAGAGAGAGGGGGGGGGGAGGATGTGCATCATATGAAATATCTCCTGACTATTGGAATGTAGATCACATTTAGGGGGCAATTTTGCAAGAAGAGAAGATTTAAAAGCAATCTTGAGTTTTTTTGATGATGGAAAATATGTTTCACAGAAACAAACAAAACTATACCATGGCATACTATGGCAAGCAAATTTGGTAGAAAATATTGCAAAGTTATGAACAATTCGGAAAATATATATAAGAAAATCAAGCTACATGTAGTCATGCCAACATGTGCACAACACCGAGTGCACATGTGAACTGTGCTTTTTAGCGAAGATGATTTTCAGCAAGGTTTTGTTATAGTTTGTTTATATCAAACCATATGTATAAGTAAACAAACCATCTACTGCTAGACAAATACTTCAGAATTACAACCCACCCATAGCAGTTCAGAGTTTTATTAAGCAGCAGTCCCACCTAGCCGAGTTGTGATTGCGAGATTTGGCGAGTGTCACACGAGCTTAAACTTGTGTGCAACTCCTGAAAACTCCTGAGTTTTTTTTTTTGTTGTTGTACATATGAGTTTGGTACGAGTGTTCTACGAGCCAACATTGCCTTTACAATGATATTTGTACGAGTTACCCGTGTATTGTAAGAGTTCAATCAAATTCGTTCCGAGTTTCTGTGAGCTATGTACAACTCGGGAGAGGCTCATGCAAAACTCATTGTCACTCGTCATACCCTTTCTTCACTCACGCAAACCTCGTGCTTGCTCGCAAAAATTTAGAAATTGAAAAGTTGATAATCGGGCAAAAGGCGTCAGCCCCCGAAAATGGGTCCGTATGATCAAGATCTCTACATCTGCGATTCTATTTTATTATCATTTGTGCAGGGGGGGGGGGGGGGAGAGAGAATTTTTGTCGGCAAATTTGGGTGTCTCACAACCCCCCCCCCCCCATTCAAAATGTTCTAGATGAAAAGATAATGTAAAAACGTCACGAAAAGGAAACACTGTATTGCTATGGGAGCAGTTTCTCTTGAAATGTAATTCTAATACAAGAACATGAGGTCAGCTTTAAGGTGAGAGAGAGAGAGAAACAAAGAGGGGGGGGGGGGGGGGAGAAACCCTAGATGGATTAGGGCCTTAAAGGAAATTTATTGTCGAAATCCCAATTCAACACATGAGAAAAACAGACAGTAAGCGGAAATGACGACAATGATAATATTTTGAAGATATGATGATGATGATGATGATGATGATAGTGATGATGATGATGATGATAGTGATGATGATGATGATGATAGTGATGATGATGATGATAGTGATGATGATGATTATGATGAGGACTCTGCTGCTGCTGCTGATATAATGATGATGATTAATGATTTTGAATCCAAAGTAAACGAATACAAGGATGATAAAATTTCTCTCAAATTTGACAGAACATCAAAGCTTTCGAGCTTCGCGTGGGAAGGGGAAACCCCTCCTCCCTGCACCCACCCGTTACATACAGTGCAGTATTGCGTCCAAGTATTTGAAAAGCAGTCAGGGCGTCAAACGAACTTTTCACCTAAAAAAAAAGGTGCTACAAGCCGTTATCTTTCTCTCAATTTTGCTCAAACATCAAAACTTTTGAAACTCCCCCCTCCCTGCACCCATCCCCATGGGGAGCACGCTTCGCATGCTCAGCAATTTCGCACGCTTTGCGTGCTCACAACCGCCCCCCTAAAATTAAATCCTGGCTACGCAGTTGTTGGGAGAATGGAGGGTATAGTCGATCCCCCCAATCTCAGATGCATTTAAGTGAGAAGGGCTAAGGGCATTTTTGTGAAATAGTCCACCACTCGTTCACTCCGCACAATCAACACGTGCCAATGGCGCAAATCCATTTTGAAATACGGGGGGGGGGGGGGGGGGCACCACATGATTTAACTTTTGTACCTGTCCGAAATGTCAGAAAATTTTCTGACAAGCAAAAAAAAAAAAAAAAAAAAAAAAAAGAGATTATCACATTTTGGGGGTCTAGTTTACCTACAAAATTCTCTGACAAGTTAAAAAAAAAAAAAAAGGTTATCAGATTTTGTGCCTGGGTTTGCGCCCATGACGCGTGCAATGAATCTTTCCACCTTAATAGACTTTACACGCAAGTGTTTAATACATAGGTACAGTACACACTGAATGATCGCTAGCTTATTTCAGGTGATGGCCCACATACCATTATGCCCCCACCCCCTCCCACATCCTCACAAAAATTAATTGGAGTGAGGCACAGCCTAGCAATATAATGAGTACTCTATATACAAGCGAGATGACCGTTGTCAGAAAATTAGTCGAGCGCCAGCTACCGACGAAGAAAGATCTTAAATCCAAAATATAAATAGAGTGAAAATAAAAAAATAATCATGGCTGCTTTTCAGCGGCAAATTCAAGCTGTCCGAAGATCATTGCGACGCAGGAAGCGGAATTACGACGTTGTGTTTGAATGTACACCAGTGGCTAAGCGGCAGAAAATTGGCAATTTCAGACCTGATATATCTGAAGAGGTAATCTTTCGGCATTTTCTTATTTATTTTAGATCAATATCATGTCTTTGTTTGAAATCGGAGAAGCGCATTATTATTGGGCCCGTTAAATTTGCATTCACCGTTGGCGTTGCACAGCTAGCTCAGCTCAGGCCTCAGCTGACACTGACATGTCAGTGCAGTGCCGGTGGCGGTGCTTCCGGCTGTTGACTTTCGCCGAGCGCTAGCGAGCCGCGGAGCCACCGACTGGCATGGCATTCAAATGGCCGGGATGAATAGGAGTATTTGTTAGGCGTGGTGTGTTTGTAGATCTAGATCTTACCTTATTTATTCATTACATTGTCATTGGCTACCCGGATTGCATATTCTATATTCATTTGCATTGATGAGTGCGTGACTGGGACCTTGAACATTAATTAGACTTGAAATGGAATTAGTCTAGATCTACACTTACCGTATTCCGATTTCCATTTCCAAATTCTCGTTATTCTCTAGCTAAATTGCTAGAGAATAACTAGACAATATTACTTTACAGTTTACTGTCAAAATTAAGAATAAAGAATTGACAGTAGGGTTACCAATAATAAAAACATGTTTTTAAAATTAATCCTTTCTGAAGGTCAAAAAGGTGTTTAAATGAAAGGCAGTAGATCTATCTGAAAATGAAATGTACAGTCTATCTAACTCTAGTCTAAGTTATGCATTAGACCTAAGTCCTAACGTTAGACCTGTACTGTAGATCTGCTCAATATTTTTTCAGATGGAAAGACTTTGTCTTTGATAGATGAGTCTGTTTGTTGCAGTTTTGTCACTCTGAATTGTCTGTCATGACTCGTGTGTGTGTGTACATTGTAACATGTTTATAGATCGATTGATTTGAAAAAATTAATAGAGCTCTGCTGTCTCCATTGAGTTTATCAATATCAGAATCATGCTGTTACTCGCATTATCGGACAAGGAATCTTTGAAGTACTTCGGGGGGGGGGGGTGTATCTGGAAACTGAACAAAAATTAGCCTGTCAGTTTTTGCCGTCAGATTTTATGAGAAATATGTGTCAAGTAACAGTAAGATTGTGTAAAATCAATGAATATTTGCATTTACACTTTTGTTCTATCTTGTGAAAGATGTCTATGACAATTTGCATGAAAAGTTGTTCGATTCATTAACCTGTCCAGATAACCACACACAATATATGGGCATATCTGTATGAACTATAATGTAGTATAGACAGAAAATCCATCTGTTAGGAGTTTTATAACATTTGCTGACTTTCAAGGCTCTCCTCCTGTATAAGGGAGAGGGATTCCGTGAAGACAGATGTAGTCTCAGCGGAGCATATCCCCGAAAAAAAAATAGACTGATTTTTCGGTCTAAATGTAGTACTACATGTACTGTAGGTACAGTGTACATTGTAGGCTGCATGGTGGAGATGACTGCATTCACATTTGTGTTAATTCATTCAAAAAGTGTGATCTTTCTATTGCTTGTCTTTTAATCATGTAAATAATTCTCTTGCTCACCCTCAGAACTATCCATATGTAGCCAACAGTAGGGCTCTGTCAGTGATGACCTTACCCAAATCATGTATGTGGCATGTATCAAGAAATATACAGTTAACATCATGTATACATGTACATAAACAGCAACTGGCAGAGTGGGATAAGGGTCATTGCACAACAATTTGTCCCCCTGAGGTGCCCAGCCTATATACTAGTAGTGTATGATTGCCTTACAAAGTAGGTCAAGCATCAGTCACTAATAGGTCCATATCTACACTGCAATCTAATATAAGTAGAAATGAAAAAACATTTGCTGGATAACTTTTTTCTGGGTCTCCTTTCTGGGTCTTTTCACATTTACTCTGCTGCCAATTTCAATTTGGGGTTTCGAAGATGAAAATGAAGTGCTGGTACCATAACTGTAGTAAAATTTCCCCTCTCACTAGTTCCCAGAATCATTTTCAGAAAGTTCTGAAGGGTGTGCAACAAACCAAATTTCAAGTTTTCTTGACATGATTTATAACTAAAACATATATATATTACACAATATACATGTATTGCAAAAAAAAATTAAAAAATACTGAGTTGTAGTTTGTTATGTGACTGACTACCTACATGTATGTTGGCAGTATTTTAGCGTGTTGTTAAATTCACAAATTTTGCGAAAGTAAAACCCCACGAAATATATAGCATATACATTAAATGTAAAATCTTATTTTCATTTTTTATTTTTTGATTAAAGTTTTTATTCATCAAAATCAAGGAACAAATACAATGAACAAAAATATTAACAATATAATTGAGGCAAGTGGCAAAGTGGCAATGGAGAGATTATGTATACAAATACAATGCCATTGCTTTTGTACATTTGTAAACTGCAATCTGATTTTGCTGTGGAAATGATGTGTATGTAAATGATAAAGATAGTGTGTGTGCGTGTGCGTGTGTGTGTGTGTGTGTGTGTGTGAGTGAGGGATAGAGAGAAAGAGAGAGATCATTGATCAACAAGTTGAGTAATAATTGAATGTTTATCAACACTAAACAGGGTATAGGCTATAGTCCCCATAAATTCCCACTGGGACCAACTCCTCATAGAACTACTGATTGAACGATCCCTCTTTATGTGCATATAATTCAATTCAATTCAATTCATTTATTTAACCATCAAAACATACACAAGCAAAATAGGTTTACATCGATTATTATTACCTATATGGGGTAGTTTTACGATGCATTTATAATTCATATTTTGCGCAGTCTGCAAACGACCTAGTTCTGAGCGGTCATCATTCCCTGATATTTTCCCTCTTCCGGGTTTCACCATTCACTTTGTGTACAAAAAGTGCGGTCAACATTGAGCCCGATTAACATCCATCTTTTCTTGTCAGTGCGCTTTAATTAAAGTGCATACGCGCAGTATTGTGTACGCGTTAAAGTGTAGGCTTAATGGGCTTAAACAATGGATACGCGCGGTAACAATTTACGTCACAATTGCTTGGCCCAGATTACATACCTGAGCTGCATGAATAACATGAAATCAGAGGGACTGACAGTACAGGCAAACAGACGTGTCTGTCACTGCTACAAAATAGGCATATACATGATATAGGTAATAATAATAATATTGACTGGCTCTACTTTCGGGGAATATCGAAAATGTTGCCCTTAAAAGAACCATATTGCCCTCGTCTTCGACTCGGGGCAATATGATTCTGTTGCGGGCAACATATTCTGATATCCCCCTCAAGGCCAGTCAATATTATATCATTATTTTTATAAAATACAATGATGCATAAAAATACCAACAATAATTATATAACAACAAAAAAAGAATCACCATAAGAATAGTACACTCATGCAGCAGCAGCAAAAAAGAAGGTTGATAATGAACAACAAAAAAGTAACATTTGTTTATATGAATATTTTTTTTTTAAAGGGTCAAGGAAACAGAAAACTCCCAAGTATCTGGGCTATGTGGCTGCCATGCTGAAATTTACCATTCATGTGTTAATTACACAAATACCTTGCAAGCTCTCTATTATGCCTTGTCAAACAGGCGCAGACTATGGGTGGTGTGTTTACATATAATCCTGACAATATCATTTGACTACTTTTGAGAAAGCAATACAATTTTCACAATTTCATAACTTCTTATTGAAATGATCATTTGACACCAAATTGCACCCCAAGAAAGTTACAATACTCAAGACGGTACTACGTAAACTTGACATGAATTGAATTACACACATTAGAGTTATTAAGGTTACAATGCCCCCAAAGGGTTTTTCTGTAAATCCAGATAGTCTGGGAGCCTGGCCTGAAATAGTCACCCCATTTTACCGATAAGATTTGACCCCTTAAAGTTGCTTAGACCATCTACAGTAAGTCATTGACAAAAAAAGTTGTCAGTCTGAACGGGGTCAGACACCCCCTTCCCGATGGACAATTCTGTCAGTTTTTATATTTTTGGAATGTACATTGTACATCCATAGCTCTTCCTTCTGACAAAATTTTGTCCCTGGGCTTCAAGGGGAAAAATTTACCCCAATTTTTAGGGGCCGTCTGACACCCCATCCCGAAGGAAATTTTTGTCAGTTTTTTTGTGTTTTGTAATGTCCAGTCCTACTGATTCCTACTGACAAAGTTTGGTGCATGGGGGAGATGGGGTGAAATAGACCCGACTTTGGGGTCTCTTTGGGGGGCTCTAGGAGTCTAGGGGCCAAACCCGGTGGCTTCGTTTGAGCTGACAAGCTTTTTGTGGATGACATGGATGGTAACTTTAAGGGGTCAAATCTCATATGTTAAAATGGGGCGACTATTTCGGAACAAGCTCCTGGCCTATTACGAAGAAATCCAAAGCTCGAAGAAGTACATGTACATGAAAACATGTATTTATAATTTGACAGTGTATATTTTCTCCATTAATCTAGGCCAAGAGAGTTGCCAGAAGGAAAAGAAGTACATGTACAGTATATTTTTGTTATTTTTCAGGTGGCAGTTTTCTTCATACACATTGCATTCTTGCCTCTCCATGAACGTGTAATAGTTCCTTTAGATTTTACACTATTTGATACATTGTATGCAAATTAGGTATTGTATTTTCACATTTTTGCCACTTGAAAGTTGAAAAGATGGGGTCTACAAACATATTTTTGTAGCTGATGCAGATACAGTGTACATGTGTAGGTTATATAAATCTATATGCAATTAATCATGTGAAATTTAGTAAAATCAATAATTTGAATACATGTAGTTTTACAACCACATTAATTAAATTGTTAATGCATTCTTGATGTAGGCAAATACCCACGATTATTATGAAAAGAAGTTGGAAGAGTCAGCTTTACCTCAATCTGAAACAGGAAACACAATTAGGATACATTGTGGCCCATGTGCTTCTTTTGTGTGTGTGTGTGTGTGTGTGGTTAGTTGTTTCCAAGGAAAACTACCTCCCTGTGTGTGTGTGTAATTTTATGATCACATACTACCTTCAAGAAATACTTGTAAGTCCATTGTCAAGTCAGGATACTTCAAAGGAGTGGGTTCAGTTGGGATTAACCCTAATCCCCCCTTTTTAAAGCTATGAGGTCACTCCATTAGGACCCTCGACCACCCCCTTATTGAAGGGTGAAACAGATGGTTTAGTAGTTGGTAGCAGGTTTCATTCATTGATGCAGCAGACACAGGATATGCTCATTTCTTGCTGGTTGAAGTTCCCTCATACATACCTGCACACGCTGCTCCAGCACAGTTTCTTTGTTTTGGTTCGGACTCCTGTATCGTTGTACTTGTTGTAAGGTGAGCCAAAGGAGCAAGAGCAACTTTCTTGGGATGTGTACATGTTTTTGCTCTGGAGTTCATCATTTCGCTCAGGCATTTTGTCAGCCAGGGAATAACACCAGTCTTTGTAGTTTGGATATTCTTACACGGTAAGTATCAACATAATAACAGTACATGTAGGTGGGCTAACCACTCACACATATGCCAGGTTATTGTAGATAACCTCGCACTCCGTACCATCGTAATGCAAAAAATTGCCTCCCATAGCAGCACATTTGAGTGCTGGAAAGGAGCAAGATTGCTGGCCAAAACAGCCTGAAAATTTCACTTGATCAAGATGATAAAGATGCCATTGAAGAATCTGGCATGAAATTAGATATTCTATCATCCTATAATGTACTGTAGAAGGAAGTATTTTCTCAAAATTTTGCTGATTATATTGGTGTTTTTACCGCATCAAGTTAGAGGTCGTGAACGCTGTCAAAATTGACACAGCCCCACATAGTGATGATTCTGTGAGTGGTGGCTAACTCTTTTTTTGAGTTTTACATGTAGGTTTAGTTCATTTGTAACACCAAGCCGATGTGGGTAATAAGGGGGAAAAAGTCAACAGAATGACACAGAACTTATCCCAGGCCTGCTTATCCTGAACGTTTAAGACTACAAGCATATAACTACCTAGAGAATGAGGCAGAAATTTAGAAGATGTAACATTTTTGAGTAGGCCTAATGATCAAAGCCATAGAAAAGTACAGAAATCAAATTGTAGTCGTCCTGACTGCGACCATGTGATGATGATTGCCTTGTATAGCATGTGGTATTAATGTAACTTCTTCTTTTCAGCCAGTGTGATTATTTAAAACTAGATTTTCTAGAAATACAATTTTAATACCAGTCTCATATCATTTTAATCACGGAACCCTCCGTGATATTCATTTTGTTTTTTACCAGATGAAACAATGTCAATACCAGTGCAATGTGTAACTAGAGTGGTGGAAGTCTCTCTTCCACCTCCTTGGTGTAACTGTACATTCTACATGTGTAACTAACTACTCAGGCTACAGTTTACACACTCATTCATTGATGGTATTCTGAAGAGATCTATATGCCTTAAATCAAATATTAGCTTTGCATGCTTGAGGGTGCTAGAATCTATAGAGTGTCCTTCCAACTACACTCCCAAGAAGAAGTGTAATGTTTGACCATTCAAAATACAATCATCCCCCACCCCCCAGTGATACAGAATGTGGCAGGATTTTAGTAAAGAATTGTCAGTGAGCCAATGCTTCATATACTGTACACATGTAGCAGTAGAGTCCTCAATGAATGTCATTTTTTTATGGGGGGGGGGGGGGGGGGAGGGGTGTCAATTTTTTTAACAATGCTCTTGATTTTGCCAAGGACTAAAACAAGTTCTATGTTAGATGTATTGCCCCTAAACACAAACATACATGCAGCAGGGTGCATGTAGTTGGTAATCTTTAAAGGGCAATCCAACCTTGGTAATAAGATGATTTGTGTGAAAGCAGAAAAATAAGAAAAACAAGATGGTGAAAGTTTGAAAGAAATCGGACAAGGATTAAGAAAGTTATGGATGTTTGAAAAATGAGATCACTACATCTATGCGAATCTCAAATTGGCAATTTGGTGAGTCAATTGTGACATTTTTGTGGACAACTCTCCCATTTGTCGTACACAAAAATATTAATTTGCGGTTTTCTTCGAGGCGCTTTTACCCTCGGGGCAGTACTCAAAATATATTGGAGATAGCATATTGTTATGGGTCCTCATGAAAGAAAAATATCCTACTGAGTAATACATTTTGAAAAAAGTGACATTTTATTCATTTTGTGTGTTGGAGCGAATGGGGGAGTTGTCCACAGCTACATCACAGTGACATTACCTATTCGGCCAATTTGAAATTCCAATATGTATAGTGATTACAACTTTTAAAAATTCATAACTTCCTTATTGCTTGTCCGATTTCGTTCAAACTTTCACCAATCTGCTTCTCTGATTTTTCCACTTTCTTTCAAAGCAACTTGCTATTAAGGTTGGATTTCCCTTTAAATCAAATATTAGCTTTGCATGCTTGAGGGTGCTAGAATCTATAGAGTGTCCTTCCAACTACACTCCCAAGAAGAAGTGCAATGTTTGACCATTCAAAATACAATCATCCCCCACCCCCCAGTGATACAGAATGTGGCAGGATTTTAGTAAAGAATTGTCAGTGAGCCAATGCTTCATATACTGTACACATGTAGCAGTAGAGTCCTCAATGAATGTCATTTTTTTTTTTTTTTTGGGGGGGGGGGGAGGGGTGTCAATTTTTTTAACAATGCTCTTGATTTTGCCAAGGACTAAAAACAAGTTCTATGTTAGATCTATTGCCCCTAAACACAAACAAACATGCAGCAGGGTGCATGTAGTTGGTAATCTTTAAAGGGAAAGTCTACCCTAGTATTAAGTTGATTTGAATAAAAGAAGAAAATAAGAGAAACAGATTGGTGAAAGTTTGAGTAAATCCCGATAAGAAATAAAGTTATGAATTTTTGAAGTTGTAATCAATCAAACACAAACTGGCAACTCCATAACGTATCTTGCGAGCTCTCCCATTTGCTCAGTTACAGAAAATCTCAAATTTTTATTTTCTTAGTTTTTGATGAAGGAATAGATTTGTTTCATACAGGTTTTGTGTAAAAACACATGAGCAGCGATTATATCTAAGGTGCATGTATGATTGAATAATTTTCTTTAGAGAAAATGGAAATTAATGATTTTTTTGGTACAGGGCAAATGGGAGAGGAGCTTGCAAGATACATGTAAGTCACAGAGTTGCCAATTTTTGTTTGATTGCTTTAACCTTCACATATCTTTTTCTTGAATTTCTTTTAAAATCAACTTGTAATCAGGGTTGACTTTCCCTTTAAGAACAGAAGGAATTGTATATAGACTGGTGGCAAGTGTACCATGGATACATTTTAAACACTCCTGAGAAAATTAGGATTCACTGACAGCAAGTTAATAAAGGTTGCAAAATCGACCCCTGGCCTCCTTTTGAGCAGTGCATTCAGTCCAAATAAAGCAATAGTTTTATTTGGTTATCATTGTTAATTTGTAGAAACTAAAGGATTTATGCCTTGAATTGGCCATTCTCATTTCAATTCCCTACCTTGCGAGTGCATTCATTCATTGCTTTATAACATTATTTGGTCTGCTGCTGAGCATGGGGTAATTTGTAGCTTCCTTTCTTTACTGACAGCTCGTTGATATGACTGACTCACCCCGTCAGTCCCAGACTCTTGTTTGACTTAACTGATTATATCTTAATCCGTCAATAGCTAGAAATTGATTCATTCAGTCAACACAGTGTGATAAAGTAGTGGTATTTGCACAGAGGCAGACAATAGTGTGAAAAGCAGTGAAAAACTGAAAATAACCAATTTAATTGTCTATTTTGAATATTGTTTTAAAAATATTTATATGTACATGTATGATATACAATACATGTATGGAGAGAAGAAGAGATTGAACTTTCAAGCAAAATGTAAATTGCATGAGTCACAGATGCAAAATATAAAGAGAAAGATGAAATGAAGATGGAAGAGAGAGAATGAGGGAGGGTGAAAAAAAAACAGATGAAAGAGAAATGGAATGAGAGAGTGGTAGACGGGTTCAAATTTAGTATGGAAGCAAAGTGTAAATTGCAGAGGGGCATAGCAAGGAGGGCAGACGGAGGAAATACACAAAGAGAGGAAGGGTGGGAGATAAAGAGAGAGAGAGAGAGAGACTACAAGAGAGAGGTGACAAAGTAATTGAGTTCAAATGTACAAAATGGTAATGTATAACCAAGGAGTTACATGTACTAGGCAGTAACTTCTTGGTAGTGCTGAATGGATTTTCAGAAGCTCTCTTTCATGCAGCTTTGGCTGTTGGTCACTGACCTTTGCCTGAGGAGCCGCCATTGCAATCTACTTCTGTGATAACTCCTTGACTCAACAAGGGTTAAATACAAGTGCTGTGTTTGTGCTTATTTTTTGCTCTGTGTACCAATAGATTAGCACCTCTGAACAAGAAGGAAATCCTTGTAATGTATTCATTTCATTTTTATATCTGGTGAAAGCATTATCAAATAGTACATGTAGCCATTGTCCTGAAATACCCCTTTATTCTTCTACATGTATCTCTTCCTGCATTAAAAAAAAAATCCTTGTGCCTATCGAATGTTTGTAGTTGTCCATGTACATGGATGTAGATTGTATTAATGAAGGGCTCTGTACTTACAGGTGTGGTAAACATGCCCCTCTAAGGGCCCCTTCCCCCCCCCCCCCCCAAAAAAAAAAAAAAAAAAAAAAATTACACTGGACCCCCTGAATGTCAAAGTGTACATGTACACAAGAGAGTGTAGATCCCCAACTTTGCTCCACACTTTCAGAAAATTTTAAATACACATAAATGAGTGGCAGCTATAGACAATTACATGTATAAATCAGTCACTCATAACCTTTCAAACAGGTTCTACAAATACTAGTATTGACAGAGCTTTATTTACATCTACTTACATGTACTTTTATTTTGGGTAACAGTACATTAGCATTTATATGGAGAGGTCATCACTACCTGTATTATTAGGTTTGGCTGTAGATATTCCATAGGACTTTAGAACTTAATTCAATAACAATTTTCTTTGCATTTCTTATAGGCCTTGTCTTAATCAGGGTTCATTGAAGTTTAATGCAAATTCAACCTGTAGGGTGTTTCCTCGTAAGTATACAGTACAGTCATGTGTACAATTACAGGTGTTCACAGATTTCTTGATCCTTGAAAATGAAAGAGAGGAAAGTTTTTTTTTTTTTTTTTTAAACACAATGGGGCTAGGTCAAAAGTCTTAACCCTTTGTTTCCTGACATGATTTTCACTTCCTGCTCCTGCTACCAATTTAAGGGGCTTAAAGGGGAAGTTCACCCTGAAGATTACTTGAGTTTAAAAAATGCAGAAAAAATAAAGAAAAATATTGGCGAAGGTTTGATGAAAATCGGTCAAATAATAAAAGAGTTATGAGTATTTAAAGTTTTGGATTCGTGACGTCACATGCGAGCAGCTGCCCATTGGTCATGTAATAAATATTCCATATATTCGCATTTTTTTTTACGTTCCACGATAAATTAATATTGTTTCTTTTCAGAATCTAGTATTGAATAACATTTCTGACAATATATCAAATGCACAGACGAAAATATTCTAAATTTTCTGAGAAAACGGTGTTTTATGGAATATTTATCACATTACATAATGGAGGAGCTGCTCGCATGTGACGTCACAAAATCAAAACTTCAAAAGTCCATAACTCCGTTATTCTTTAACGGATTTTGTCCAAACTTTCGCAAATATTTTTCTTTATTTTTTCTGCATTTTTTAAACTCAAGTAATCTTCGGGATGAACTTTCCCTTTAAGAGGTCTAGAGCACTCATACTGAAAGTCTGTTTATCGATCAAACTAGTGACTACATAGTTCAAACTGTGTATACAGGTACATGTACATGATGAAATACTGTCATAGTGAAAGAGAATGAGAAGAGAGAGAGTATGAGAGGTATTACATGTATGTAGGCTACATATAAAGTACATGAACCTGCAAATAACCATTATACATAAAATGCAAGTGACTCTACTACAATTTTCAATTCCAAATTGTTTCAATTCAGGGTCTTGTGAATAGTATTGCCCACTTTCGTTCTTTCACAGTTTCACCCACATAGTCTTTGTGTTTGAGAATACATACCACCTAAACTCCAGATTAAACTGTAGGCGTGTCCAAGGTGTGTCCTACCCTCCACCCCCTCTGCAACTGCTAAAAGTCTTTGTGTTTGAGTAATGAGAATACTTACATGTATGTACATGTAGGTGTGTCTGTGGTGTGTCCTACTCCCAGTTACTGCTCGCTGTTTTTTTTTTAAAACAAATTTCCTTGTATCAAAATCAAATTTAGGAAGAACCCTGAAAATGGAATGTAAATAGATGAATGAAATTGACTGTCAAAACATTACCATTTGGCGACTCGGCTCATTCTCATTAGGTGCGTCTCCATCAGCCCGAGTTTGCTAAAGCTCGAGATTCTAGCCCGATCAGCGCTTCTCGAGAAAAAAGTCCGAGTTTGAAAAACCCCGTCTCCATCAGCCCGAGTCGAGCGATTCCCGCTTGTTCTTGGAATAAACTCGAGCTTCAGAGCATGCGCACTTCGAAGATGGAAAATTAAAAAAAATATATAGGATAAATGAAGAGAAAAGAGCAAAGAAATACATAAGGAAAAGATAAAAAGAGAGAAGGAAAACAAAAGAATTCATAAGAATAGAAATAAGAATAGATAATTGGGAAAACAAAGAAATATATAAGGAGCAAAAGGAGAGAAGGAAAAACAAAGTAATACATAAGAAACAAAGAAATACATAAGGAAAAAAATGAAATAGAAAAACAAAGAAATATATAAGGAAATATGAAGAAAACTGGATAGAAAGAGGAACAAAGAAACACATAAGAATAGAAAGAAGAATAAATAATGAGGAAAACAAAGAAATACATAAGGAGAAAAAAATAGAATGAAAAACAAAGTAATACATAAGGAAACAGATAAAATAGAAAGAAAAACAAAGAAATACATAAGGAAACAGATAAAATAGAAAGAAATACAAAGAAATACATAAGGAAATATAAAGAGGAGAGGACAGAAAGAACAAAGAAATACATAAACAAAGAAACGAGGATAGCAAGATCGAAGAACAGAAAATGGGGAAAACAAAGAAATACATAAAAGATAAAAGATAAAAAGAGAGAAGGAAAAAAAAAGAAATATAAAGGGAAGAGGGTAAAAAAGAAGAACAAAGAAATACATATGAATAGATAGAAGAGTCAGACAACAGGAAAAACAAAGAAATACAAAAGGAAAGGATAAAAAGATAGAAGAAAACAAAGAAATACATAAAGAATCATAAAGAAAAGAGGATAACAAGAAGAACAAAGAAATACATAAGAAATGAAGAAGAATAACAAAAAATGGAAAAACAAAGAAATACATAAGGAAAAAGATAAAAAAGAAAGAAAAATAAAGAAATACATATGAAGAGAAGAGGATAGAAAGAAGAACAAAGAAATACATTAGAATAGAAAAAAGGAATAAATAATGGGGAAAACAAACAAATATATAAGGAGAAAAAATAGAGAAGAAAAACAAAGTAATACATGTACATAAGAAACAAAGAAACACATGAGGAAAAGAGAGAATAGAAAGAAAAATAAAGAAATACATAAGGATATATAAAGAGAAGAGGACAGAAAGAACAAAGAAATACATAAAGAAAAGAGGATAGCAAGATCGCAGAACAGAAAATGGGAAAAACAAATACATTAAGAAAATAGGATAGCAAGAAGAACAAAGAAATATATAAGAATAGAAAGAAGAATAAAGAATGAGGAAAACAAAGAAATTTTATACATAAGGAGAAAAAAAGAAAGAAGGAAAAACAAAGAAATACATAAGGAAAAGGTGGAAAGAGAGAAGAAATCAAAAAATAATTTCTAGGAATGGTGTCATGAATAAATGAACCCGGGGCCGAGTCAAAACCTGAGTTCGTCTTCACCTGCTAATTCGCCAAATAGCGCGCTATTTCACAAAAAAAACCCGAGTTTACTTAAGCTTCTAGCTCGAGCTAGAAACCCACGAAATAGCCAGCTAATTGCGTCTTCATTACAAACTAGCTCGAGCTAGTTCTGATCGGGTTAGTTTCCCGGATCAGAATTAGCGGGCTATTTTGGAAACTCGGGCTGATGAAGACGGGCCTATTATGTCTTACCACAACAAATCTGCAATCCATTGCCAGTATGGTTCGATGCATTTCCTCAAAAGACTGTTCCAAGACAGATGATTCACCGTGTTTACTCTAGAAATGGGTTCTATGGTTTCCAATCATTGCCTTTCAATAAATTGTTTCAAAACTTAGTGTGTTGCAATTTGTCATTGGGTGCTGTTGACGTTTGTCGCTTGTCTGTAAATGTGCTGTGTCTAATTTATCTACCAGTTTCCGTTTCCAGTACAAAATGTAAGCATATTCACTATTAGTTTCTTTTTAGAGTTTCTCCGCCTTGTTGATTTCTATAATGTTATAGCTATTTTCACATAAACTTTGTTGTTTTGTCATTTGTACAACCCTTTGTTCATTTTGATTGATGTGTGCGTGGTATTGGGTACTTTTTTGTTGCTGAAGGTATTGAATTATAAAACAGTCAGTATAGCTGCATGTAATATGTGTTCATTGTTTGTTTGTTCAAACTATTTACCTGCAGATACAGTGAAATAATATCTTTTAGAGCTTTCTGTCATTGACTTGATAGAATAGAATTATTCATCTTTTTGTCTCTGGGTCCTTTAATCATCATACGAAACTATACATAGAAATAAACAGGTGTCTGGTGGAAATCACCAGAAGAATATGATGCAAGATAGAATGAATAAATCTTTCGATGAAATAATAGGCATGTCAAAATTTGAGAAAGGAGGAACTAGACTGTCCTTCTAAGTACACAAGGATGAAAAAGCAGGAAAGATCACAGCCATCTGTAACTTGACTCCCATCATCTGTCCCCTCGCTGTGCACGACTCATACTGGCTCAGTGGCATCTTGTTTCTCATACCATTTCACGCTCCCTACGCTCCTCTCGGTGCAGCGCTTATTAAATCTATACCGGCCACGTTGAGCTTTCTCATCTGCTTCTTCCCGGATGGTGGGACTTAGGCACTGTCTTTGCCTCAATGCAGTGCTGTAATTCATCATCACCCTGCGAAATTGTTTTGATAGGGTCGTAGCATCGCATAGATCCCATCTCGTGATTCGGTTTTTATGAGGAGGCACAGTCAGAGTGTAGCATCAATGTATGTCATCTGATTTTTAGTGTCATTACTCTTCATTTGGGTTATCTCTTAGTGTGGATTTGTGGAAATCATTTAATAATTGGATCTGCTAAGAAGTGTCTCCTCTTCATATGGGTGCATGAATCGTTATACTGCAATGATTTAGAGGCGAGTATAATGCTTCAAGCTGAGGATTAATGACCAACTGGGGTGGAATGCATGTGAAGGCCTTGGCTTTACTAATGAGATATGATGAAACCTGCTAAATTGTGCAATTTCAATGGATTTACTACACGTACCTTGGAAAAACTACAAAATATACTTTGCAATCACATTTTTTCCCCATATGTGGCCTGAAAGCGTTCTATCAATTAGTTCTGGAGATCTGTACAAGCGTTAAATTATATAATTCTGCAATTACATGTAGATTCGATGAATGAACAGAAACCTGCAAACGTGTGCAATTGTGCAGGGATTAACTATATTTTAAAAATATACAAATTTAAATACAACAGCATTTTGCAGAGTTCTGCTAATTAGTTCTTGAGGAGATCAAAACAAGTGTTAAATGTTGTGATGGGCTTTTTGTGGTTTTGTCAGATATTGGAAGCCGCAAGTCCTTGATAGTCCGGAGGTTGCTGCCTGGTATGGATTCTCGTTACGCTTCACAGTCAGTCATGCGCAAGTAATTGAGCAGAATCGGACGGCTGGATGATTAAGTAGGATTATGCTGGAGTTGATGCATAATTTTAATTGAAAGTTCAGCATTATGACTGGATTCCAAAACTCTGCCACAAGCTCTAGTGGATCATTTGTGAATGGCATGCACAGTTCTGATGTGGGTTACGGCAAGAAATTGGAAGGATATATTGTCGCTATTGGATATTGGCCATAAATGGCAGGAACTTGATAGCATTGTGATGTTTATTTTCTTTAAACTAGATCTATAAAGGAATAACTTCCTAGTTGTCTAATCAGCCTTGTTATTTCCTTGTTATTCACTTCTTGTAATCCAAGGAGATTTTGATGATAGACTGAAAAATCTTCCTTAGCAATTTGATATGATAAGTTTAATAGGTCGATATGTTTCTTCATGTGTGACTGTTCTGGAGTTACAAAGTACTTTCATAGGCCATTCAATCTTTCCCAGTCCAAGCCAGAGATTAATTACATTTTTGTAGCTTTGAAACCTGTGAGAAATGTTGTGCATATGAAAGTAGCGCCATCTGCAGTGGTTATAAGACAACAAATTTCATACAAGTATAAAACCCTACAGACTGTAGTGGAACAGGAGGAATATTTCGATAGAAATCGTGTTCTTCAAATTTTTGCTCCTTTTATGAAGAGAGAATTATTTTACCAATTGCTGGGTGTAAAGTGGCACCTTTTGTTGAATTTGAAAGCTTCTTCCTCATTCATCTTGAAAATCTGGCTTTATTTGGTCCAGTTGATTATTCTACAATATTCTGAAGACAAGTGGAAACCACTTGCCTGTATACATATACATGTATGTTGTGATCTACAAAAAGCTGACCTGATTTGATTACTTCTTCCAATCAATACCCCAAGTGCTTCCAGATCAAATCAGACAATGCCATCATGTGTAATTTGCAAATATTCCACTTGAGGGGAAAAGAAATCCAGACTGATCGAGCATCGTAATATCTGAAACTCATATCTCTCCCAGAAACTCTGCCACGCAGTGGAGAGCTGAGAAATTGACATAACGGCATTGCCAGTTTGCTCTGTCTGCAGATTACTGATTGGTACCATTCTACGTTTGATTTACTAGACGTGTACTGGAGGAATTTCGGAGCATACTTGAATGTCACCAATCAATGCGAGAGTATCTCTCTGCATTTCCATATCTGATTCCGGATTCCCATCTTGCGATAGATCTTCAGATATCTTTACCTTGTACCAGGCACTCAGACATTATTTCCCTGAGGTTTTGAGCTGCCATAAAGGGAAATGTTTGAAATTGGAGTTCGTAAGCGTGCTGGAAGCGTCAGCAGTGCTGCAGTGAGTATTGGTGTATATTTGTTGTAACTGCATGTCTGTAAACAGAAGGTTTCTCATTTCCATATGTGACCAGGCACCACAAAACCACCAAAAAGTCGCACTGTGTGATTTTCAGTTAGAGCTCAATCAATGTGTCTTGGGTTGGCATGGTCAAATTTTAGTTTTGGGTATTTCCTGAAAGAGTATACTTGTTTCTAAGTAATCTAAAAATTTGGAGGCACCAAACAATCTAAAAGTGGTATTTTTGACAGTTTTTTTATTAGACTTATGTGTGTCTTCTCTGGATTTTGTTGTATAAATTTTCTTTTTTACGACCCTGAATACTTGTCTTATTTTGATCTCCCATAACTTTTAAACAGAGTAAGTTCTTGCATCGATACTTGTGCACTATGATGAACATGATATGTCTAATTAGTATGCCAAGTTTTAGGACAATCTGATAATCTCTTCATAGAAATTTTCATTGAGTTCTAATGCTCCTTTTGTCACCTTAGCACAGCATCTTGCAAGTCAGAGTGCTTCAATAGACTGCAAACTTTAAACCCTTATTTCTCAGAAGTAACATTCTGACGGACTGTGCATTCTACTCTTTGTGCAGTGAGTTAGGAACATCCAGTGATAGTGAGTTATATATCATTTTAAAGCTGAGAATCTCCTCTTTCAGAATCAGACCTTAACTAAAAATTCATATCTGGCGACTTTTTGGTGGTTTTGTGGTGCCTGGTCACATATGTACCATTTTCAAGATTGACACAAATATTCTTCTCAAAATAGCTTGTTTATTGGTCTCCATTTGGCCTAAGATAACCTGCAATGTAGGTTGTGTGGCTTTTTAAAAATTTCTATCTGTTTTTGTATTTTAGTTAATTACTTGTGTTCATTATTACAGTTTTGTATCTACACTGGACTTGGAATATGCTGTACATTGCTGCTGAATAATATTTCATACTGTATTGATGTATTCATACATGTAAGTCTTTCATTAATTTAATATGATCCTCTTCCTCAAACATGCAGGATATATGACTAATCTCAATTTCTGGTCTATACCCCCTTGATTTTGCTAATTATATTCTTGTAAGTTAATCATATGTTAAATCAAACTATTAAATTAATACTTCAACCCTAGTTTATTTTTCTTCTTTTCTTGTACTGCAAGATTTCTAGTCTGTAGAAAGTACACCTCCGTGTTGCCATGGATGTACAGTAAGCTAACTCTTAGGCTACATAATCACCTGAGAGTCCTAAGGGTGCTAGCCTGTCAAAGTATATGAGTTAAAGCACTTTCTGCTCTCTCGACAGACATGTTCTCAGTGATATTGAAGGACATGCGTTTTTGTAATTATATAAAAGAACTTGAGAGAGAAGCTTCTTAACAAATTTTGAAAGACAAAATATCTGTACATTTTCAGACGTTGTAATGTGCACCTTTAAATGAATTGCAGCACTGGCAGTCCCTTCATCCTTGGATACCTGCTGTGAATTGAACTGAGTGCTACTGGTATCTCTATGGGTGATGAACCAGTGGTCAGCATTTTTCAGTAGCCATGGTAACGCTAAAGATTTTACACTTACTGTGCAATCGTTATTTGAAAGCATGGATCTGTTGAAATTAACGTTTTCTTTTTGTTGATGCTCTCCAGAGCTACAGAATACATTGTATTTTTCAAGATATAAAGTTTGCACTTGATCAATTTGATAGTCATTAAAATGTTTCAAAGTAAGTCATCATACATGTACATGTAATGTTTGTACATTTATATATCTTCAATCATTGAATATGATGTCTTCTCCTTAAATTAAAGTGGGTTTCAAATGAGTGGTTGCCCTTTTTTATTAAATAAAAAAATGTGACTTAACAGTGTAAGCGCACTTTTAATGAAATAGACTCTGCCTCACTGTGGCACACACCTGTTTGATCCCCCTCCTCAAGGGGGTTTCCCCTGAACTGAAGTCCCTTGACTGATCTTGAATTCCATATTCCATCTCATGAATTGACCCAGATCTTGGTACTCTGGTCCAGATCAAATTAGCCTAAGAATACCTCTGAGATGAAAATACTACTCAAATCCTTCTCTCCATTCCTAAAACAGTGATCATATTATCAATTCCACTAAAGAAATTGACCTCATTGTTGAGAGAAAGCTATGGAAATGCACAGAATTATTTAGTCCACTTTATTTCTTATTACCGGTAACTTGTCACAATTCTTTCTCTCCTCCATAATTCTTTGAGCCTTTTTAATTTCTGTCTTGAAAAACGCAATCTAAAGTTTCATCTTTTATAAACATGAGCATTTTCTAGAAATAAACCTCGATTGTGAAATACCACCACAGGCACAATATCTCTTGCTTGTGACTCCAAAATGCTGTGACCCAATTATTTTGTTAGCAAATGGATCAAGAGGAAGTTTCATCAAACTTACATGATGCCCTCAGGTGGGAGCCATTTTGAAGTAAAGGAATTCATCCCCTTCTTGTGGTTTCCTGATTTTCCTACCAGTTCACCCAGAGGGTTTGATTTATGAAGCACTTCTTCCACTCTGGGACACTCTGATGCTTTAATCATATAAGCAGGTGTAATTAACCATCCCCTAAGGGGCCAGAGTGCATTCACTTGGACCCCCTTTTACACTGAACAAACTTTCCTGGCTCAAACGTTTTTTGTTTTTTTTTACCCCTAAAACGCTGTCCCATGAAGTTGACCCCAATCCCAACCCCTATGCCATGTATGGAACTGACCTGAGCTGAGACATGTTTGGAGGGCAGCTTCCTATTTTTGGACATGGCAGTGTTGTATTGACGTAATTCTTATGCAAATATGATATTAAATGCTTTGCTGCAAGCTTTGCTACAAGCGACCGACCTGTAGTATTACTTTGCTATTACACCAACCCAAAACTGACCGAAGATCAAAATTGGTCCTGGGTGGGTCATGTCAGAAAATATCACTTTACCTTGGGATGCAAAGTTCACTGTACACTGAAATGAAAAAAGAAACAAATAGTAAAAAAGAAAAGAAAAGAAAAGAAAGAAATGACCTGAAAGTGGCCTGGAACACCTGTGATTTTGGTGTATCAGGGCTCTTTGTTTTCTTGAGGGGTGGGATGAGTCAGAGAGTGACACGCTCCTGGGCATACGACTACTTATCCATTCCTCTGCTCCAGTGAGTCATGCTGGTGGAGTAGATTTCAACCGTTTGACCATGCCGATTTCAATTTCCATCCTTGAGTGAACCTATCTGCTAATTATGGCGCAAGTGACCACTTCTATCAAGGTCAAGCGATGGAATGGATGATTTGAGTGGAATTGATGATAAAAGAGGATGGTGAGAGGACAGGGGAGGGGTTCCTTAATTGTCTTTTCTCATTTCAGGATCTTATTCATTTTCTTTTATACATATTGCTGTGTCTAGGAACATACATGTATTATTACCCTTTCAAATACAAACAATTTTTAGGTTGATGACCTCAGAAGAACTTTTATTTAAAAACATTTGTATTTAGAACAAAGTATAATTAAAGTAACCGATGTTCCAATACCTCATTTGTAATAACTTCACTTTCATTGCCAAATTGCCAAAGCTTGATAGATTGTAGTTTTCAACATTTTTGATTGAATATTCATAATTATTAGTAACTAGCATAAATGTTCAACAGATATGTACATGTAACTTATTGTGGTTTTTGCAAATTTATATATGCAGCTGACACCAGACAAGGTACATGTACATTAACTTTGAAGTATGAGTGATAAATGTATTGTTGTCCTCTAGATCCTTCTTTTATTATATATCAAAACAGAAACAGGAACCCATTTATTTCAATCCATTTCAAGACAATGATGTGATAAAAAGTGCATTTTTATTTTGGTAGACTGCCTGAGTGGTATAGAATCATTAGAATGTGAGTCAAATAAGCATTTGTGTTACAACCACTTGAATTTATTCTTCAGTATGAGTGATAATACCTTCAAGAAGAATATATTCTGAAGACTGATGATCTGATATCCACTCTCATGTACATGGACATATTATCTGTGATATATGTGATATGTATACACATATAAAAGTATGTAATATTGACTGATTTAGTTTAAAGAGAAGGTTGAGTTCTGGGAAAGGTGAAAAATAATTTGTGAGCTTTCTCATTCTCTTTATGTCAGTTTGGAAGAACATCATAGTAGAAATGTCCCCTGGAAAGGAGTGCTTTTCTAAAGCCCTCACATTCAAACTATGACAAGAAACAGCTGAAATGTTCAGGCCGAACATTTGTGTGTACACATTTCTGTGTGCAGTGCATGTGACTCTCAGCTGGACTGAGTGAATTTCTTTTCATTTTGGTGATTCCAAAACCTTACAGCATATACCAATTCTTACATGTATAATCAACTTTTCCCAATTGCTTTCAGACAATTTATTTCACAATGTTATCGCATGACTAGAACTCAACTTTATCTTTAAGGAGGGGTGGGGGGGGGGGGATATACATGTACATGTGTAAGACTACTTTGTCTGACTGTAATCATATCACCTGAGTCAAAGACAGGCAATATGGTTATTATGGAGGGCAGTATAGTCCAAAAACATGTATTATTCCCCATCATTTGCCTGTCAATACTCAATAGTCATATAACTAAATACACTTTTTATTGTGATATACTAGATAGATGCATGATAAATGATAATACAACTTATCAGGACTTGCTCATTTAAATAACTTTGTTTTGCATTTTGTTTGTGAATTCAGCTTCAGTTTGTTCTCCTCATTGATTTGAGTTATCTGACCATCAAAACTTGATTTCATGCAATGGCTTGTATTTATAACTGTCTATGCATTACCAAATAAGTCAATATCATGTGTCTATTCTTTGTGAAGCTTGCCTCCATGGATATGAGATCCAGTATAGCACAGGATGGATCATGCTGGGATATCATCAAAGACCTCGATCTCTTCTACAGTATACCTTTGACAGCTTGCTTAGTTTTCAGTCCACAATTGGCAGTTTTTATGCAATGTCTTACATTGTAAAACCTGACATTCAATGCATTTCCATTCGTTCAGTTATATCCTGTATCTATTCTTTATCCAACTTGCCTCTATGGATGTGAGATCCAATATACATGTAGCCCAGGATGGATCACGCTAGGATATCAGATCTCTTCTGTTTCAGACAGCTTACCGTCACTCAACAACCTTTATTTTCTTGCGATGGCTTGTAGTTTTGGCTAAATTGCAACGTAATTTCAAATGAATGACTTATACATGTGTCTTGTGTCTGTTCTTTTTCTAGCTTGCCTCTATGGATGTGAGATCCAGTATAGCCCAGGATGGATCACGTTGGGATATTATCGAGGACCTGGATCTCTTCTACTTCAGACAGCTTGCTGTCAGTCTACAGGTAAGCTCAGATTTTTTCTTAAATGTTACAGTATCTATTTCTTAGATTCATTGTTTGTTGAAAAAGGATGCTATAAATGGATGCTGAGAGCATTCATGCTCTGGGGAATGACAGAAAAGCTCCTGATAAAAACCCAAAATTGTGTAAATAGTTTTTTATCACATTCTTTCTACAGAAGAGCCAAGAGAGCTGAATGAGAACAAAAGTTGTTTTCATCTTCGCACTGTCAGTGTTCAGCATGATTAAAAACTGAAAATAATTATCTGTTAAGTAGAATTTACACTTGAGTACATTTACACTTGTTAGATAATGTATTCTGGAAAAAAGGCCGTTTACTTGCAGCAAATTTCTTGAGCCGAGACTTACAAAAATAGCTTAGGCTGTAGGCTGTAGCCATGTGTGTACTGAGAGGTGTAAATTCCATGTTCAAGATTAGAGAAAATGACTGTGTTCAATGTGGCATGTTGAAATGCCATTATCAAGCCAGTGATGTGATTATTAGATTAACCCTTCTTATGAAGCAGGTTTACAGAATCCTGCTGACAAGTCATTATAAAGCTCCATGATTGATTGACTGTGGGAAGGGGTGTCTTGCATTCATCATTCAGCCGGTAGAATGAGGCCTCGTTCACATTTGAAATTAACAGAGCTCCTTTTAGGAATGATCACGCAGAGTATGCGTGTCATTTGCATTCATTAATCAATGAGCAGAATAAGAACATGTTTATGTCGGAAAGTGTTCCGCTCTCCTGCATGTATTAAGAATGAGTAAGAAAACCATTAGACCCCATTCACATTTGCGAATAATAGCACTCCTATTAAGCATGATTTAGAAGAACAGTGGATATTAGTGGTGTTCATACTAATCAATCAGTGAGTAGAATGAAACCGGTTCATGTTCGTGAATAACACCGCTCCTGTTAAGAAAGATTCAGAAGAATTGTTGGAATAAGACCCCGTTCTCATTACGAGATTGGAAAGTGGATCGCTCCATCGTGGATCGCGCCAGGGCGGTCCACTGGCACGCTGCTGGCATGCCGCGGGTTCACACCTGCACAGGTTAGCGCAATCTATCGTCACTCTTCTCTTTTTCAGGGTTCTTGTTGCCATGACATCTGACGTTATGGGGTCAACGTTTTCGCGCGTAATTCGATTCGGCTTAACGCTAGCGATCTATACCGACTGTATACTGTACGCTATATACGAGCTGTATCCTTACATTGTAAACACTTCCTCGGTCACGGCGTACTTCCGGCGTACTTCGCATCTTCCTGTTCTCACTACAAAAGAGAGATCGATCTAGCGCGCGCTAGATCGCGCTATCTCTCGTAGACCACCTCCCAGAGGTGGTCCGGTTTGGGATCGCTGTGGATCGCCCTGGATCGCGCCGGAACGACGTCACCGCGTTTTCACCATAGAGGTGGCGCGATCTAGCGCGCGCTAGATCGCTCTATCCCTTGTAATGAGAACGGGGTCTAAGTGTCATTTGCACTCATCAGTCAGTCAGGAGAATGAGACCTCATTCACATTCACAAATAAAAGTGCTCTCATGGAGAGCTATTCTGCAGGATGTTCCAGCTTGGCCCTTCATAGTCCTAGCTAGATGGAGTACTTGTATGCTTGTTAGTGGGTTTAGAGCAGCAAGTGAACACTCAGCAGAGGATGGACAAACTACTGATAGAGGCAACAATTAAGAAAATTTCAGAAATTATGGTAATTATTTCATAATTGCACAATTGCCAATTGTGTTTTAACAGCTTACTCAATTTTTACCACTACTGGAACTCAACATAGCATTTGAACTGACTTGCCTGCAATGATTACATAAATCATATCAACGTGAAATACTTTTTGCCAAAATGCAATTGAATCAAGCAATTCCAAGAATGAGTCAACCCAATATAGATGTATTTTTTGATGAGTTGCAGTGCCACTTAATGCCTACCTCAGTGCATTTATAAAATGAAAATAGATTTCCGAGGCACCACCAATATGAGCCAATATGTTAGTGCCCCTTGGGTGTATGGTTATGATTCCCTCTCTCTCACTCTCTCATCTCTTGTTCAACTTCAAGTCAATTTGAAGAGCTCTGTGCAATATCTGAGGCTGTGTTCATAAACAATATTTCAGCCTAGTAGAAGTGCAGGTTTGAAACACTTTTTATTTAAAATGTGGTTGCATTCTTCAGATACTTTGCCTGTTGTAAATTTGAATACGTTTAAGATTTCTGATCTCAGACATGGACAAATGTGCTTTTTGAAACATGATTTGGCCAAAGTCACACTTTCTGAAATTGCATAATGGCCATCAAGATCTCAAACATGTTTAAATACATAATTAGACTATATTAAAGTACAAACCATATGTTAATGGTATCATACAGTACAAGGTATGATTTACTTGACTGTAGACTATCTACATGTACATGTACATATCGAAGGCTTTGAATGGAAGAATTTTGTGAGATTATGAAATATAAAACTGGTTAAGCTGTTTCTTCGGTCAGAAACAGTGCATAATTGGAATCAAGGTCAGAATATAGAACTTAATTCTCTGAAAAAAGGGTTCTTACAAACACAGTGCCATAAAAGTTTGATTCAATCGCATTAGATATTTTGATCACTCATCAGTGTATCACAGTGTCATGCTGGCAATTGTGGCTTGAAAATGTTTTATGAACACATCCTGACTGAGTCAAGTTGATTATCCTGCTCAGTATCCAGGGTTCTGTCACATTATGCAGCAGGGATTGGGAGATTATGCCTCTTCCACGTACATCATGTGTATCATAGGCTATGTGATCATTTGTGCATTCTTTTCAGAATTTTGTGGTTAAATGGTAATGGCCCATTTCAACTCCAACAATTTCCTCCTGTCGCACTCTTCAACTTCCTTACTGCAAGCTTTATTTATCCTTCCTGTACCATTTTAAGACTTTTCTATTTCCTAGTGAATAGATTTACATGTTTTTAAAAACATCTATACAGCCTACATTGTACAGGGCTATTCATTCTAATTTTTCACTCTAGGTATAATTTTCTTATCTAGAAGTAGAAGATATATGGTGTCAAGTAGATGGTGTAGATATATGTAGATTGATGATATCTTGTAAATGGATGAAACAGCTTGTAAGGCAGATTTTTTTTTTTAAATTTCAGCTGATGAACAGCAAGACATTCTAAATTTCAACACCCTTTTCACTTTTTGCTTACCTTACTCAATTGTCCGGTATTTATTGGCCCTTTTCACTCACTTTCCTTTCCTGCCTTCATTGTATTGCTAACATCATTTTTCTATCTGCTACTTTAAAAACGCTCTGGTTTTACCCCTTTTTTCTGCTTCTTCTTTGATAGTCTTTCTGTCTTTTAGCTGCATAACATTTTACTGCATTACACCTGAACATATGACTAAAGTATCACTCAAAAAACAGATGTGTCCTTCATTTTTACATATGCACTAAAATAATCAGTTGCATCTCTCTCACCAATGTTTACTTTTGTTTTTAAAACTAATGGATTTCTCGTCTATTTCAAAAGGACTATGACATGCAACAGAAGATTGACTTAGAGATCAAGATGCGTGAAGGTACACGGAAGCTCCTTGCAGCCTGCAAGCGGGAAGCCCAGAGCCTAGAAGCAGCGAAAAATCTCCTCACATCCAACGTGCGCGTCCTCTCGTACATGTCAGAGCTTCAGAAACGCAAGACGGCAGAGTTTGCGGATCGGGCAGCGTCAAGGAAGATCAAAAGCGCAGGCAGCGATTCAGGAGTTGAAGCAGAAGCAGGAGGAGATGTCATTGAGCCTTGTAAAGCTACAGTGTGTGTCTCAGGTAAGGAATTAGAGTGAATTGAGCATAGATTGATGATTAAGGCCAGTGTACTATGATACAATTCGTCCAGGACTAAAAAAAAAAAGGTGGATGAAATTAATTAATGATCCATTTATGAACATGCTGTGTCTGAAACTTCTTTCATTTACAAAGGTAATCTAGTCTTTTATTCAGCTTTTCACACATGTTGATAATTAGTCCCCAAGTTATTAGAAGTAAGTTGGTAACATTTGTATAGAATTCTATTGCAATTACTCCACTAAATATGATGGTATCAATGATTTTTAAGTTATTTGTACTGCATTTTGAATAGACTTTTTAAAATTATTTTTACAGAAATCAACAATTTCCTTTTCTGTATGTACATGTATCCTGTATCCTGTATGATATCCTGTGATGCAATCTTTGGTTCATTACATTATTGTATTCTTTTCAATTGTCATTTCAGATTTACAAATTCCCCTGATGTGGAGAGATGTAGACCATATCAAGAACAAAGGAGGTAACTATAATAACACTAAACTTTATTCTTTTCTTTAGTTTCATTGGCACAAATTGTTTACAGTTTTGATTTGAAATCTACTATAATCACGGCATTCCTTTGCATTATTGCCACTTGCTGGGAGTGTCTGATTTTCAACTGGCTCTAATGGTGACTTGCTACGTGGTGCCCTAGGTGGTCATTGTCTACTAAGAGCCAGAAAGACATTAAATCCTTTCTCTTACACAGAGTTAATGCCCTTTTGGCTCTCAACAGACAACGATACAAACGTTTGATATGCTGATAGAATATGAGGCTAACACATACTCTTTAAAAATTAAATTCATTATTCATTAAGTTTGAAATGAGCCAGAATATATCTTAGCTTTAAAAAGAACCACAAGGAAGTGGTGAGCAATTCAGCTTTAGAAAGCTTTTAAAAACTTCTAGTTTTCTGGAAAGCTTGGAGAGCTTGGGGTGGTGGGATACAAGGTAAAATTGCCTCTAAGGAAATGTCATTTCATTCTTTGTGGGACAAAAGAGGTAATTTTTGCACTGGTACTATCCATAATCACCATGACAAAGAGCCACATAATGCTTCTGTAACATGGCACATCCTTTCCACACCTCATTACAGAGGAATCACAATCACCATTGTACTGCAGTTCATTGAAGATTTCCCCCTTCTTTCAACCCCCTCAATGGCTTCATACTTATCCCATAATAGCATTCACCACAATGGTTGAGGTCTGTGGTTCACAGAAGCCACTTTAATTGTGTAAAGTGCAATGTGATTTGGACAGTGAATGCCTGTAGCTACACCACTTTAAGTTGCTTCTCACAATTTGTAGGAATATATTTTGAGAAGCATTTTATTTGTGATAAGAGTCTGGAATATTTCCCTCCATTAGTGCATCTGTAAGTTTTATAGAATCATCTCAGATTACACATATATTAGCAATAAATGTCAAAAGATCTTTTCAAAAGTATTTTTAAGGTATGCTAACTCTAAACAAAATGATGAAAATTTTTCTTGATATCGATCACAGAGTATTCATTAAAATATTCTTACTTATTTCTTTATAAATGAGTGATTAGCCCATTATCATTTCTTTGAATAGAATTTTCTTTTGTACTGCATTGAGGATGAAACTGTCTCAAAATAATTCTGAATAGTAGATTGTGTAGTGAATGGGAATGCTCATGTTTTGTTGGATTTAGCAACCATCATTTCATAACAGTATTGTATAATTCTGCTGGATATCTTGTTGCATATTTGAAAGCTCATTAGACAGATATGGCAAATGGAACCACCGAGAGACTGGCAAACATGTGAAAAAAATTGCTTGTTAGTTAACTTGGCCCAAGTATTACAATATTTACTCTGAAAACAGAACATTTTCAGAGCAATCCAGCTCAAATGAAATAGCTATTGTAATATTTTTCTACTGAATTATCAGTGCAGCTGCTGAATACTTCCTTTAAATATGCCAGACAGACAGACAAAGATATGAAACATCACACCCTTTCTCCCTAATGAGGGGAAAATGATGGGTAGCCATCTCCTAGCAGACCTCACACCTTTATTGCCGTTAGCAAGGCTCAAGTATGAATGTGTGGACAGGTGAAGAGGGGAAAACTAAATTGATCTAACGAACACTTCCTTCATGTGTAATAACGGTTCCAGTTTGACAGCTACACGAATGCTTGCCTTATCACTGCCCACGCCTGTCTGTTCAGTGGATGTTGCCCACTTTAATACCCATGATTGTGTGGATGAAACTACTATTGCATCCGGTGAAATATAATGTAGTTGATTCTGTTTAAATTTTCATATACCTTCTGCTTAGAGTCAAAAGGATGTTAATGCATATCATTTAACATAAAGTTAATGTCTCTCTGGCTCTCAGCAGAGATATGTTCCTTGAAGTGGAATGAATTCTTTGGGCATTTTGATTTTATAACAAACAAGCTAATTGTACCATACTCCAAGGCACAAAATTGTACTTGAAATGTAATTATTTTTAAAAGATTTTGATCTGATCAAGGAATTTTGAAGAGCTGGAGTCACATCTAGCTCATTCCCTTTGAACCATGTTCGATGCCGCCAGGAAAAAATATGTCAGGCATGTGTTTATCTAGATCTTCCTTGCAGATAAGAAGACAAAAGATTCCTGCTTGGCTGCAACCTTACAGGCCATTTTGAAAGGGAAATATGCTTTTGTAATGATAATTACTTTTCGCTTTCACTAGTGTAATATGAGCAGTTCACAGTGTTTACCTTTACTGGAGGCAAGCGAAAAGAAATGGTGCAAAATTTCCTGAAATATGAATCAAAATAACTCGACTGGATACTATTCTGACATATAACATCATTAATAAATGTACTTGAACAATTGCATTTTTGATTTTCGTTTGTCAGAAGTAATCAGAAGAGTGCCAAATTGTGAATATTAGGATTGTCAAATTTGTCCTTTTTTCACAAATTGTAACTGCTATCATACAATATAGCCAAATTTCTGGACTCAATTGGGGCTATTGTATTCATATTTCATCATCTGCTCAATTTTCACTTTGTTTATTGAAATAAAAAGTGAAAAATTACCAATATTTAATTTGTGACAAAAATCACTAGTCAGCTTTTCCATGAAGTTGACGGCATCGAACATCGGACATCAAAGGCAACAGCGCACCTGTAGATTCTTTTGTGCATCCTTAGAAAGGAGCAGCTAACTGAATTAATTTATTGCCAGTTGTGACTCCAGCTCTTGAAGCTCCTTGATCTGATAAATGTCTTTGTAGAGGACATGCATGTACATTAATATTTTACAATTACTGTACTCTACACACTAGTGTGAATAATGTCTTGTTCTATTAAAATAAGAGAGAAGATTTGTTTGAATGTCAGGAGTTTTAACATATGATTCAAACTCGATAGAATAGCCTGGAAAGCAATGAAGATCCCTCGCACAGTGAAGATGGCCCCTCTCCAGACATCATCACTATTTCATTCTGACACGTTTGTGTATTTTCCCCTCTCTCAAGAGACAAATGTCCTCTCCTACCCCTGTGCTGGTGCCTGGTGCTGCATCACTAACGAGCTCTGATGAGCTGAAGATATATGTAAATCATAACAGAATAGCCCATAGCATAAACATGTGCACCCTGTGATAAAGGGCATGTCCCTCATCAGACAGATGCTACCTTTTTTTCCAATTTATGAAAGTAAACAAAGGCTTTGCCCAGACACGGCATGTTCGTGACCCAAGGTAGGTTTTTTCCTTATGTGATGGGCTTTATCGCCATGCCAACCAACACCTGCCTCTTTTATGACTTATCTACCCTTTGAGTTATATTTTTCTTCAATTTCTTGTCAAATATCCTTGGATGACACATCTCTTCTCTTGTGTATATATTTATCCCTCTTTCTTATGATTCTGTTTTGTTTCTTTTCCCAATATGTTTTCCAATTTTCTTAAATTATTCTGTGCCCATTATATTAAATTCTGCAATTTTTCTTCTTCCATCTGCTAATTGTGTCTCCATCTCTGCCCCTCCCCACCTCACTTTCTCATCTTTCCATCTCTACTTTCCTCTTTTTTCCCATTCTGTCCCCAACTCTCTCTAGTTTAATCTGTCTGTTCCTTCTATTTTCTTTTTATCAAGTTTATTTCTCTCCCTTTATGAAACCATGTAAATAACCTTTTCCTAATTTTAGCATTCTCAGTTGCTCATTTCCATTTGTTAGTAAAGCGTGGTAGTGAATACTGACCATGGTGAATATGAAAATTGATACGCGTATATATGTTTTCAATTAACTTATTTTTTAAAATGCTTATATTCTTGCAGATCATCATAGGTATGCAGTGTTCTGCCTGCTGAAGATAGACACCCAAATCTATGCCACTCAGCTGGTATCCAATATAGACAGGAAAGCGACAGATGTCAACTTCAAGGATGTCATTGTATTGTAAGTTTACTAGTTCTTTATTCCTTTCAATGTTTTTGGTACTATCGTAAACACAGAAATTTTTTCAAAAATTTTAGTCCACATTTGTTAATGCTGCGATATTGATGAATCACTGCAGTATTGTAAAACATTTTGTAAAACTCTTTTGCAGCCTAAATGGCCATCTTTAACAATTTTGTGAGAATTTCTGGTTTTGCAGTATTTTAACTTATTGCAAGTACCATACTGATGCAATATCAATCTGTGATGTAATAGACTGAAAGGTAGCCAGTGAAAACAAATATTATGTGAATTTTTTTTTTCTTTAATGAAATTTGTAGATGATAAAAAGCCATTTATAGCAGAAAACAAAGAAAATCTGAAATTTTCTCCTTTAGCAAAGGAACCATAATATTTTTGTTTTTCCAGGGTAAGAATTTGAATTTTATTTACAAGGGCTAATTACTTGAAAATCAAACTGATTTCTTAGAAAATTGTGTGTACTGTGAATTGACATAAAGCAGGGCTCGACACTAACTGAAAATTTTGGTGGTCCAGTTGGTCCTCCAAATTTGACTTATTTTCATTTTTGGTGGACCACACTCAATTTTGGAGGTCCACATTAAATAATAAAATAAATAAGATTTTTATTTCAAACGTTTAGAATTATTTGTTTGCGGTATTGTTTTCAATTTCATGACATGTGCTTGACCTTTCACTTTCACGTATGTAAAAGCTGTAATTTTCGCGTATTTTGCGAGTTGATGTTGGGATGCAAATTTCACAGCTCGCGAAAATATTCCCATTTGATTAACGACTGCACTAATTTGCGCCGCAAAAAAAGTGAAGCCTGAGAAACCGGACCTCAGATTGCTATGATGAAGCATAAGTTTTCACCTTAATCTGCTCTTATAATATGCTAGCACTTAATGTACATAAATTCTGCTACATAAAAGTTGGTTAGACACTTTAAAAATTGACTTGAATTTCACTTTTATTCTAGCTCAGAGCTAAAATGTTATACCTTAATTCATTCTCCAGTAGAAGACATTTATATTCTTTCATTTAATATGATTTTTTATTGAATTCCTGTTGCAATAATTCAGATTTGGTGTCAAATTATTAAATTTCTTCAATTATTCTTCATTCTCAAGTACATTTATAGTCACATGACTAATGTTCGTGATCGCGATCGCAAAAATCTGCTATCGCGATTGCGAATTTGAGTCACGTGACTTAAAAGTGTTTGAGAAGAAAGGATATTCAGAGAAATTCAATATTTTGACACCAAAACCAAATTTTTGAAATAGGAATCTAACAAAAAATCAAATTAAATAAAATAATACAATCTCTTTTACTAGAGATCGAATTGTGGCATGAGGCTTCAGCTTTGAGCTATAACTAAAGTGAAATTTAAGCCAATTTTTTTGAAATGTCTAACCAACTTTTACATGGCAGAGTTTATGTTCAAATTAAATGCAAGATTTCAAAATTTAATTTGAACAATCATGTTACACAGTACATGCACATCACGAATGTTTTGTGAAAATGTGTGACGCATTTAAACATCGCGTTGAGCTCTTTCCTCGATTTGGGAGGGGATCGGCGATTTAAAATTTCTGGTGGTCACCATGTGACCTCCATTTCCTTGTTTTTTTTTAATTTGGTGGTCCAACACATCATTTTGGGGGACTTTGACCTCCAGACCTCCGCTAGTGTCGAGCCCTGCATAAAGTCACAGAATTATATTTGATGGTGGCATTTTGAAGAGTTAAGGAGGTAGATTACCCTCAGTCCCCCTCTTTTTCTTTCTTTTTTTTCCCCTTCTATTTTTCAAGCATTTCAAGATTGATTTATACACAGTGAACTCCTTGTACTTTCATTTTCGCTTGTCATTGTTGAATAGTCACTTGTCTCTTCTTCAGTTTCTTTTTTGTATATTCCTAAGGAGAAATAAATGATTACATGATTATTAATCACCAAATGTTTTTCTACTTTGCAGTGACAATGTAAAGCCAGATTTTACCTGTATCCTGGAAGTCTACTCATACAACCTTCACAATGACATGACGATAGCGAGCACACCGCAGAAGATCAGACGCAAGCTGAGTGCCCTCTCGACATCAGTGGGTCGGCGTGGTAGTCTTGGTCACCGAACACAGACCAACTCAACAAGTGGGGTAAGTAAAAGTGGTGGTATTTTAAATAATAATAATAATGATCATTTATTCTGCATAATACACTACGGTTTACCATAGCACTTACAAATTATATAACATAAGAAAATAAAACAAAACTAGCTCTGTGGAAAAGGCTAAGTACAGGTCGTGAGACAAATACTGCTATACTGTAGAGGAGACTTAGTCCAGTGGTTTGAACCTGTGACTTGAGATGTGCAGGTTATTGGTTCAAGCTCCAGCATAGCACTTATGTCGTGTGGCAAGATGGTAATCTGCATTTTGCCTCTTCCATTATGGTTGTATTGGAAAATGAAGTACCTGTCTAGTTGAATTACTGTATGTTCATGCCATCCCAAATTTTAAACAGCATGATCCGAACACTACCGAGATGGTGTAAATATGCTTGTTTCCAAACTGAAAAAAAAATATAATAATTTGAAATTGTTTCCTTATATTTGTACCTTCCTCAGCACTCAAAATTTAAAAATTTAAGTTAGACGTCTTCATTCAAACGAATCATCATCTGCTAAGAACTGAAAGGATCAACTCATACACTTTAAAGTGATTGATTAACTTTGTGAAAAATTGTGAAATCAGCTCAAATGCCAGTGAATTGTGTGCAGTCCTCTAACTACATATATAATTAAGGATATGTGAAAGTATGAGAGAAAATGGAAACCGTTTACTATCCTAAAAAAGAGAAAATCGCGATCAATCGCTAGCGCAAGTCGCTCGGCTTCTTCGCTGCGCTGCAGTCACAAAAACCAAGCACCAGCGCTTGGCGATTTCAGAGCGGGTTTCCAGCCCGTACGGTATTCTGTGATAGAGCGAGGTATGCCAACCGTAAGAGTTCTTTAGGGTTTGGTGGTACTCTATCCCGACATCAATGTTCAATCGTAAATATCTTGATATATAAACGACCGATCAGCTTATAAAACTCAGGCGATTCCTGTCTGAGCTAAAGGTTTGCAATTATGATTACAGCATTAGCTGGAACAGTGATTTTTTTTTTCAATCCTGAGCAAAGTTAATCAATGCCTTTAACACAGAGTTATCCATTCTGGCTCTCTACAGACTTTATTATCATGAATTTATTTGCTTTCCTTGTCAACAATGAAGAGAATTCAAGTTAATTGGTAAGGAATCTTAGCTCAGGTTTTGGACATTTCTTCATCGCAATAACGTTCTGAATCTCATTTTGTTCTTATAGCCCCCTGAAGAGGAACAGACAGAAGGACCCAGATACAGTTTAGTAGCCAGAGCTAGACTTAGGTTACAGCATGTCAGTGACCAGGTGCAGACATTTGACCTTGTGGCTGATAATGGTGAGTTCAAATTTTTCTGAAACGTTGATTATGTCTGAACATACCAGTTGTGTTTAATACTGAGATGCTTATAAAATTTTCATAAATGATTCATTAAAGCCCCCCGCACACTATGTGACTGGTCTGCGATGCGATTTTAGAAGAAAATGTAATAGCATTTGATATAAACATTTTAACACATAAAATATATTTGACTGAGGTTCTAAATAGTCATATAGATAGTAAAAAAAAAATTTTTAATACGACTTATTGGAAGCTTTCTAGTCCAAGGCCAAAGGAAAGGCCAAATCGGCTCCGAGTCATAGTGACGACAGCGCACCAAAACTCATGTTAAGTATTCATATTATTGCTCAGAACCTGTGTCAGGTAGATATTATTTGTTAAAATTACCCATATTTAATGCTATATTCAAATTTATTGGCAAAATCAACCTCGTTTACATGCATGTATGCTGCAGGGTTTTTCATTTCGTGTAAATGAACGGTAAGTGGGGATGGAAAAGACTGGTTACCCACAACAGCAGTCCTTACACGTACTCACTTATCTTCTTGCTATGAGGTACAGAAATGTGGGGTGCATTACACTTATTTTGCCCTGGGGGGTTTCCCGCAGAAGATTTCTGCGGCCTGTATGAACGAGGTTTTCATGTACATTTGCCACTCTTGAAGTAGGTGTAGTAAAGAAACTTGTTACGATGGGTTTAATCCTTGTAATGCCCTAGTGTAATGGCAGCAAATGCTTAAGCCAAGGTGATGATTTCCAAGAGTGCATAGATAATGTGTTCCACTCATGTAAAGAAATGAATTAGTGATATTGTTGTGTAAAATAGTATGATTTATTTTCAGTAGCCACTAATGGAACTCATGTTACCCTTGAAAATGGCAATTACTCTGCTCGCTTCTCTCTTCCCTCTTTTAAACATCGAGCAACATAGTTGTAGTTAAACTCGGCGGTGGTGAGTGGCAGAACCCACCACTAACCAGCAATCTTGGCACTCAAAGAGTCCAAAATTCAAATCTTTTATGCCAAATATGTAAAATTTGCTTAAATGCCACCTGGCTTTAAAAATGTCCTGCTTATAACCCTGTATAGCAAAGTACATGCTACAAGTGATATAATTTTTTTCCCCCCTTTTCTTTTCTTTACAGATGATAACACATTACACCAGCTGCAGCTCTTTGGTAATATCTGCTGTCGACTGGCTGCTCAGCCACTGTGCATGGCAGAGGAAAGCATGTCAGGGTATCTCTCATATCAGGTAAGATACAATTAGATTGTTGTATTACTAGGAAACTTGTACGTTACCACCAACACCATCATTAAAGGGTGACTAAATTAGAGAGAAAAAAGGTGCTGTTTCCATGTATTTTTGCTTTCAAATCACGAATCTGGCAATTGATTGTCAAAATTATGTCTCGTTTTGGCGAAAAAGGGGGAAAAGTAGAGGTTTTGGGACCGTTCCTAAAACTCGTGAGCTGATTGGCTAATTGACGTCACACCCCCAAGTGACGTATGAAGAGTAAGAGGCACAAGATCTGCAGGCTGCGGCAATGTAACATTGTACACACAATGCGGTATTTGACCCCTCTGTTCAACGGACAATTTATGAAAAAGGGAAATTAATCAATATAGTCTTAGGAGTGAATAATCATTATCAATATATTTTCTACAAGATCAGTGAACACTTTGCCCCAATATACAGCTCTTGTTTTGTTTTTTAAACTTTTCTTTGAACAATGTTCTTATCCATCTGAGCTTGCCGAACGATAGTTTTGCATTGGTCTTAAACGCGTACACAGCCGTTTTATGCGTCTGTGCAATGTACTACACATCTTTAGTACAGCAACTATGTTCCCCCTCGTACTAAGCGACTGGTGAACGCTTTTGTTTGGTTTGTTTTTACTCTCGCTTTTTTTTTCTTCGCTTTACATGTACTATATACGGTACAAGTACTGACTTAGATTTTTGGCTGAATTCTTCAAGTAACTTAGAGAGATGGATAGTGATCGCGAGTCCGATTTGGAGGACTTTTTTGAGCCAGATACGAACTTTGATTTATCAGATGATTTATCGATCCCGAAAGAGAAGAAGCTCAAGTGCAGTGGCAAGGGGAATTCGACCATATATGTTTGAACCCCTCGCAGAAGATGCGCCAGGGCATGGTGAAGGGATCGCGGGGGAAGGAGCCGCGGTTGAAGCTGCTGCAGCTGCTGCGCTGGAGAAGAAAAGTGATCACTGCAAATTGTACTCCACTCGCTTGGCTCTTGCCACTCTGCACTCTGCCCGCGTGAGCATACCTTTGCGACCCACAATTTCCGTAGATTTTCATCTTTAGGAAAATGATGTACGTAGGCTTACATCATCTTTAGGGGTCTTGCTACAGCCCGCAACTATACACCGATTTGGCATTATTGATGAAATTGTGTCCCAAACTCAAATTTATTGTGAGGAATTAAACACACGAAAATATGCGATGCAAATGGTCGATGCGGTGAATGTCATGCTCGGCACCGGGCTGGGCCTGCAGGGGCCTGCGGGCGCGCAAGGTATATAGGTTGCTGGAATATTTTCCCTTACTTCTCGTACGTCACAGATCACGTGATCGTGATGTCGCTTCGATGGGTTTTTTTAGGGGCGGGGCTTATGACTGTGTAAATCAGCAAAAATGTACTTTTCAAATGATTATGAAATACGACTGAATGCATAGAAAAGTGTGTGATAGATATTTTTTGTCTCCTGATGACTCCTTCCTACGAAAAATGGGCAATTAATTTTCTATTTTAGTCACCCTTTAAAAATGATGATGATGATCATCATCATCATTATCATTATTTCCATCATCATTATCTTTTTCATGATCATCATTGTCATCATTGTTATCACTATCATCACCACCACCACCATCATTATCGTCTTCATCACCATAATCATCAACATTATCATCATCGTCTCTATCTTGATATTGATATCAACATGTCAGCAAATGAAATTATACTGATTTCTCTATTTTTTAATACTGACATTTGGAAGAAGAGACTGAAAGAAAAACTAAGTAAGACATATTTGAAGAGAAGTGTATTCAACCCTGTAGATTATGTCACATTAGAGGAAAAGAACAATCAATCTTAGCAGACTGAGTTCCATGATAAACTTGTTTATGTTCCCATGCATGTAACACGTTTTCGGTCTATGGATCAGAGGCTAATGTGCCAAACCTCAAAATATGGAACTTTTGCATTGTTGGTTCATATTGTCTCATTAACAGAGATGAGTTCCAGGCTACACCCATATCAAATAGACTGTGGTGTAGATTACAAGGGTCTGATTGTCACATGCTGGGATGATCCTACAGATAACCTAAAGAAATAAATGAGTGTTGCCAATTTAAAGAAATGTAAACAATACAGATTATTCTGTCATTTAAGTACGATTGTCATTACGGGATGAGTTTCAGGGTAAACCCGTACCAAACAGACTATGGTGTAGATTACAAGGCTCTCATCTCACAAGCTGCGACGTTCCTACAAATAGGACCTAAAGAAATAGATCAGTGTTGCCACTTTTAAGAAATATGTGACCAGGCACCACAAAACCACCAAAAAGTCGCCAGATATGAATTTTTAGTTAAGGTCTGATTCTGAAAGAGGAGATTCTCAGCTTTAAAATGATATATAACTCACTATCACTGGATGTTCCTAACTCACTGCACAAAGAGTAGAATGCACAGTCCCTCAGAATGTTACTTCTGAGAAATAAGGGTTTAAAGTTTGCAGTCTATTGAAGCACTCTGACTTGCAAGATGCTGTGCTAAGGTGACAAAAGGAGCATTAGAACTCAATGAAAATTTCTATGAAGAGATTATCAGATTGTCCTAAAACTTGGCATACTAATTAGACATATCATGTTCATCATAGTGCACAAGTATCGATGCAAGAACTTACTCTGTTTAAAAGTTATGGGAGATCAAAATAAGACAAGTATTCAGGGTCGTAAAAAAGAAAATTTATACAACAAAATCCAGAGAAGACACACATAAGTCTAATAAAAAAACTGTCAAAAATACCACTTTTAGATTGTTTGGTGCCTCCAAATTTTTAGATTACTTAGAAACAAGTATACTCTTTCAGGAAATACCCAAAACTAAAATTTGACCATGCCAACCCAAGACACATTGATTGAGCTCTAACTGAAAATCACACAGTGCGACTTTTTGGTGGTTTTGTGGTGCCTGGTCACATATAAACAACACAGATTATTCTGTCATTTATGTACGATTCTCGTTACAGGATGAATTCCAGGGTAGACCAGTATCAAACAGACTGTGGTGTAGGTTACAAGGTTCTCATCTAACATGTTGGGATGATCCATCAGATAGGAATCTAGGTGAACCAGTCATGACTCTACAACTCAGTAAGGTAATTAATATCAAATCACGATGAAAATCAGTTCATGTTTCTATGTTTTACAGATGGTATAACTTATATTTTTGGCAATGTTTAACATTTGTATTTGAATGAGCTGTAACCAAAACAAATAACAATATGCACCTTACTTGGTGTCTCAGAATGAATGAAAACACCTGCGAACTCCTCGATAAAAGTAAAATTGAAAACAAAAATGATAAAAAGAAGTACAGAAACCCGCACGTAGATGGTGTCAATATTCGGAACTGAATCGTATGCCAAATATCCGAAACAACAACAACAACAACAATGAAAACACCCCTTGGATTTTCAGATTGTAGAACAGGGATAATAGCTGTCATCAAATTCTAGGATTACAAAGCTAATAGCTTATGTATATCCACTTATCTAAAAGTTTTGTTAGATATATCATATAAAAAAAAAATTATAAATATCAGTCATGAATGTGAAGAAAAATCAGTTTATTCAAAATACCAGGAATATTAAAGGAGATTACAAGTAAATTGATGTTATACTGCTGGAATTAATGTATTTTTCTTTCTATTGGAGTGTTTGCTTGATAGTTAGCTAACAGGTTAAAGGCATAACTAACTAATAATTGCACTGTGCATTTTAATGATTTGTCAGTGATTTTTGTTTTTAAAAGGGAAATATTATTTGACTTGATGATTTGGTAGAAAAATTTGCTATCCGTATGCAAGTAGGAAGAAATAATCTCCACTATTCAGTTTTTGCAGTAGTCCAGGGGGGTGTTTCATAAAGCTGTTCGTAAAGTTACGCATGACTTTACGAACGACTTGAATATGAAGTGCCAGATAGGATGCCCATAGTTTTTCCTGATGTTTGTAACAAAGTGTGACTGTATTTCCAATAACCTCAATTGAATTATGGCAAAAAATATACTTTGCATTAAAAATGTTTGTTATTATAAGAATGTTAATCTACATCTGCACAGTTCATCTTTAATGGATGCAGTTAAAAATGACTGAGCATCCCATTTTGGCTTGTCATATTTAAGTCGTTCTTAAAGTCATGCGTAACTTTAAGAACAGCTTTATGAACACCCCCCAGAAGCATTAAAGAAAACTCATGTCCAATTTTACATGACCTTTGAATATAAGAGACTCATCAATTTTCTTCTTCCTGTATAGAACTCTTCAGCCGTCCGGTCAACGTGCTGCACAGACCCACTCTCATTTGTGATCAGCGGTTGCCAAGACGATCCCGACAGAAAACGTCCATTCACAGCAGAGTCGGAAGAGGAACTAGAAATGTGGCTGAAAGCATTTGAGCAGCAACTTGTCGATATTGGTAAGGCTCCATTTTAGAGTAGGAAAGTCTTGTGGGAAAATGTTGATTCAGAATTAGTTAATGGTGTATTTATAGAAATATATTTTTCATATCCATACTAGTTGTAATCAATATGAACATGATGGACAGAGGGAGTTGAAAAAAATAAACAACCCCTCATTCTACCCTTCAAAATGGTTCTGGTAGTCAAAAGAACGTCCCTCCACTGTTATTCTGTAAAAATATGTAGAACAGGTGTTACATGCATATTCACCTGTTCTACTTATTTTACGTAATAGCAGTGAAGGGATGTTCTTTTGTCTACCGGAGCAAATGTGGAGGGTAGAATGAGGAGTTGTTTATTTTGTCCACTCTCTTTGTCCGTCATGTTCATAGTGAATATGTGCTGTCATGTGTACTTTGACTAACTGAATATTTTCTACTGCTTCTTTACAGAAACATGGTGTGATTGTTGTGATGAAAAGATGAAGATATACTCCCCATTCCCTGGCAGATCTGATCTTGTCCATGCTGAGAGAAAGGGCTCACTCTATGATGAATTATCATTAGGTAAGCGTAGAATTAATCCTAATTCTAACCCTGTAAACTTGGTCCAGTGGTTGTCATAAAAAAAAGATAAAGATCTATTGCCCTTTCCCAGACAGAGCTGACCTGGGCCCTGTTTCATAAATCTTTTAATCACTAACAAGTTTCAATAATTGTTATAAGCTACTGAAATCATTGCATTTGATTGGCAGTAAGCAAATTTGTCATAGAAATGTGGCAGTTGTTATTGATAACAAGTTTTATGAAATGGGGCCCAGGACCTAGCACAGAAACAAAAGGTGATTTAACTATCATTAGGATTAGCTCAAAACAAACCCTAACCCGAGAAATTTGTTTCAGTAAATTTCAATTACATTTACTTAGTTTTTATTACTATAGGATTTACATACTCAAAGCCTCTAGCTGGCTAGATATACATTTATCTGAGATAAGGACCTTAGCTGTTCACCTGATAGGAAGGGGGGGGGAGGGAATTGTCCCCCCCCCCCCAATAATGCTCTTGGGAAGTTTTATATCGATAGAAATGAATGCAATGAACAGAATGCAAAAAACATTCCCAAAAGATATGTGATTTACCTATAAAAACATTGAAAGAATTAGGATTTTTCCTTCGCTTGGAAGAAAAATTCAACACAATTAAAATTCTGAGAAATACATTTCGATTATTCCTTGAATGTAAATGGAAGGTACTAGTGTACATTTTAAAATGACAGCAAAGTCAAAATATTAATGACATGTCATCAAGGATAACATATTTTCAAAGTAAATTTTCACTTCATGTAGCCCTGTGCTAATTACAGCTGTTTATATTGAGCTATCTGTTGTTGTTGACAGTATCACCAGACAGAGAAGACTTAAATGATGAAAACGTCTTCCAAGGATCTCCAGCAGACAATCTCCGTAGCCGACGTAAGATGAGGTCACAGAGCATGGCCGTACCCAGCACGTCATCATCATCATCATCGTCCTCCTTATCGTCCTCTCCACTGCTTCCTTTCAAGAGGCCGGTGTTGCCTGCAGCAGAATCCTCTCCTTCGACATCATCGACGACATCATCAGCCATATCGTCAGCAACATCACCCAACTCGTCAACTCAGTCACCTCCTCTTTTTCCATTCCAGAAGACTGTCCTACCGAAAGAAACAACTGTATGAATTTCCAGACTGTGACAAGCCCGATTTATCACATGAGAAGTGAACAGTGGGAGGGTTTGACTGTGTGAATAGGTTTTAGCATTACAAGGAAATCTGTAATCTTCACCTACTCCAGTGGTTCCTATCCTGTATGACCCCATTGTGCATTCCATGTCAGGGGCAGTGATCCCTTAACCCTTTCAAGACAATTCACCACATTTTGTGGTTTGGCTCAATAACTTTTGATTCAGAGCTCTAAAAAAATATTCCAGATGCATGAGTAGAAAGAGCAAAAAATTCTGCACACACTATGTCCATTTTTGTTGCATAACCATATTGCATCTGATGCCAGGAATTTAAAAAAAATGAGAATAAGCTTTAAAATCCCTAAATTGGCAACACATTGAGAGGTTCAAAATCATTGTTTTTTATCAAAATTGGCAATTTTTTCAACTTTTCGACAAACTTTATAACCATGTATGTTGTTTTCAAAGACATTACACCTTATTCGAACTATGTAGCACTAAAAGAAAATTATTATTGTTGCCACTTTGAAGCATAAAGTGTGATCAATTTAGCCCTTTAATAATTTCTGTCCTGAAAGAATTAAAAGGTATTCAAAGTCACTGTCATGCTACCTTTGTAATGCAGCTGGACGTAGATTTGAATGGGTTTGTTTATTAATGGCCCATTCATTCATCATCCATACCTGTAAACCCCAATGACACTAAAGAAGTCATGATCCCCAGGTTAAGAACCACTGGCCTTCATGTATATCCTACATTGTGGAACCTCTATTCGCCATTTTGCATTAGACTTCTGATGAATTGACTTTTGTCAGTCGCCTTGTCTTAGAGCAATGCTTGGGGACTGTAACAAGAATTTTAACAATCACAATGATACCATTACTTTTCGTAGCATCTTACATGGGCATGTGTATATGCAATGTTCATGTTACAAAGTGCCACATCTCACAGTTGCTTGTTCTGCTTGATAAGGCATCTGCTGAGAACCACATAGGCATTAACTCATATACTTAATACAGAGTTATGACCTTCTTACTCTCAAGACACAAAAGGGTGTGATATGAGGGTAATAAATATTTCATTGGGGATATCTATTTTGCCATCAGACAGAAAGTAGTTAAACTAGATTGGCTTCAACAGATAGTTATCAATGTCATTTGGTAGTGCATATGTACAGAAATAGACCAGATTCAATTATACATGTTTTCTGTAAGGTCCCAATATATTACCGGGAGAAACCAAGTTATTCTCCACATGTATATTTTCATTGATGGAATTTGTATTGATATTTCCAAGGTAAATGACATATTTTCAGTCTGAAACATTTCCAATTCCTTACCTCTTCTTTTATAGTCGATATATTCCAAAAGATGATTAGAATTTACAACTACATGTATAATAATATATAATACAAATGTAAACAGCAATAAGTATAAATAACTTATCACACACTAGAGTTTTAGAATATTTAAAGGATCATTCACTTTTATATTCCCTTCTTGCACACTGTAATCAAAAATTGTAGAAGAGATACATATTTATTTTTGAAAAATCATATAGACACTGTATATTCATGGCAAAAATTATTTATGAGTTTATCTATAATATGGGTTATATTTGTTTTATGATTGTTATCATTTTTTTCCTCTCTGTATATTATTTGTTTTTACCTTTTTCTCTGTCTCTATTTATTTATGTTCCTTTTGTTGGTTTTCTTGCCTAATTCCTATTGAATCCTATATTACAAAAAATTCATTTTTTAGTAATTCTTTTTTCTTTCTTTCTTTTTTTTTCAAGATCAGTTTTTTTTTTTCTTTGAAAGCTTTATGCCAGTCATATAGTGATCTTCCAGTCATATCCAAAGAATTTTAGTTTTATGGAAATATCAAGAAGATATTAAACATGAATGATGGTTATAAATTGTAATCATTATTAAAATGTGATAATATGCTGGGCCTTGTAATATAAAACTTTGTAATCAACTGCAAATCAACTGAATCAGTATTATCTACTTGATCAAATGTTTATCAGTGTAAAATGTTGTTACCATGTATGGACTTATGCTCTAATTTTACAAATGGTTGTAAATCAAATGTAGTAAGGATCTAGCAAGAGCAACTAATCAAAAATATGTTCTCAAAAATGTCATTTCAAAATTCAAATGAATTGATGTTAATTTTGCTGCTATATCCTATAGACTCCAGAATAGAAATCTTGTACATGTATCTTGTAAGGAAGATAAACTACTTTTAGAAGATAATCAGGGCCCTATTTCATAAAACTTGTTATCAATAACAAGTTGCAGTAACTGTTATAAGCTACTGAAATCCTTGAATCTGATTGGCTGAGAGCAAATTTGTCATAGAAAAATGGCAGTTTTCACTGATAACAAGTCTTATGAAACAGGGCCCAGATCTGTATCATTGCATCATTTTTTTCAATGTAAATCACGAATGATGTTTACATCACCGCAGAATTTTTGTTATACCTGAGTTGATCATGAGATCTTTATCTCCCAAGATTACCTACCCCCTTATATATTGCTTCCTCATCCCCCCCCCCCCCTTCCCTAATTTCTGGTGTACTTTGCACTTTGTACTCTTCACTGATAACAAGTCTTATGAAACAGGGCCCAGATCTGTATCATTGCATCATTTTTTTCAATGTAAATCACGAATGATGTTTACATCACCGCAGAATTTTTGTTATACCTGAGTTGATCATGAGATCTTTATCTCCCAAGATTACCCCCTTATATATTGCTTCCTCATCCCCCCCCCCCCCTTCCCTAATTTCTGGTGTACTTTGCACTTTTTACTCTTTACTTTCTCATATTGAAAAGCTGGATACATGTGTATATATTTCAAGATTTATAGTAATATCTGGGGCCTGATTTTGCAGAGCCTGTCTGACAGACACTATTTAAATCAGTCACATTTAGTTTTGAGAGTTGTCCCCTGTTGCACTTCTTTCTCTGTATAAATATTACCAGGCAATCAGTGTTACCTTTACTCTCTCCCTGCTGCATTTCTTTTAAGTAATCCCTAACTGTATGTATTTATTAAATCAAAATCTGTTGAATTGATTTATGTATGTTTTTTTAATTTCTAACTAAGAGGGATGTAGATATTGCTGACCTTAATGTTGATGCTTCTATGAGGTGCGTATCAGTGTGGCATTTCATTGATGCAATTTTATTTAACTGCTTCCATATTTTTTTCATCCATTCTATAATTTCTTCCAAACATTCAGTTTGTATTTGCCTGCAATCTTCCTGTTTCACCCACTTGGCTTCCATGCATTTTTTTTAATTTTTATTTTTTTACTAATTGCTCACTTCTGTCATGTCTCATCAGATGTATTTTATCATGTTAGTTCATTACCATTACAAATCATGCCATTTTGAAACCCAACCTTTCTTTATTCTTCAGAGATCCTTTTGAGTGGAATTCCCTTCTAGGAATGTGTTGATAAGCTATGTTCTGTAGAACACAAGTACATTAAAGGGTACCAATCACCAAAAAATATTTTGCTCTGTATGTGAGAGGTTCCATGTAGTAATACTATATTCAAAATTTGGGCTTCAAATAATATTTCTATCAAGAGATATATTGGAAGTTTAATTGCACTGTCTATAAGCGTAAAAGCGACTTCTGAGTAGACTTCTCGACGCACCCATATGCGCTCGCGAAGATAAGGGCTCGCACGGAACACAACTCGGAGTTCGATTCCACCCGAGCACCTTCATGTTATCCTTTATTTCCTTCATACTCCTTAACTGTTGACCTACAACAAATGTATAGAATGCAAGATAAAGTTCTTTGAGGTTGATTTTATACTGGCTGTACACAAATTATTTTTCAAGTGATTGGTACACTTTAAATTCTGACAAAAGGAGGAATGGTGAAGTTTATTTCCGTTTAGATAGTAGTTCTTTATATCCATGTATATGTTCTGTTTATACCAGGGTTATCGCATGATCGAGGGTTTGATGTGCTAATTTAAAGATCATTTTGCACCACAGCATTTGAAGATGTGTGCTTGCATTTTAGATGTACATGTATATGCATAATGAACAGTTGAGTTATTACATAAAAACTGGAAGAATGGATGTCTTCTATTATCCAGGGTTTGATGTGCTACTTTAAAGATCATTTTGCACCACAGCATTTGAAGGTGTGTGCTTGCATTTTAGATGTACATGTATATGTATAATGAACATGTGAGTTATTACATAATAATTAAAAGAATGGATGTCTTCTATTATCCAAAATAGATAACAGCAATACTGAAAGTTATGAAGAGGATTAACTATTATTACATGTAGGTCATAAACAAAGGAGTTCAGTTGAAACAGCATTGGTATTTTATTATGCATTGTATCGTGTGAATCGATCGTTAGCATTTGTATGAAAAACTTTTTTTTTTTAAACATGCATTCCATAAATCACCAGCTCAGCACATTTCTTTTGTCTTATCTTTCTCTTAATGAATACAAGCATTATGATGATTAGTCATTTTTCCATGTATGTATTGAAATTTTCCAGTCTTTATCCAATCTTTTGTGATGTTTTAGTAAATGAATCACTGGTTTCATTGCTAATGACTTTTTGTGCGTACACATAGTTTTACATTTATTCTGTTTGTGCCTCCTTACAATTATGGCAATGAGATTTGTTTAAAATGTGTTTATTAGGGAGGCCCTTAGCACAAAATTAGTTATTATTGGCAGCATTTTTTTTTTTGGGGGGGGGGATACCTGTCTTACACACTGAAACTACCAATTCTTTAAAGGGGAAGTCCACCATGATTACTAATTGGTTTTAAAAGAAGCAGAAAAATTAAGGAAACAGATCAATGAAAGTTTGAGCAAAATCCAAGAAGAAATAAGAAAGTTATTAATTTTCGAAAGTTGTAATCAATCAAACACAGATTGGCAACTCCATGACGTATCTTGCGAGCTCCTCTCACATTTGCCATGTACCCAAAAGTTCATTATTTTCCATTTTCTCTAAAGAAAATATTCAGTCATACGTGCACCTTAGATATAATCATTGCTCATATGTTTTTTTTTTAAAACCTGTATGAAACAAATCTATCAAAAACTAAGAAAATTAAAATGAAATTTTCTGTACTGAACAAATGGGATGGATTCTGCTCAAACTTTCACTAATCTGTTTCATTTTTCTTCTCTTTTTCAAATCAACTTAATACCAGGGTGGACTTTCCCTTTAAAATGTAAAAATAATAATAAAAATAGGCTTTTCATATCCATGTGACTTGTATTTTCCTTTGGGTGATATAGATGACTTTGGACCAACAGTGGGTTGAGTTCTTGTCGAGCTTTCTTATAGATGTACCTCAATATGTATAAAGTAATTCCATTGTAGAGATGTATCTAGGACCTGTAAAGTGTATATTTTCCTGTCTTAATATATAATTGATAAATATTAAGATTGATTACATGAAGGTATATTAAACAGTAAAATAATAATTTACTTGGCATCTGGAGAAATATCTCTGTTTGTTTGTTTCTGGTTAATGTTGGCATGATCTATCATAATATTTTGTATTTTAATGAGAAGAAAGCATGGAGATGATGCTGTCGGTCTTATGCTGACATGTTGATGAAGATGACTAGGGGTGCTGGCAGTTGCCATGGAAGTGGAGATGTTCATGCACCATCTTTTAAAGATTTGTGATGAAAGTGTCAAGAGCAAAATTAGGGGGCACTTTGCCAGGGCCCAGTCTTGTAGAGAGTTGCTATTGATTCTAATCGAGCAACTCCTGTATCTGAGTACACAGTTGCACTTAATTTTTATGATGAGATCAATTCAAATCAACTTTTTAATGAGACGGGACCCAGATCTGGTTTTGCTGGGGGCAACCCCTCCCCCCCCCCCCCCCCCCGTTACTCCCCCTGGATCTGTAGGTGTATGTCTCTTACGCCATTGGTCTGTCTCCCGATCCATCTTTCCCACTTTCAATCTCGTAGGCGTTCGGTCGGCTGAGATGTCCCAGTGTTAAGAGGATCACTATTAATGGGCTTTAAGCAGCTCATTAATAGGCCAACTCGGGTGACTCCTTTTAGTAAGACCCTAATTGATCTGATCTTCGCATCAAAAGCTTTGGGGGGACTGCATTCAGGTGTGCAGTCTATTGGGTTCAGCGACCATTCTCTAGTATATGTTGTAACAAAATTAAAGACTCCAAATTCGATGCCTCATATATCGCGTTTCGATCTTTTCAATTTTTCAATGAAACTGCATTTCTCAATGATATTGGTTCTATTGACTTGAATGAATAGTTTTTAAATGTTACTGATGTTGATATCATGTGGCAGAAGTTTAGAGATGTCTTTTTGAAACTTTCTGACAAACATGCACCTTATGTTTCAGTGCGTAAAAAACTTAAAGGGTCTCCATGGATAAATTCAGCTTATAAAGAATTAGCAAGAGATAGAGATTATTACAAACGTCAGTATGATAAGATTAAACTAGATAACACTGTTAATAAAAATAATACTACTGCCTTGTGGGAGAAATATATTACCTTGAGAAATAAAGTAAATATTCTAAATAAAAAGTTGAAAAGGGCTTATTGTCGTAATAAAATAGAGGAATGCAATGACATGAAAGAAACATGGAATATTGTAAAAGGGTTTTTACCAGATAATAAATGTAACCCATCTTCACATTTAGTAATTAATGGTGAAATTGTATCCGATCCTTTAAAAATAGCAACGGAGTTTAACACAATGTTCAGTAAAGTCTCTGAATCTATTCACGGAGCAAGAGACCCTGGTGAAGTAAAAGACAATGGTGATAATGCTATTAAAAGACTAAGTAAAGTACACTCACGTTTCGTTTTTGAAAAGATCACCTTTGAATTTGTTAAAAACGAATCACATAGCCTTGATTGTTCGAAATCTGTAGGTCTTGATGACCTCCACCCAAGATTATTGAAACTTAGTGCTCAATTGGTTGCCATTCCTATTGCTCGTATTTTCAATCAATCAATACAATCTGGGCGTCTCCCCTATGATTTTAAGATGGCTAAAGTTGTCCCTATTCCCAAAACAAAAACAAGTCACGAACTAAGCAACTTTCGTCCTATCTCCCTTCTATCAATTGTTTCCAAAGTGTTGGAAAGAGCAGTACATTCTCAATTGATGGCATACCTTAATAAAGAAGAATTAATGAGTGATCGGCAGTCTGGTTTTAGGAGTAAACATTCCACCTCAACATGTCTGAGATTTGTGAGATGCTGTACGATAACCTTGATAAAGGTCGATTTATTGGTGCTGTTTTCTTAGACCTGAGAAAGGCGTGCGATATTATTCCCCATGATCTTCTTATAAAGAAACTAAGTTATTTTGGCATAGATGGTATAGAATTATCATGGTTTGAATCTTACTTGTTAGGAAGAAAGCAATGTGTGTCATACAAAGGTATGAAAAGCGATTTTCTCCCAGTCATTTCAGGGGTACCGCAGGGTTCAATATTGGGCCCGCTATTATTCTGTATGTACATTAATTATGTAATTTACCTTTCCATTCTAGTACTAACATTTCTTTGTATGCAGATGACACGTCCGTTTTCTCCTCAGGGTATGGAGTACAGGCAGTCCAAACCTAGTTACAAAATGACGTACAAGTTTTATGTAAATGGTTAAATGAAAATGGATTGATTGTTAACACAGACAAAATTAAAGTAATGTTATTTTCAGGTCGAAGAAAGAAGAATCCAGTCAAATTACAGATCAGATTGCATGATTAACTGGTAGAAAATGTAACTAATGATGATGATGATGATGATGATAATAATAATAATAATAATTGATAATAATAGTAATGATAATAATAAAAACAACAATACTAATAATGATAATTAATAATACTGATAATAATAATAGTTATAGTAATAGTAATAGTAATAATAATAGTGATAATGATAATAATAATAATAGTAATGATGATGATAATAATTATGATAATAATAATAATCATAATAATCATAATAATAAACGTGGTACAGTATTGTTATAGCGCATATCAACACAGTGCACTCCCTATGCGCTTTTAAGAAAAGAGAAAGAGAAAGGAATAATAGAAAGATCAAAGGAGAATAGCATGCTTGTAAATTCATTTTTTTTAACCGATTCTAATATCTAGTAAAACATATCGACTGCACTAGAGTCCTGTGCTTTAAAGAAATAGTTCTTGACAAGTGTCTTGAAGATTGATGATGAAGACAATGTAATAACTAAGGATGTTGCTATTGGTGATGGAAGTAGAAGTGTATACAAAAAAAAGAAAAACGTAATGATGATATATGGAAGAGATGGAAATCTCAATCTCAAACCTCAATCTCAAATCTCAATCCCAGACTAAGTAAATTTTTCCGACATGCAAGAAAAAGACCCTGATATTTAAATATGCCGACAGGTAACTGTTCCCAACCAGCAAAGAAGTAACAACAACAACAACAACATAAAAAAAGAACGAAAGTAAAGAATAATTGAAAAAATGCTATTGAATAAATAGGTGGCCATGAAACTAGTATAGTTTTGAAGCAATTGATAACCCTTTGTCCTAATGGATTAGCAATCTACAGTATTCAATCCTTATCTAGTAATCATTATTGCTAATGATATTTTGTTTTCACTTTCGTTACCACCATTCGTATGTTGTCTCATTTTCTTTTGCCCCTTCGGATGCAAAAAAGGACAAGAAAACCGCATTTTCCAAATGACTAGCACTCTATTTCTCTGTTATTTCTTCATGGAAGAATTTTCCTTTATTTGTTATATTTTCATTTGTTGCCCAGTCTTTTTTGAAAAGCTTTATTGCACCAATTTCCTCTCCAGTTCTTTCTAATGCCTGCACTACTGATATAAAAATCGAGAAAAACGTACGTTTTCCATGATTTCATACACAGGTATTTTTTGTTGTTGGCAAAAAGTCGACTTTTATATCAAAAATAATTAAAGAACCATCTTTTTTTTTTTTTTTTTTTTTTTTTGGGGGGGGGGGTTGATTTCATTATGCCAATTCCAATTCCAAGGGCGATACCATTGATATTGTGTACTAAATATCGTTGGCCAATTATTGGATGAAAGTCAAATTTTGAAATTACTAAAATTCGGGCAAACCTTTACCTAATACTTGGAGAACAGGAGGATCTATTTGTAGTTATAGATTATATTGAATAGGATAAAACAAAGGCAGTATAAGTATAGGCCTACTATTTCTCTATCTATCAAATTCTAAAGACTTTCGTAATACATGTATTTAATAGTCGAAAAGCACTAAGCGAGATAATAGTGGCCCTTGGCCTACTAAGCATAAGGTAAAATATGAATCGTTCTTCAATACTAGTATAGTCAGATTGAAATCGGAAAATGAGTCCAAAATGTTATTGGTAGCAAGACTGCATCGGTGTTTACATTTTCTTCATTTTCTTTGAAATTACTCCTCAATAATTTTTTGAGGATATTTGTAAAGCAAAACGAATAAAATCCTTATTGAAAATCATTATCAATTTATCCCCAACTTTGTTAATTCTAAAGGTTGATCATTTTTCTTAAACTTTCAGGAAGATTTTGTTGTTGTTTTTGTTGTTTTGTTTCTTTTTGACATACACCCTACGACAGATTATTAAGCAGTTTAACTACTTTCACAGCAGTGTGAAAACGATATAGCAGAATGCAAGTCACATCGTCTGGACTTTGGCTCAAATATTATAGCCTCTGTACAGCTTGATAAACACAATTACATGTCAATGTCATGTCACGGTTAACTCTTGCCCAGTCGAACAGACTGACTGCTTTTCAGCGGATAGTCCGTGCCTATCACAAATAGAAACCATATTATGCAAACAGTACTATCATTGACAAAAATTTGTGAACAAACCGCACTTAAAAAAAAAAAATATTAAACAAAGACTTGCAAGAATGTCGGCGTAGAATGGAACCGAAACGGATCCAGGATCAGAGGGGGACAAAACCCCGGGTAATACTGTAGGGGGAGCAAAAATGCCGAAGAGAGAAGGGGGGGGGGGGGAATGGAGAAAAGGAAGATTTTTTTTTTTACCTTAAGGATTATACCAGTACAGGGCAAAGTGCATAAACATAGCGTTCAAAGTTCGAAAAATAATCTCTGTCGTGGATTCCTTTGCTGCCTAGCATACAAGCTTCATCAAGATATTTTCAGATTTTGGGCCCCCATTGTAGGAAAAGTGCATGGAATAGCATTTCCAAACTGAGTGCAACTAACCCTAACTTTCGACTGCCTTATTTGATATAGTGGAAATTTTTTTCTTCAGGTTTAGCGGAATATACATAGAAGAAGTGAATAGAATAGTGTGTTCACCGACGTCAATCCCCGGGGGAGTGAAAATAGAGTTAAAATTCACTGTTTTCATTGTATAATCACATAATGATTACTGACGTGGGGAACTTGAAGATAGAATGAAAATTCCCTCTTTTTTCTCAGAGTATAGTTTATGAAGTAGGTTTGAGGATATCATAAATTTGATTCAATTCATAGGGCCTATGTCCTGAGGCCTAATATTAAAAACAGCCTTCAGTTTTGCTTGCCTTTGTTTTGTTAGAAGATAGAAGGACTATGTCTACGTGTCATTTTTTGTTGGGGATAGATATTTTTAAAAGCTTGACTTAATTCGTGACCTATATACATAACTTTTGGCCTATCACCGTTTAGCGAGGTCGCATTCGCATGTTTAAAAAAAAAATCCATAATTTGTAAAGTATTTTGAGAAAAAAACAGATGTTTATCTACATTTTAATAGGCATAATTATTTCCCCTTACTAAAATTGATTTATGCCCCCTTCTCCTTCTTGATTAGATCAGACTTCCTCAGAATGTTATAAACAGTTTAATGACATTTTAATGTGTTTATTCGCCATTATATGATAAAAGGTCTTTTTCGTCGGGGAAAGGGTTTATTGATGCGTTATGCATGTCCGCCGCGGCGAAGTATCCTCCTCCACATTTGTGTAGATGCACAGAGTGACAACAGCAGCACCGTGTACGAGATTTTGGGGTGTATATACTGTTGGCGAATGGTACGTGGTGGTATGCACCTGTACGCGTGCACTGGAATAAAGCGTCGCGGCGCCAGCAGCACATAAAGCTAGCAGTGTCATTGTATCGCTGAAGGCCTGGAATTCCGTGAGCGAACTTTCGTCTTGACGGTCTTGTTTCTCATACCCAGCGTAGATAGTTGGACCAGTAGATCTGCCACACGAAGGTCGAGATAAAGAGGGCAATATGGGTACGTTTATTGGCCATGCACTACCGGGAGCGTTCTTCATCTTTGTTTCCATCTGGTGGATGATGCAGTTCGTATACACGAAGATAGTCCTAGACAACGGCCGCCAGCGACCGCGGTCCCGCCTGATGTACTGTCTGCACCGCATACCCATCGAAGGGGCATTGATAGTCTTTGGTGGAGTTGTCGGATTCGTTGGTGAAATGATGTACCCGGCCCCAAAGTGGACCCTCATCGACAGCGAAGGTCACTGGAAACATCAAGTGGAATGGCAGCACGTCACCATGTACACGTATTTCGCACTTTACGGTGCCGTCAAAGTTATGGGGAGTACCTGTGTTCCGTCAGCTGCAGGAAAATTCGAAAAAGCCTTTGGTGCTCTTGCATTTGCCATTGAGGGATTTCTGTTTCACTTTCATACACATGGTAGGAGTGATCTGGATGTTCAGCTTCATACGATGCTCGTCGTGGCCATCTTTGTGTGCTTTTTGGCGACGATGGGAGAGGTTTGGCGGACGGATGATCAGTTGCTCGTGCTCATCAGAATCGTCTTCACGCTGGTGCAGGGGACGTGGTTCTGGCATGTTGGGATCGTCCTTTATATACCACCTGGAGGGGAGCCCTGGGATCCTGAAGATCATCTCAACGTCATGTTCACAACCGTCATGTTTACGTGGCACCTCCTCATTGACATGCTGGTGCTATTCTTCATCTATGGCGTCACGAAGCTGGCACTGAAAATCTGCGGCTTTTCGTCAGTTCGGTACTCGCAGATGAGCAACGGTCCAGAGGAGCTGGAGGTCAAACTCCTCGGCAACAACAAAGAGTCAGGAAATCATTTACTTGGCGGCAGCGAGTCGGACTAGATCAAGTATTCTACAAAACTCATCCTGCTGTAGATAATCATCAAAAGCAAAGGAAGTGACTCGAGTGAGAGTTACAAATAGCAGTATAGTTATTTCTGAATGTGGACCTGTTGGGTCAAATTTCATTGTGCTCAGTACTTTAAACATACATGTAGTAATTTTCTGTTTTGAAAAAGACATGGTACTTGATTATTCTGTAGTACTTTTTGATTGCTTTCATGTGCAAATGTTTTGCGTGGAATGAGTGGGGACTGAGTCAAAGGCTCTTGCAATATTGTGATTTTTTAAGGTGAAGAGAAAAATAAGATTTCAGACTTTTCAGTCAGTATGGCCTATTGTATGATTTTATGAAAGATTCTAGATTTACTTTTGATCTCTTCCAGTTTGCTTGATAATGACAAAAATTAATGGCTGCATAGAGGAAGAGAACCGACAATTTGCCGGGGAAAAAAAAAATCTGAATTGATCTTTCAAGGAAGATGACTGTAAATGGATAGATTTATCGAAATCTTAGTTGACTTTCTTCTCAAATTTCCCTGTCATGTTTTCATTTATCAGACGATATTTTCATTTTTCAAAGTGTGTGTTATTTTTAATCTTTTGAAGCACTCGATGGTGAGCTGCAAAGCAGAACCTTGGATGGATTTCAGAAATACGTATCAAATAACTGCAAATAAGTAATGAAACATGTTTAAATTTGATTTTCAAATGCTTATTTCACATGTACATGAACATGAATGATGCACTTGTAATTTTGTTCTCTTTTTTTGAATAGATGAAAACTACAATGGCACTTATTTTTATCAAGGTAAACTAACAAACAATTTAATTGGGCAAAATATACCACAGTAGAGCTCCCCTAAGCTTAAATTACATGTACGTCCTATTTTCTAGGAAGCTATACTGTAAATTATTACGTGTGTACGTGCACTGGAACATGTGCACACGAGCCATGTACAACCAAGTAGGTGCTTAGGCAAGCTTGCCTTGTACCTACGTGTTACAACATCATATTTGAATACCAAAGGTCAGTTTGCATAAATTACATGTACATGTATGCATTGTCTTGAAAACAAACTTAAGTTGAGTGTATATGTACATGTACCTGCTCACCAGCAGATGTAGGTCTAATTATAGTCTACTATACATGTATAGACCTTCAATTTACTGGTTAACGCATAGTCATGTAGCAATCCAAATAAGCTGCTACCAGATGTAGGGTGGCTACTAAAAGTATGATGGCGTATACTATAGGGTTCACTACACAGATGTCAGTAGAATAAAATAGATACAGCACTCTCAAGATCTGGGTTACAACTGGCATAGAAGCACATGGAACTTGTTCCGCTTTATTCTTTCCTTGTTTCTCCACAAAAATTAATATTCAGAATCACAATGACCAATCATAAAAGTCTCAACTAAATAACTGACCAATCAGAAATAAAAGTTATGAGAGGGGTGAACAAAGATGAACAAAGATGAACATCAGGGGTGTGTGTAGCTAAGTAAGAAAGGGATAACATTATATAATGTGTTTAGCAATGACCATGACTGCACATAGAGTGTATGCAGGGAACATGACAATGGGATGAAATGTACAATGAACAGGTGGTGTGGATGGAGATGGTATGGAGGGTGACTGGCAGGTGAAAAATGTAATGGACAAACATGAGATGAGCATGAGCATAAATGTAAACATTACAAAGTTCTCTGACTCATACATGTAGTGTTCAAAATAAGGCTCTACAGTCATATATGATGCAAAAAAAAAAATTATTCCAAACTTGTTATAAGTACTTAAAGCAGCACCAAACAAACTGGGAATTAATATATTTCATTTATGTGCTTTTTCTACATAGTAGTCTATAAAAACAAGACATGCATGTAAATTTTAGGCCTACAAATTTAACACTTTACATGAAAGTATCAGGCAGTTGTTTTGCTTGCAACTATTTTAGTGTTTGTTTTTCTATCAAGTAAATTTCAGTGACAACTGAACACATTTTATGTACTTGAATGGTGTGTTTTTTATAATCCTAAAACATCATTTGATAGATCTATGTGCATGTACCAATGAGGATTGGACAAGGATTATGGTAGAATATGTGCGAGATTTTGTTCATTTGTTTGCCCTTTCATATGCATGATATGCCTTTCATCTGGTCTTCATTTGACTACCAGTATACCTGTAGAGGCATAACCTGAAATACAGTTATTAAATGGATATCAGAATTCATAATTTCTCCACTTGGTTAGTCGGGTAGCAAGTGTTATAACTTGGGCATGTCAATTGTATATCTACATACATGTACAATATACAGGTATGTATTACACATGTAGAAGAACCACAAAGAAGAATATATGTTACACTTTTCTTTGAAAACATGATCACTGCATGCTTGAATGTTAATCGTAATACTTTACTTCCGATAATGCAATTTAATCACTTTAACATTGTATGAAATTATCAAATTATTATAAATAATGACATTTTGAGTGGAATTCTAAGGATGCATGTACTTATTGCACATACTATGATTGTGAACATCTGGTAGTAGCCAGTATGACCTGAGTGCAATATTTGTCACAGAAAACAAAACAGACATTATCAAAATGGGTACATGACCATGTGAGTACTGCAAACCTGTTCACCTTCAAAATTACCAATGTTATGGAGCAAATATTTATTCATTTCATGTATGATATTGTACATTCATTGATATTAATTTGAATTTAGAATAATTTAGCACATTACACGTTGTTTATTCATCAGTATTTCACAATCTCATATTTTCTGTAGAGCATGTATACCCAAGACTCATGAAATCATGTTACAAAGTGTGTATTATACTACCATAAGCAATTAAACAACTATATGCCCTTTGCCTTATTTTGAATGCACTCATGCATCAGTAAGCATTATGAGATTGATTATAATATTTATATTATTATGTCAGTATATGTACATGATGTCTTTTCCACAATATACAAAGTTTTTAGAATGTTATGCCCTGGGTCACCAACTCAGCATTGAATTTAAAATGTATAAATTACATTTACATACAAAATATAAAACAATATGTTGCAGTGCTTGTCATCCAAGTAACTTTATCAAAACATACTGATTTGATTTATATCTATCCAGCTCAAGTAATAAATTCTGAATGCTATAGGAATTGATACCATTCATCAAAAATACAGCATACTCCTTTAAAATTCTTATACAGGTTAATGTTTTCTAGGAGGAGATAAAACCAGATATTTCCTTTTTAACATGAAGTAACATAGGAGGATTGCAGCACTGAGACTTGATATATGCGTAGTCAGGCTTGAAGTTACCAGGCCACACATGTTGTTGTGAAGTGTGTTAGACAAAAGCAAGATGTAATGGTATGAGTGCCGGGATGGACATCTGCTGAAGATTCACATGTACACAAGTCCACATGCATTTGCATTAACAGTCTATTGTATCTTCTATGTATAGAATAGTGCGTACTATGCCATTGCATTGCATCTTATGTCAACAACCTTAGGCAGGCTCTAATGTACATACAATACCTGGCAGTTTTATCTTATCTTGCCTATCATGTGATCTGTGTCATTCTTATGCAATTGGCTTTGGGTAATAACTAATAAGGTAAATAACAAAAGCATCAGGTGTTGACTCTCACACTACATTTTGCTGTACATGTGTAGGCCTATTTGAATACTTTAAGTTGATTCAGTGTCGGTACTCAAAGATAAGCAACTGTCCAGAACTCATCTCATATTATTTAGACATTGAAAAATCAGAATTCCTTCTTTTTTTTTTAAATCAGGCTCTCTCTCTCTCTATGGAGGTTGAAGGTTAAGATGAGTTGTGGTAATGGAAATACATGGGAACTTTTATCCAAACCAGTGACGTGCAAAAATAGTTATATATATTTATTGTCCAGATTTTGGGTGGATTTGAGTTGATAAATGTCAGTCTAAACCTTGCAGTGATCATATAAAAAATATGCAAAACAAGGAGAAATACACATTTCGGTGTTATATTTCAGTTATCTTGAAAAATTCAAATATAATTAATGTATAGATTTTAGTCCTCAGAAAGTACATGCACGAATCTTCACATTTCCCCTAAATGTACAAGTACATGTATTTCTTTTATAGTAACAATATCAAGTACAACAGAAAAGGCCACCAAAATGGTTCTCTTAATATAATGATTGTAATTGTGAGATATATTTTCATTTTGTGGGCTTTCATTTGATTCTTGTTTGGACTGCATCGTACATGTACATATGGCAATCAGCTCATTTCAGTTAAGTGATGTAGGTCTGCTACTCTACTTAATTATTTATGGTTTATGCTACATGTATCAACTCAATGTGAAGTACTTACATGTATGTGCTAACTAATATGACAGTATCTCTCTGTAATACATGTTGCTTTGAAAATTGCACATGCAAAAAAACTCTGCGTACCCTAACCTACGGGGTATTGCCATGGCAACATGTTGTGACTTTTCTGTACAAACTTGTGAACTTGGGAGATGCAGTGTCACATGTAACATCTGGCCAAAAATGCTGTTTACTGTACTCCTTTTTTGTCAAAAATGATTCTATACATGCAGGCCTGATGGAACCATCAGGAAGATGAAAACATGAGCAGTCCAGAGCAAAAGCTCAATGAAATTTTGATAAAATAGATAATCTTCAAATGCAAAACAACATGACATAGAACATGGATGTTAACAAAACAAACTATGTATATTTGTAATGGAACATAAAAATATTTCAAAAATACATGATATCTCTAATGTTATGGAATCCAGGGCAACCTATGTTAACCCCTACCAGAAAAAAAAACTGCATTGAATACTTGTTAGAATTCGAACCATTGCACTTTGAACGACAGAATGTAGTCATGTCAATAAGTTTCGCGCAATTTGTTGCATCTGCGCGTAGCCTGAATGTCATCAGAATGACACGTGCGCGCCACTGATCTCTGTAGAGATCAGTGGTGCGCGCGCACAGAATCAGTCTAAAAACACAAAATATTTCATAACTAATTCGTAAAAAGGCCAGAATTCTACAAAACCAGTAGAAGTCAAAATAAGAAAGGTCAAACCTAGAACTCTTACTCTTTTAAGAAACCTTTTAACTGGTTAATTCCCACCATTAACAGCACTGCTAACCAATTAACAAAATTACCTTGTCACTGCGAGTCGATTACTTTCCCCATAGAAACACGTGTAATTTGGGTGCTCTACGTTTTTGTGAGGCAACATAAAAAGGCCGTTTTCAAACAAAATTGGCCAGAATTCTACATATGAGATGATTACATTTTTATGCTCAGCAGCTTCTTTGTTTCTTCAATATTCATATTCCTTTTTAACTGAATTAAATTGTTAAAAAGTGAAAAAGATATAAGTATTTTTAAAAGTTGAAATTTACGTTTTTCATGATTAATGTACAGGGTTCTATGGAGGGAATCGCAGAGGAAAGTGATACGCGCGCGCGCATGGTTGAGAATGCAACACACTTTTTGGTATGAGTGTTTCCAATCATAACGATCAGCATTTACTTTGTAAACAACATGTATTATGTGTGTGCTGGTGAAAGAAAATAAAATCTTTGTATTTTAGGATTCCATTCAAGTTGTGCTTTTATGTAACCTTAAGGCCCAAATTCACAAAGGTGGTAATAGATTTGTACCATGGTTTATGCAGATTTTGAGGTATAAGTGCGCTTGATTTCGCACGTACACTTAGAAAGATCCAATAATGAATGCGCGTGATTAGCAAAGTGCGCAAATTTCACGCTAGTTGCCATGGTTTAGACCATGGATTATGTAAATTAAATGATATAAACTGTGCGTAAATTTACATAAACCATGGTCTAAACCATGGCAACTAGCGTAAATTTTGCGCACTTTGCTAATCACACGCTTTCATGATTGGATCTTTCTAAGTGTACGCACGAAATCAAGCGCACTTACATGTATACCACAAAATCTGCATAAACCATGGTACAAATCTATTACCACCTTTGTGAATTCGGGCCTATGTGTTCATTTTCATTCATCCTTGATCTCTAAAGTCTATTGTTGTGGTCTCGTTTTCATTCATCCTTGATCTCTATAGTCTATTTATTGTGGTCTAATGGTGTTTCTATATTGTGAAATCTGTCGTGAGGATCCAAAGACGAAATTTTATGGCACTATTTAGTTGGCACTTTATGTCATATGGAGCTTACACAAGTAAACATTGCATTCTAAGCATTCAGGTGAAAGGAATGATTAATACAGTTTACTATTATTTTTCATGCTATAATCATGGACATTAATTGGTTACAATGGGAATAAATCATGTGCATGGCTGGAATGCTGAAAAATTTATGGTTGAAATGGAACAGTCCTGAGCAACTGTTGACTAAGAATCCCTTAGTTTTGAAATCAATGAGTCATCAGAATATGTGCACATCTAATCATGGAGAATAATTAACAAATTTGACTGAGTAATGGGCAAAGATGTCCAGTTGTGCAGCTTAATTCGGTTTCAGTGACAGAGTAATTTCTGACTTTTCTATCTGCTTAGGCACTACAGTTCATGATGAACATTTATACTGTACATAACACTAGTACAATGTTCATCTTTATTTTGTGCAATTTAAGGAATCATAATTTCTCTTTCACATATGAATGAAATTTATTGATTTAAGATATTTTTTAATTTAAGATATATTCATGTGATATAAAACACGATGTACATGTTTTGCTTGAAATTTGTATGTTAATTTTCAGATTGCTTGATTATTGTACAGTGAACGATACTCTTTACTGTTGAATTTCAGTTATGTATTTTAAAATTCAAGGTCTTTGATTGGATTTACTATTAATTTGGTATAGTTCTTCATTCATGTGACTTATAATCAAAAGGTTATAAGAGTTCAAATCTCTGACTGATGCCTTTGCATTTCAATGCATTTTGCCTACAGTTGTCTCTCTTGACCCAAGTGAGTACCTGGCAAGATGTATTCAGTGAAATGCTAGAACTGGGAAAGCTAGGTTAACAACTTCCAAAGTGTTTTGGAAGTGCATAGAGACATTATAATTATGCACAGTACAAATCATTTCAGCTGATAAATTAAAGGTGAATTCAATGTAGACCTATGGTTCTTAAATTAATGCATTATCAGTCTCAGTGCTATTTGAGGAACTTGATTAATTTCTCCCATCCTGTATTAATGCAATGTGCTGTTTGTTTCCTTGTATATTTTACATGAATACATGAAGCAGTCATGGTACAAATGTATGTAGAACACCTTTGTAGGGGAAAAAAAAGAAACAGGAGAAGGAATATCACAAATGAAAGGGACTGATTTACATTTGTGTGTGTGTGTGTGTGTTTCACAAGTAAACAATGCATTTGTAAATATGATGTCCCTTTAAGCTTTCTTTTAAAAATATGTGTCGTATTCTAGCTCAAATAAGTGTACAGTACAGTTGAACTCCTAGCACTGCCTATAAGAGCATTATCTCTGCCGAGAGCCAAAAAGGCATTAACCGTATGACTTGATTAATGCCTTTCTGACACTCAGCAGAATTATAGTGTACATGTGCTTACACAAACATGTAAGAGTTCTTTTTGTTGTTAAAAGAAAGTTTGAGTTCTGGGAAAGGTAAAAAATAATTTGTGAGCTTTCTCATTCTTATATTCTTATGTTTATTTGGAAGATTATCATAGTAGATATGTCCCCTGAAAAGGATTGCTCTTCAAATGCCCTCACATTCAAAATATGAAAAGAATTAGAAACAGCTCACATGTTCGGGCTGAACATTTGTGTGTAGTCTGATATAAACATTTCTGTGTGCAGTGCATGTGACTCTCGGCAGGATTGAGTCAATTCCTTATCATTTTAGTGATTCCCAAACATTACAGCATACACCAATTCTTATTTGCTATATAATCAGCCTTTCCAAATTGCTTTGAGATAGTTTTCTTCACAATTCAATCTCTTGACCAGAACTCAACTTTATCTCTTTTCCTTCTCTTGATTGCATATATTGTACATGTTCAAGTGTGTACAGAGTGTTTTACAGCAGTAAGAGGAGGTGCATGTATACATACACAACTTCACATATTTTTATTAGGGACGGTTCCCCTGTGGAAAAGAAGTGAGGCTTAACCTTTCTTTGTGTGGATGCTTTCGTGCAAATCTATACAGCAGATCTGCTCAGTAGGCCTACAGCCCGGGGGGCCACTCAGGTATATTGGTGTACACATGCGTGTCCATGGATTTAAAAAATGCCCCCTAAACAAGTTTCATACTTTGGTGAAAAGACACCCCTTAACAAGGATTTCGCGTGCTTTTTTTCGTAAAAATTACCCCTTAACGAGGATTTCGCGTGTTTTTTCATAAAAATTAACCCCCCCCCCCCTAAACAGGTTTTATTGAAATATTACCCCCTAAACAAGTTTGTCTTAAATATTACTCCCTAAACAAGATTAACTTAACCAACATAAAAAATACACCACTTGAATTCAAGATCACCTTTTGCAAACTGAAATATTCTTCACCTTTGGTGGATAAATTCTTCACACAAGGCAAACAAAATAAACTGCACATATAGGAACTGCTGTTGGTTAAATTACAAGTGTTATTATTTACTTCAGTTATGTAGGACAGGTTTCAAACTGTGTACTCCGTTAGGTTTAATACACGATCATCATTTGCTTACTTTTGAAAAACCGTTCATAGGGCGTTCAAGTTCCTGAAAATCGGACTAAAATGTTTTGTTCGTACCATTGCCGCCGGAATGAAAATGACCCCCTAAACGCGTTTGGCAGCATTCCGTTCAGCACCCCCTTTTTGTTGAAAATCGGCGTTTTCGGACCCCTTAACACGTAACGCGCGTTACGCGTCCTGGATGAAAAAAAGAACCCTTTTTACGCGTTTTTTTGGACGCGCATGTGTACACCAATATACTTGAGTGGCCCCCCCGGGGCCTACAGTGCATGTCTGCTATTGTTGGAACAAGAAAAAATATGTTTTCAATAGATAATAGATATCATTTACCACACTTTGTATGTATTTGGTCAATGACCTTGGAAACAAAATTTGTGAATTTTGGATGAAAAGAGCATCTACATGTACAGTGCATGGAGCTGGTATATATATATATATATATACTATATATTTCACTGGATACTGCTTTTCGGAGACACACGACAGTGCGGTTTATTCCGTCATAATAGTGCCACCTATGTAAAGGAGACATGAGTACAAAGAAAAAATACAACGAGTTTCTCCCTATAACACCGGTTTTGGGTTTATAAATATATATATATATGGACTCTTAGTTATAGTCCCACATGTAAGATTTACTGTGGTGATCTCAAGAGATTTGTGTCAAATGAGCATTAAATCAAGCAGCATTGGTAAAACTAAATTAGAATCTAGATTGATTATGGTACAGTGTACAGGAAAATAATTTACCTCATGTCTTGTATGAATCTGATAAAGCATTCAATTAGCAATTTTCATTCAAGTCAAACTCATTTGCATTAATTTATGTGTATACTTATGTCATTCCGTATGTTAGTTATGCATCTTCTGTTAAGAACCAGAAGGGCGTTGTCTCTTTGTGAAATTGCACGAGTTAACGTCCTTCTAGCACTCAGCAGATGATTTATAAATATAAATATTTCAAACATGTTGAAGACTTGACATTCTTCAGTAAATTTGGCCAGTGAAACGCGAGTTTTTCCCTCAATAATTTGGCTGTCGCAGTTGGTGAGAAATCATTGTCATGCATGAATGCATGATCACTGATTTATTTATTCTTTCTGTTTCTTTTAACACATTCATTGAATTGTGTGTACATACTGATGTTTATAATTCAACTTTCATATTGTTTGTTATAGCCGGAAGGGTGTTAATTTGTATATGACATCTAATGCCGTTCTGGCTCTTAGCTGACAGTAGTACAAATAAGACCTATAGTCAAACAAAAAATAACACCTGACCAGTAATCACCTCATCTGTATTTTAGTAATACTACATATTTTTCTGTTTTTTCCTGGTTTGATTCTGACATTTTATATTAAGATGAATCTGAATCAGTTGTGAATGAATCAGCTTGTTTGCTATTTTATATGTATTCAGGAGTATTGGCATAGAAAATTAGCATTTATTTGATATTACAGAATTTAAGTGTTCATATTGGGTCGTTTTCAATTTTGAAAGGAAAAATGGCAAAGCAAAATTATATACACCAACCAAGAGAAAAATAAAGAAGGAGGTTCACATCTTCTTTGTTTTATGATTTTTATAATTATGTAAATTCTTTTTATTGACTTGCTCCCCTTAACATTGTGCATTTCTATGTGTGGGATTTTGATTTGTAATGACTAATGAGCACATTATTCTAATATATATATACCAAAGTCGAATGTCGTAAATGAAATGTATTCTACCTATAAATTGGAGTATATATTTGCAGCTATAGAAACTCTATAGAAATGATGATCTTTTTAGTTATATTCATTTAGAATTGTATGTATATATCTGTACCTTGTTAAAAAGTATTGATGCACATGTTTTCCTGTTTTCCTTTACTGTGACTCTTACACTTTCCTTCATATTTATTGTTGAAAAGATATATTGTGAATGTGATATTTCAAAGTGAAAGCAGTTATACTCTATCACATGATGAAAATGTGATCGTTTGTTTTTGAATTACTGAATTTAGAAACAGTAATGTACTTCACATGATTGATATCCTTATTAATTGTACAAAATGTTAATTTCAGTAATTTATTTCCTTCCTTATTGGTAGCTACATGTAGTTCGCGTATAGAAAACGCTGTTTCTGTTTTGATTTATATGCTGGTTTTTAACTAATGGTTTAGTTTGTTATTACTAAAATGGTTTTTGTTTCATTTATCTAAGTAGTTGTAGAAATTTATTTTATTTAGGTTTAACTACTGGAAGTGGGAACCATATATAGATTTCTTTGTCTTGAAGCTTGTGTTCATCTTATATACTTACCTATATATATCATGTCATGCTATGCGAATCTGTGCATGATGATGAACTGAGTTTAATTTGAAAATGATGTGATTTGCCCGCTTACTTCCACTTATTGTGTCATGCTATGCAAAATCTTGTGATGGTAGTTACCAAATTTATTGTCCAAGAAAAGAAATCAGTGATTTACTTTCATTTATGTTAGCTGTGCGAATGACAATAACAAATACAATAAGGTAAATTGTTTGTCCACTAATCATGTCATGCTCTGCAAAATCTGGCAGTGATTATAAATACAGTGAACTCTGCATAAGTCGACCTTCCATAAGTCGAATAATCGCCTTAGTCGAAGCAATTTTTCAGAACAGAATGAGCAAAACATGTGTTTTTTACCTCTTCTAAGTCGAATTTCGCCTAAGTCGAACAGATTTCTGTGGTCCCAAGAGATTCGACTTAGGCAGAGTTACCTGTAGAATGATTTCCTGGTTTAAATGTAGATGTAGTTCCACTTTTCATGTTGTGCTTTTTCGATTCTATGTATACCCTGGATAGATGAAAATGAAAACATTTAATTTTTATTGTTACGTAGATGTTTTATTCCAAGGAATTGATTAAATTAAAGATGACGATTTTGGAATGTTTGGTTTAGCACTGGAAAAATAAGTGTGTCACATCAAATCAAATCACTTGAATAAACTTGTGAAAAGACCGACCCTTTTGATTTGGTGTATTTGATTAGTTTGTAATTCAGTTCGATTTTTATGGGTTGTCTTTGCCTCATGGTAGCAACATGATCAGGCAAGGGGTCCTACATGTATCACTGAACTCTCCAGTGTAGGGTTCAGTGGGTCCGATGGGGGCTCGCTGTATAGAATAAAGGTCAAAGGTGATGTGGTATATGTGAGAGAGGGAGATGAAAATGAGACCTGTAAAAGCGGGAAAGAATGAAATGTGATGATGATGCTGGAATGTAGTGTACCAAAATAGTTTGAACACAAGAATATAGCGTCAAGGTTAAAAGAGAAATGTTGAGTCATTTCGAGTTCATTTTTTTTTTTACCTTGGCCTTCATGTTTATCATCAGAAATTATACCTTTGTAAATGCAAAGATACTCCATATACTTGACATTTTGGAGTCCAGGATTTTGTAAAAGAGGGCGGCACAATACTGAAAAAGTACACAGCAAAGGAGCCATTTTTTTTTTTTACTTGTGTACTTGGGTATGCCAGTTCAAACTGAGAGGGGGCAGGGGCCAGGGGTCGGTTCCCCCCCCCCCCTCCCCCTTGGGTAAATCCCTCACTGCCTGACGTTAGACGTTAATTAGATCTGTTCAATCTAGGAATATTTATTTTGTACTCTGTACTATGAATGTTGTACACTGTATTCTTTAATTAATTGCATTCTTTGTGTTGGACTAAGTTGATTATATGGTAATGATATTATAAAATTTATAGCGGATACGGGGCAGATACCGGCTCTAAATAATAATAGTAATAATGATAATAGTGATGATAATGATGATAGATAATGTTGATTAATAATTATTATTATAAAGATAATGATAATAGTGATAATAGTAGTAGTAATAATGATAATAATAATAATAATAATAATAATAATAATAATAATAATAAATAATAATGATAGTAATAATTGTGGGCTTTCGTATTTTTTCAAAACTTCGCCTCTCCTTTTGTCCTTTCCTGTGACAATTTTTGAACCGCCGTCCACTCCGGTCACAATAATATTTTCACGTGCTAAAACGTAAACGGTATACCAGCCTATATCTGAAATCTAATCTTCTATAAGGTCTTATTTTATGAATATTGATGACAAGAGAACGATCCTTAACCATTTTTTTTTTCAAATTCAATCAAAGTTCTACTAGCCAGTACATTAACGTAATTCTATTGAGTGTTATGGAGGTCACTTTGCTTCTTCAGACAGTACGCCCAAGTCCGATACCGAAAGCCATTATCATAACTATGTAAACATTTTCAAGTGGACGACTCATAGTTAGTGCTTTAAAAGATAAATTGGTCTATGGCATTTTATTTATTTTCCAACATTTACACAATAATACATGACTCATATATCATGAAGTTATTTTGGGTCATTTTGTATGTTGTTGATTTATCTTTGCGTCAAATCCAAAAGTAAATCCTATATCAGATATATCTTACTTAGAAAAATGCAATTCTCTTAACTGAAGGGATATTTTTCATTGAAATGATTTTCCTCATAGCCTCATTTACTTCGTCAACATTTAATCATTCACCTACATACATTCCTATGAAATCCTTGATTTTATAAAGAATGTTTTGTAAGATATTTGTGTGATTTTGATCTATAGTCGCCCCTCGGTTATTTAAGTTTCATTCGAGTCCATAGCTTTGACCAAACTCATAAATTACAACCAAGAAATTATTTTTTTTCTGGCAGTGATAAATGGTGATAAGCGAGGCAATGTTTACAAATTCCGTAAAGAAGCTATATAGGTACAACTTGCATCATTGGCGGATTTAGGGGGGGGGGAAGGCACATCCGGCAAGTGCCCGCCTTTTGAAAGCAAAGTGTACATTGTGCCCCCTTTTTGTAAATTGTGTCCCCTTTAGACCTGATAACATTTTGTTGTTGTTTGATTGTTTGACAATTTTGGAGAAAAATGGACCCCAAATATGTGATGCCCTTTTTTTTTTTTTTGCTTATCAGATTTATAAAAAGATTTTGCCCCCCCCCCCTCACTTTTTACAAAATCCTGGATCCGCCACCGACTTGCATGATTATTATTTTGGAAATGTCTCGTACACTGTGTCTAATACCCCAAACCCGAGAAGAAGAAGAAGAAGAAGAAGAAGAAGAAGAAGAAGAAGAAGAAGAAGAAGAAGAAGAAGAAGAAGAAGAAGAAGAAGAAGAAGAAGAAGAAGAAGAAGAAGAAGAAGAAGAAGAAGAAGAAGAAGAAGAAGAAGAAGAAGAAGAAGAAGAAGAAGAAGAAGAAGAAGAAGAAGAAGAAGAAGAAGAAGAAGAAGAAGAAGAAGAAGAAGAAGAAGAAGAAGAAGAAGAAGAAGAAGAAGAGGAGGAGGAGGAGGAGGAGGAGGAGGAGGAGGAGGAGGAGGAGGAGGAGGAGGAGGAGGAGGAGGAGGAGGAGGAGGAGGAGGAGGAGGAGGAGGAGGAGGAGGAGGAGGAGGAGGAGGAGGAGGAGGAGGAGGAGGAGGAGGAGGAGGAGGAGGAGGAGGAGGAGGAGGAGGAGGAGGAGGAGGAGGAGGAGGAGGAGGAGAAGAAGAAGAAGAAGAAAAAGCAGGAGGAGGAGGAGAAGAAGAAGAAGAAGAAGCCCGTTTCCTTTTCGGTGCTCCACTGTCATCTCGAGATCAAGGTTAGGTTTCCTTTTTACCTGAGACTTGAAACTACATTCCTTGATGGCTTCGAATAAATTATTGTCAACAATGTTCAGCTACAAAGTGATGATTAGAGCAATCGGTTTAATTATCTTTAACATGATTATAGACATTGTTTTAAAGGGATGTCCAAGTTGTTCTAACAGAAAGAGGAAAAATCAGAGAAGCAGATTGGTGAAAGTATATGAACGAAATCAGATAAGCCAAAATAAAGTTATGAATTATTGAAAGTTGTAATCACTATACATATGGAATTTCAAATCGGCCGAATCGGCAATGTCACTGTGATGTAGTGGCGGACAACTCCCCCCATTCGCTCCACCACACTAAAATGTCATTTTTTTTCAAAAATGTATAACTCAGTCGGATGTTTTTCTAATATAAGGACCTATAACAATATGCTATCTACAATATATTTTGAGTACTGCCACGAGAGATAGGTGCTTAGGAGAAAACAGCAAATTTAATGTTATTTTAGTGTGCGACAAACGGGAGAGTTAACCACCAGTACATCACAATCGACTCACCAAATTGCCAACTTGAGATTTGCATTGAGTTAGTGATCTCATTTTTCAAACATCCATAACCTTCCTAATCCTTGTCCGATTTCTTTCAGACTTTCACCATTTTGTTTTTCTTATTCTTCTGCTTTCACACAAATCACTAGTATTATTACCAAGTTCGGACTGCCCTTTGAGAGACATTTATGTTGCTGATATTGTCACACTCTATATGGAATATATTATGTTTATACGTAAATGGCTATGCCTCTGTCTGATCAGGGCCTGAACTCTGTAGAGTTCAGTGGGGCCATCCATACACAGAATATGGCCAACCCGGTTTCAGTTGGACACAATATGGCACATATTCTTTAGTTTATGCTTGCCCAACAAAGCAACATGAGCTATATGTTGTTACCCAGTGGAGGATCGAGGAATTTGAAATGGGGGGGGGGGGGGGGGGGGGGGGGGGGGCGGCAGCGGCGAGGGAGCGGAGGGTGTTGGGGGTACCCCCCTTACTTGGTAAAAATCATGAAACAGAAAAATTAAAGGGGGAGGGGGGCCTTGGCGCCTCTGCCTGGATCCGCCACTGTTACTGGAACCGAGTTAGCCAAACTCCGTGTATAGAGACGGCCGGCTCTGCTGATAATCTGCTGATAATCTGCTGATAATCTGCTGATAATTGACAAACGCCCTCAGTTGGTGAATGCAAGATCGGTCTGAAGATTTAAACATTTTACACACTTACAAATAATGGCTCTTTTATTCAACATCATTATATTAGCCAGTTTTTTACTCATATTGTAGGTGCAGCTAAAGAGAATTTGCTATTCTTTTGGAAATTCCGTCAGTTCATTTAAGTCAAAGAGAATTTTGGGTCAATTTTGATCGACAAAATTAAATCCCGGTTATCTCGGACTGAATGATTGTATTACCAATCAGTACACTCTTAAAGAGAGAATTAAGATCTATGATGGTCTATTATTTAATGCTCCCCACAAGATAATGACACTTTGATTAAAAGTATTTTTTGTGGTTGTTTTGTCTTTGTTTTACATGTTCATTTGTTTTATTCAATAAAAAGTATTTTTAAAAAGTCACATGCAGCATCCGGAAACTCCCCCCCCCCCCCGACCCCCTTTTTTTATGCGGGGATTCGAATTAACAGGTGATACACTACGCTTTGTTTTAAAAAGCTTCAATTTTATTTTCAAAAATCAAAATAATCATACATGTATGCAAAACAAAAATACGTCATTCTAAACAATTCATTTTCATTAGACGCCTTTGAAAATTTGTTTCAGGAAAAATATTACGAATAATTACCTCATAAACATGACTGAGATTAAGATGTAAATCACGCTGAAAGAGAGGATTGGGAAATTGATATCACTACCAAGTGATTCATTTAACAACCCACATGAGATATTCACATCTCAGTCTATGTGGAACAAAATTGCAAAGTTTGTTAGCGCCCTCTCTTATAGTCGCCTCGGCATGCATTCTGAAAATAATGGTTTAGACTTTTGACTCGCATGAGACTCTTAATTACTGTACAAATAAATAAGTCTTAATACATGATATGCTGCGTTCCACTTACAACATAAACCACTGTACTAGACAGCATATTTATGTTGATCAAAATTAATAAACTGGAAAGTATTTTTCTCTCCATGAAATATAAGAATAAAATGTACTTTAATTTTTGAAAGGATACTTTTTTTTTTTAAATCGACACTTTGTGCAGCTTGAGGAGATTCTCAAAAACGACTCTTCAGTTCCATGGTTGGCATTGTGACCGACAGTATGTAAAACAAGATACAAATCAGTGTAAAGATCAAGAGCAGGTTGAAAACAAATATCGACATTTATCATGACCTATTGATTGACGTACACTGTATACAAAATAGAGAAAGGAGGAGGAATATTGTGGAAGAGACCAACGCAATGAAATAATTCATTTTGCAAATTATCAATGTCCAAAATATTTTGTTGCTTGCCGTTGGTTATATCATAATTCGTTTATAATAACATTTTGTCTGCGAAACTATAAGGAAGCATGAAACTGTCCAGAATCGCGCGCGAGGTAATATGTTTAGCATTGGATCTGAAGAACAAGTGTTGGCCTCACAAAAAAATGCATCAACGACAATATCCCACTTTGCATTAGATAAATAATTTGTCTTGCCACCTTTAAGAATTAAGATATCTTAAATGTACTTCTTCCCCAGTTATAACTTTTACTGTGCCAAGGGGTTAACTCTCTTCAAAATTTTAACAAAATGTGATCAATGCTTCCTTTTCATATGCCTGCACTTCATTAACCTATTATTTCACAAAATATTGTGTACAAAACTTGTAGGAAATTTATTACCATTTCTTATGATACCAAACATTACTATACCCAACTTTATGCATAAGAATTATTGAAAATTACATTTGAGTTTCTTCTTTGTCCATTATTTTTTGGTTTCTCATTTGTTTACTATTGTTTAATGTTGAAATAAGGTAATATCTTGTCAAAAATGTGCAATTTTCTCTGAAAATTTTTGTGGTAGCATATAATTATAATCAAATTTTTAGAATGTTTGATTTATGCTCAAAATTGTGATATACATTGACCATCATTTACCTTTCCTGTGGTCGAGCAATTGGTGAATGAAAATGACAAATCTATCTGTCACATATTATATGTGACATCGGCTAAGAAAGCAGTATGCTCGTAAGTAAGCAACCAGGGGACCGACCGCTTTAAGTCCTCTCCGAGGGACTTGGTAATGAGGATTAATGCCATACCAAAGGGTACTAGAGCATCCACTTGGTTTCGAACTCCGGTCCTCCAAGTCAATTAACATGTAATTAGAGGCTTTTTATTCTGGTTATCACAATATTTTTAGAACGGAGGCCCCTGCACTATACCACTTAGCCATCGCGCCTCCTATAATACTTTAGTGCCGATAAATATGTGATTCTCCTGATTTGTTTTTATAAAACAACAACAACGATTATGATGATGATAATGATGATGATGATGATAATTATATTATTATTACAATTCTACTACTACTACTACTACTACTACTATTAATAATAATGATAATAAAACATAATGATAATAATAATATTATCATTATTATTATTAATAATATTAATAATAATAATAATAATAAGAATAATAATAGCAATAGTAGTAGTAGTAGTAATAATAATAATAATAAAACTAATAATATTAGTAATATTAATAACATTGCTAATATTAATGTTATTGATAATAATAATAATACAAACAATAATAATAGTAATAATAGTAATAATAATATCACTACTACTACTACTACTACTACTACTACTACTACTACTACTAATAATAATAATAACAATGATAACAACTATAATAATAGTAATAATAATAGTTGTAGTAGTAGGAGGAGGAGGAGGCCTATAAAATGCACCTGTTGTTTATGATACCGTATTTAACATCATTACTTTCTCCTTTTTCTATTTCATTGTTAACTATTATTTTGGGTAATAATTGTATGCTGAACTTTACCGAAATACTTATTGTTTCTGTTGTGGGTCAGGCTCGACTAGCACATGTGCTATTATCTGGCCCCTTTTACCAACCAATGCTTTTATTCCTTTATATTAAATATCATTGTATAAAAATGTATACAGTATATTGTACTTAAATGTTGTTGGTGGTAATAAATAAATCAAATAAAATCAATCAATCAAAATCTAGGCCTATTGAGTTTCTGCTAGTATGATGGAAAAGCTTCGTGCACGGCGGATCATTATATCAGCTCTTGTTTACAAAGTGTGCATAATATTTGGAAAAACATTGATAAACTAAATTATGTTCCGCGCAACAGTTCTCAATCGGAAGAGGGAGGGACCGATCCCAACAGCTACAGGTGGTGGAATTACCCCCCACGCCTCTCTTCCCTCCCCCTCCCAATCCCAGCTCCTTTGTGCTATCCCTATCTCACCTAATCATTTGTGATAAGGGCATCACTGTTTACAAACATTACGGAAAATATTAGAAAAGAGAATGTGCCTTGTGACGAACATGAAATTCCGATTTTTGTGAAAACGATCTAGCTTTCTGATAGCAATCAGCGTAAAATTGTGACTTCCTGAGTTTCCTTTTCTTTCCATGTTTTGCCAAAACCACTCCTCCACGCTTCGGTGATTGACAAGCCTCCAAGCTGCGCTTACGTTCTCAATGTGCTAACATACTGTAATGCAGAGAGATACACACTGCATGTATTGCGCTTGCATTTGCTGCTGTACATTATTCGCTTTGCGCAGTGTTTTCGCGAGTCGAGCCTGGGAGCTAACGTTCCTTCCCGATTTTTCTTGGATTTATACACGGAAATCAGGTCAAGCTGGCGTGGTATTCAGACGAAGATGATGAAGGGGTATGTGATTTTTCAAAAATCTCATTCATTCAGTATTTATGGGGGAAAATTCTTTAAAATCTTACTTCAAAGTTTGGAGAGGTTGCCGGATTTTGCAGCGGTACGCCGGCGACTTTGGCAGGCGGAGCACGCGGGGCAATGTAGTGTGTGAGAGTGTGTGTATGCGGAGACTAGCCGTGAGGGGAGGTGTGCATTTGTCTACGTGCACTCAGCCAGCCGTGCTTTGCCCAATGTGTTTATCACATACTAGCGGTGGAATGATGTTTAAACATGATTTAAAGTTTAAAGGGCCGCACGTTGTGCGCGGAAGTTTGTTTGCTTTGTTCATATAGAATCACCCACATGTTGCCACCATTTTGGTTACTCCAACTCCAATCAATGGCAATGTGTATTCAACTAATTAACTTGAACCTCTGATACAGCAGACTTTGCAAATTGCAGCTAGACAGTCATGATATTACTAGTGTATAGTCTAGATCTTCTGTTTTAATTTGTAACTGTGTTAGATTTAATACACACACAAAAAAAAAACTATTCCGGCCCACTCACACTTATGCGAGGTTATTGGAGATGGCCATGGGTACACTCTTTTCCAAATGCTCTGATGAGTTCATGAAAACCCCAAAGCAGACAAATTTTGCTGTTTCTTTAGTATGAGTTGGGCTAGTTTAGTCTGTGGCCCGTATTCTCGAAAGTGGCCTAAGTTAACCCTTTCGAGACAATGGACCACGTTTTGTGGTTTGGCTCAATAATTTTTGATTCAGAACTCTGAAAAATATACCAGATGCACGAGTAGAAAGAGCAAAAATTTCTGCACACACTACGTCTATTTTTGTTTCATGACCATATTGCATTTGATGCCAGGAATTTTAAAAATGAGAATAAGTTTTGAATTCCTTAAATTGGCAACACATTGAGAAGTTCAAAATCATTGATTTTCATCAAAATTGGCAATTTTTTCAACTTTTCGACAAAATTTCAACCCTATTTATTGTTCTCAAAGATATTACACCTTATTAGAACCATGCAGCACTAAAACAAAAACATTATTGTTGCCAATTTAAAGAACGGAATGTGATCAATTTAGCCCTTGAATAATTCCTGTCCTGAAAGGGTTAAGCCAGGCTTAACTTAAGCCACTGATTTATGGAAGGCCATTCGTCAGCCCCTCAGTCCCGTATGAATTACTATATTTATGTAACAAAATAAAGAAACAAAATTATTTTCTGACATGAAATGAGCATCAGAAATCAATTCTATCGTGTCGGTTTTTTATTTGTAATTAGTCCCAGAACTATGGTGATTTTGTAAAAGAGGGTGACATTCGGCTCTCCATAATTCGGTGGCCTAAATCTACACACCTAGGCGGGGGCTTAAGTTAGACGCCTTTTGAGAATACGGGCCATTATCTATTAAACGTGCTTCGTAATCATGTTAATCTACAGAAAAATCACTCACCGTCGGGTAAGAGGAAAAAATAAGTCGGGGCCATGAAACGCCGCCATTTTGAAGAATGGTTGAAGTATGCGATTCAATCACAAGTTTTTGTCGTCACAAGCCCCAAAGCGATGGTACATGTACTACATGTAGGGATTTGCAGAGAAAAAGCAAGCTTGCATACAGTGTGCAGCATGCAGTGGTGGACTGGCATCAATATTCATTTGGGGAATTTATTCAAGATAATATTTATTTTTGATCAACCGACCACCATCGACCTCAGACTACGATTGACAGGCACTCAAATTGGCCAGTCCGCCCCTGCTTGTGTGTCCTGAAAAAGACAGTGTGTCCGGTGTTCTGGGCTGTGGCAGTAAACAAGTCTCCACATAAAAAGACAAGATCTGTTGATGATGCAAAACCAGTAGGGCCTACCCTTGCAGGTACTTCTTGTATACATGTATTGCAATGAAAACAGCACATACAATGTACTGTTGCTGCGAAGGCTTACATGTACATGTGTATGTACATGTATATGTACCATGGGATGCGGGCTAACTCGGCACTAGGGCAGGGTTCTTGCTAATTTTTCTGATAGCAGGTAATTTATCATTCACAGGCGGTTACTCCAAAAAAGCAACAGGGGTCTGGGGGCAGTGAAGCCCCCAGCGGGGTCCAGGGGAAGCGCCCCTAGCTTTTGCAAGAATTGATAAGGTAAAATCGTCCATTCTTCCAATCTTCCAGACCCTACATGTACAAGGAAATTACTTCTTTTAAATAAAGAACAAGGCAACACTAAACAGGTTTAAAATGCCAGCTCAGATGACATTGGTGTTATTTTATTTAAAATCCATGTTGTTCAGAAAGTGAATGCATGATTTTTTTTTATATCTGCAGCTATTCTTGATATCCTACAGTCATATGATTTGCACAAGTGAATGAACACAATGAACTCTCATGATTATGATCAAATTTACCACACTGCAGCGTTACAAAAAGGCTAGGATTACCGTAAATAACGTATAAACCGCTGTCGTTAAATTAAACGCACCCCCAACTTTCGACCCCCTGAGCAAAAAAATAAATAAAAAAATCATGATAAATTCAAGTCATGTTCTTATCAAAACGGCAAAATCTAGAGGCAAAAGCATAAAGAAATGATTTAGAAAAGTGTAAAACAAAATTGTACTTTAATTGGTTGTTTCCTGTTTTTTAACTCATTTTCAAAGTCGGGGAACTCTTCGAATCTGAGTCGTTGACCAAAATAAGGCTTGCTCCAAAGACGTGACAAGCCCTTATCAAAGTACAGATACGGTACAGATTCGTGATCGTATCTTAATCACTATCAAAGTGAAAGAAAACATCACAAAACACACATTAACAATACAGATAAAGGCAAACTGATACCTTGCTTAAGAAAATATTTCTAGATAAATCCAAGAACTATCACAGAAGTTTCATGTTTGAAGAGCTATGGCGCAAGGTTTTTCAACAAAATAATCGATCCCAAAACATTTGAAGTTTCCCTCATTTCATACCCATGCAGAGGTAGGTTTGCTCCCCTGCTCCAGCGGCCCAGCAAGTTTGCAAGTTCTGCTAAAATGAGAGAAACGTCTCTGCACATAGCTATTGCATAAATTAATTTGCATACTAGCTCAACCAATGCGCATTGGTTGAGCTAGTATGCAAATTAATTTATGCAGAAGCCATGTGCAGAGACTATTCTCTCATTTTAGCAGAATGTGCAAACTCTCTGGGCCGCTGGAGCAGGGGGAGCGAACCTATGGAGCGAACCTACCTCTGCATGGGTATGAAATGGGGGAAACTTCATACGTTTTGGGATCGATTATTTTGTTGAAAAACCTTGCGCCATAATCTCTTCAAACATGAAACTTCTGTGATAGTTCTTGGATTTAGCTAGGAATATTTTCTAAAGCAAGGTATCAGTTTGCCTTTATCTGTATTGTTATTGTGTGTTTTGTGATGTTTTCTTTCATTTTGATGGTGATTAATAATACGATCACAAATCTTTACTTTGACAAGCGTTACGTCTCGAAGCCTTGCTTGGTCCAGTGATAACTCCTTGCTTGGTCAATGGACTTGAATTTTGGGTAGCCCTCATTGAGAGTAAAGCTGCCAGTCAAACCGCAGGTCCCCCAAAAGTGCTCTATTTTATTTCCTGTTTTGCTTGACTGGGTCAGTCTCTGAATACATAATGAGCAGGAATCCCCGGGAAAATCTGATTTCCAAATGATTGAATGGACTGGTTAACATTTACTGATTCTCATGATTTATACATCAAATAAAAGAGGAGGAATTAGAGATTCATGACATACTCTATTTGTCTATGAAAAATGTGACAAAAATGGTGAAAAATAATGTTATTTTATGACCAAAAAATGGAAATGAAATGAAAAGTAAACCTGTAAAAAACTCACATAGTTTTATTATGAGCCAGGCTGAATTTGACATGAGTGTAAAGGGCAATATCTATACTTTACAAATATTGAAATAATATTTATGTACACTTAATGACAGGGTCAGGATCCAGCAAAATGTAACCAAAGTACACATTGTGTCCTTCAAACAGTTGATTTCAGCTCTCTGATTGGTTACTTCACAAGCCCTTTCCCAAAAATAGATCAACATGTTTGTTACAGCCAGGACCATGTTTGCACAAGAGGTCAAGAGTTCACCCAGCAGGTGGCATGTGGTTTCAAATATCGCGCCATAATCTTGTAGGGTGGCCTTGCCAGCCAATCACAGTGCTAGGATTCTAAGGTCTTGACAATTTCAAGGATAAATTATGTACTTGGGTTGAATATTGCTGGATCCTGACCCTGTCATAAATGTATGGATGTTTTGAATATGATAATGTAAAAGATGAAACTTCAACGCTTCCATACATATGCGTTTTAATAGTGGCTCATATACTTTTTATATGTCTTTTATTGACTTGAAATCTTATAAAGAAAAGTATTTTGTGTCACTATTTTATCACTTATTTTCAACTACTTATTCTTTGAATTATAACTTAAACAGGGCATGTCTGCATTGATAAACTATCCATTTATCTTTGCAGAAAATTTGATGAGCATAGCATTAATATTTATTTGTTTAATTAACTTTGAATATGACCATGCAAAACAGCCCACTGGCTACAAGGAGAGTGTGCCATTTCAGGCACTGGAAATAAAATCAGCCCTTTTTGCTCATTTGCATACGACCTGCGGTCTGACTGCTGCCACCGTGGTTTCATTGTGCCGGGTTTGTGTCACGGCATGAACCTGTTTGTGGGTTGTATGTATACACAAGTTAGGCTTTTGATTTTAACATCAAAATTAATTTGTAAAAATATGTCGTAGCATTTAGACTTACAAAACAGTAAATGAATTCTCTTTGATCATATAAACAGGACCTTAGCCCCCTAGATTATTGTCAGTTTTGGTGATATATGACTCTTCATTTGTTTTGGGCTTTTTTAAGCCCAGCATCGTGTATTACCCGCAACCCCGACTTATGCTTATTCCGCACGCGCGCTAGCGCGCTAGCCCTCGTTGAGTCAGTTTAGTTTTGTTTCTTCTTGCTTTCTCGATCTCTCGCTCATTGGCTGTGTTTAGAGCTGTTTCTTCCCGTTTCTTTACGACCGCTTTCACAACACCGCTGTGAAGCTTGTGTAAACTGAAATTTGAGATAGCGACTTGTTGAATTGAATCGAGACTGATTTTATATAATATATATATATATATTTTTTTTTTTTTTTTTTTGTGAGGCCACAGCCGGTTACGATCGGCGTTACAGCCGGAAAAAATAGCCGGTTACCGGCTATTAACAAGAACCCTGCTAGGGTGAACTCGGCCTTGGCAGAAAATCGCGGCTGAGTGAGCCCAGAGAGTTAAATTGATCGCTAACACTTGTGTTGAATTTCGCATTAATTACACATTTCAAAACACTTAAATTCAAATTATTTGATATCAATGTGTAAAGTGATTATCAAAGAAGTAATGTTGAAAATTTCAAGAAGTAAAATTATACAAAATATGAAATTTTAGGCTAAAAAAGGGTACGGTGCGTAGTGTGGACTTCAACTCTTGAAACATGGTCACCGAGCAGTGCTGAGTTCGCCCTAGTGCCGAGTTAGCCCGACCCCGTACCATGAATAGAGGTCGGGCCAACTCTTGATCGCAGCGATAAGGATTCATGAGTTGAAGTGCAAGCTACACAGTACACACAGTACTATGTAAATACCCATAAATTTCATTTTTTACAGAATTTCACCTCTTGAAATATTCAACATTATCTTTTTGGTAACTATTAAAAATACATTCATGTATCACCATCAAATAATCTTGAATGTAGTTGTTCAGAATTACGTGTGAGATTGTTTCAACTTTTTTATAACTCAGCCATGGTTTTCACCAAGTCTGAGTTTGCCCTACATATTGTAGTCAGTAGTGTCGAGTTAGCCCGGATCCATGCACACGTATATGCCTGTATTTACAATCATATCTGAAAAACAGAAAAGTTGAAGAAGCAAACATGTTGTGCACAGGAGCTTGAGAGACAGCCTCTCTGTGGATAACTTTTAGCAAAAGGATTTTAGATTGCTGTGGTTTGCTTAAAAGTCCTATGGTACCCCTTCATATTCACTGAGTAAGAGGGTTGACTCTACCCAAAAACTAATTTCAAAGGTATCAGTGTGACTTTATTCTGCAGTCGGTCCATGCTTTTTATTTGCTTGAGAGCAGTGGTGCAAATCCATTTTGAAATTTTTGTTTTGGGGGGGGGGGTCACCACATGATTAACTTTGTACCTGTCCACAATGTCTGAATTTTTTTTCTGACAACCCCCCCCCCCCAAAAAAAAAAAAAAAAAAAAAATGGTTATCACATTTTTGGGGTCTAGTTTCCTCCAAAATTCTCTGACAAGCAAAAAATTATAAAAAAAAAAAGGTTATCACATTTTTTTGGCTCTAGTTTTCCTCCAAAATTCTCTGACAAGCAAAAAAAAAAAAAAAAGAAAGTTTTTTCAAAAAGGGTGGGGGGGGGGGGGACATTTGCATATCTTCAAAGAGGTGGGGGGACATCTCCCCCTTCCCCCCCCCCCCTGGATTTGCGCCCATACTTGAGAGAAGGGTTAATTACGTATGTACACTACTAGAGTGACTCCATATCCAAGAATATACATGTACTCATTACGGAGTAAATATCATGGGCACACCCTTGTCCAACTGGTACAGTTCTAAAACTATGTGAAATTCACATAGTGTGTTGATCTGAGCCTGATCGATTAGGAGTGGGCATTTTTTCCATCTGTGACATTGAATATTTTATGGATTATAATTTTAGTAGGTGACTGTGTCAACCAAATTTTTTCAAATTTCAACTCTTTCAGTTAAGCCCATCATAATGAAACATAAAATAGCTCGCTTCAGTTAAATACTTATTTTCTTCAGGCCTTCAAACTTTCTAAATTTGTCAAATGTCCGTCCGTGACTAACCGATCAGGCTCATCTTGATTTCTGATAGCATTCTAGATTCTAGTATGAAATGGTACAGGTAATCAGGGTCCTGGGCATATTCAGAAAATGTTTCAACACTTAGAAAAAAAATTTAATATGTTTATTGTATGAGAATAGACTTTGTGGTGTTATATGTTCTCTGTTGAAATTAAGAACATGTGTCGCTATTTGGAGCTACATACATACCGTAGTGTGAGCCTCACTTTCTTATACATGAGGTTCAAAAGATCCACCATTCAACACAAACCTTCACTTTGTTTTAAATGGCCTTGGCATTGACAATACATGTACTTCACAATGAATGAAGGTGAACTTTAATTCCATTCCTATTTGGTCCACCTCTGGGGATGTATCAATTCCGCATCTGCTGCAGATCAATTTGGACAGGTGTCAGCGATCAGAATATCCTTCATCTGTACTCATGCACACTTGTGATCAGCGTCATGTGTCCACCGAATGCTGCCTAGAAAAGGCCATTGTGGTGTATTTGACTGTAATAACTGTACACTGTATGTGAGATAATTACAGAGAAGAAAGAAATCTTACTGCTATAATCTATAATTAAACCATTTTAGAGATGTGTGTATTTATTTTACAAAAGTAATTTGAATTACATTTTACTTCCTGAAGTAACCAAAGGAGTGGCTGAATGTCCTTATTTGGAATGTAAATTTGAAAATCAATTTTTTTTTTCTTCAAAACATGTTTTCAGCTATTGGAAGTCGCTAATGAATCCTTGCCTGGCCAAAATTCCTTCTTGGACATTTTTATCTTCTATTAATTCTCAACCCAGGTTTAGTAAATGAGCATACATGTACATTGTATCAGTAGGATTCATTCATTGTATCACAGCTCCTCAAGCTAACAGTCTGGTTAATGATTCTGAAAGCACATTGGAAATGCATCGATACAATACCAGTAATTAATTAGGCGTATTCACACAAATGAAAAGAGCGAGATTCTCTCACTTTTGCTGCGACCATTCATACACCTGAAAAAACTCACTAGAAAATAATATTGATGATACTACTGCAGGATTGCTTGGTGCATTGTGGGATACATTCAAATCCCACTATTGTTCACACACACACAGCACCCAGCCGTATTAGTGGGACTTTTCTGAAAAATCTTACTAATAGTGTGATTCTGATCGAGATCAGAATCTCACTTCAGGAATTTTTTTTTTTATTCACACACATGAAAAAAGTGTGATTCTGATCTTGATTCGAATATCAACATTTAAATCTCACTACATGTTATTGCTCTACGTGTTTGTGTTCAAGTGTGAATGCCCCTATCGTCTGATGAGAGCTAGGAGGATTCCCAATTAAATTCTTTGATATCGAGTTACGCTCTTCTACATGTAGCTATCAGCAGATCTGCATTTTACAGAAAGAAAAATTATCATTCCACATTCCACAGTGTACTGTACAATAAATATGGATGTACACGTATAAATTTCTACAGGTAATCGTACAATGTAGCAATCTACCCCTCCTAATTCATTGTGACTGCATGTAGCATACATGTATTTGCTTATAAATCTAATGATGTATGATTAAATCTGTTTACACTGTATGCATAATGTTGACAAAGCACTTATAGCACCCACATGTACATGTTTACTTGTAAGAAATAAGAAGCCATACAACATGCGATACAAATGTACTTTGTAACACATGTTTGCTGTGGAATACAAATCAATACAGGAAAGCTTTGATCCTCATATATTGTAAATGGTACCCATTTTTATCGAAGGTTTCGAGTTTCGTGAGCTGCAGGCCAATTTGGCCTTAATAAAATCATGACTATTGAGTCATTGTTGTGTCAACTCCTGTCAGTTTGTAGATTACGATTGCCTTGTCATCTCCGCTACTTCAGCATCATCTGTACCATCATCGGTACCATCATCAGAAACTCATTATCCATCTCCCTGCGATCGCACCCACATGTTTCATCTTTTGTTCTTTGTGCATCTGTAGGCTTTTCTTTCTTCTTTCTCCTACTGTGGCACCTGTGCTTCTTTGCATTCATGCAGTGCTACCTGCTTTAGCGACCACCTGTATAGAAAGACCACATACACGTATGTTTTATCACATGTTATGTTTCCTTTCATCGTTGAAACATGAACTGAAGGAACCTGGAAATATACTGGTATATGTAAACAGCACTGTCTTTTAAAAACTGATTCTATTATATCTCCCTTGAAAAGTCCTTTTATAAATACAAGTCTTCCTGTAGACATGTAGGCCTACATGTACATTGTACTGTAATATTTTATTGAGCTACATGTACTGTAGGTACATATACCTCCACACTTCATGTAGATTTTGCAGTAAATTTATTACTCTTAGGGAACTTGGGTACATGTACATGTACATGTAATGCTGGTTTGATACACTTTCCTGTATGGTTAACTAAGCCTACATTTTAATAATAATAATAAGAAGAATGGTTGCTTCTGGTATAGTGCTGATGTCCGTCACATCGTGCTGTTTTTAGCGCTCCAACATTGTTACCTCGGTCATAGCCCCGCAGCAAAATATGTAGTGCTGTAGTATATCAGGTAGGCCTACCCATTTACACCTGGGTGGAGAGTGGCAAATGTGGATTAATATCTTGCCAAAGGACAACGTTAATGCAGGGTTGGGATTCAAACCCTCAACCCTTGTGAACCACTATAACATGACACTTCACACACATGTTCATGTACATGTACATGTATATACATGTACAGTACAAGTGTACATATTTTTTTAAAGTAGATATTCAAAGCAAATCACATATATGCTCAATAATGTATCTCTAGAAACTAGAAAGCTTGCAGATGGTAATCGTATAAGTTTTACGTTAACTGCGTGTTTGATGATTAAAAAATAACACAAATAAAAACACTTCTCAGCATCTGGGATATCCGAGCGATTCGCCAGAAATATACCCATGTTTTCGTGACGTCACATCAGGTGCCAATCCTGCCTAAGCAGACGACGTCCTATATCAAGTGAACGTAACTGCAATGCCATTATTTTTAAATTATAAAGAGTTTGGTTTGTTTCACCATGACTGTATTTCACATTCTAAAAGGGAAGTGAAACCGTTTCTAGTAACTAAAATCTTTTGTTTGTAAAAAGTCATGATAAGGGTCAATGATCAATCAAAGAAATCACACTTTCGAATTGTAAAGCCCGCTGAATTATAGCATGGATGGTATTCGTTCCCTCTTGAAACGCCGACATGCCGCGGTGCATGCAGCTGAAAATACAATGGCATCTTTTTTTGTTTACAAGCGATTGATTCCTTTATTTTTTTTAACGCTGCATTTTTCATCAAAATAATACCATGCAGGAAATTTAGAGTGAGGCATGCACAAATAAGCATTTACATATACTGACGCTAGTGAAGTAAGAGAAATAAGTGAAGATGAGATGACAAAACAGGCACTGAAAATGTATAATGTTATGAGGCATCGTCTGCTTAGGAAGGATTGCTCCCCGGTATGACGTCACATATCTCAGCAGCGTTCAAAGAGCTCTATAGGTGCTATAGCGGGGCTGTGTTATATCATTTTATAATTGATAATAATCATTACTTCAAATGTTTCCAAGCGTTGAATTTTGATAACCTTGTTCAATCTAAGCTTCACCTATGCAATAATAAAAATTAAATCAATATTCAAAATCAATGAAATTCTACTTTAATGACTATGAATGTAAATTTGCAAAATACACTTCTGTTTCCGACACGTACATGTACATGTACAGTGTTTCAGTTTTTATAAATGTAGGCCTAAACATAATGTACATACATGTACACTGCACATGTATGTACAGTATGAATTTGAAAATTTGTGATGAAACATCAGACAAGTCTTCATTATCTTATATCCATGGGCAGTGTATAGAAATGTACAATTTAGGAATTTTACTGAGTCGTTACAGGGTTTTCCTTGTGTGTCTTGGGGGCCATCCATCATCATCATGGTGTAGTGGCGAATGTGACCTTCTCCTGACCTTGTCAGGGAGCCAGGGATGACATGTAAATGGTTTGAAGTAGTGCTCTAGCTCAGAACCAGAGTCGGTCTCAAAGGCCCTGTTCAGGTGCTCTTTTAAATCATACCGTACCGTGCCAGAGGAGGCGCCTGAACACTCCTAAAGCGAACCATTCCCGTACCGTGCCGCTCCAGAAGCATGCTATGGTGGACCACCTCGAGAGGTGGTCCAGAGCATGCCAAAACAAACCGTACCGTGCCTCGACGAGCAAACTGTATACATGTACCTTAATACCGGAAGTGGTAATTCAATAAAAATTGCATGTTATTTATTCACGTATATGTACATGTACTGCATGATGTTTGCCCACTGATAGGCTTGCAAGTTCCAGCTTAAATCATGATATCAGCCGACCCTGGGGCGCGATAGTCCCTGGGGGGATGTCTTATTGAGACTTGTACATTATCTGCGTAAATCACTTTCTGAAAAGCACCCTAAACGGGATTGCAGTGGGAGTAGTTTTGATACCCTAAACAGGGACCCCCCCTCCCCGATCACCTCTGAATTTGATACCCTTTTTCTTGATTTTTTTCTGTTTTTGATACCCTAAATGCGTAACCCGGGTTACGCGCCTAATGCGGAAAAAGTACCCTTTTTATCCATTTTCGTGTTTGCGCATGCATGCTGTACAGGCCTCAATGAGACATGCCCCCTGGGCGATAGTTGTATTAAATAGCGTGCCAAAATCCTCACCTTTGACCCCGGTTGCTACGCAATTTATTGTCTCCCCGGATTCGAGCACGAAACATACCGATTACGTACCTCCGAGGTACGCTTCCCAATAAGCGCCTGAACGCTCGCTTTCTAACCACCCTGGCACGGTACGCTTTGGCGCGGCACTGGTCGGCACAGTATGCTACAGTACGGTTCACTTCCAAAAAGCGCCTGAGCAGGGCCCAACTCACCAGACTGAAGGTTTTGAGCTGAGCCAGACATGAACCAGACAAAAACTCAGATCACATCAACTCAGAGGTCTGGTAGAAAAGAGCTATAGAAAAAGCTCACTTTTGTCATCTTTTATCACTCAGAAAGTGTATTGTTTGTTTTTATTTACATGTACGTGTCAGCCCAGAGAATATTGTAATATATCTTACAAAGTCCTTTAAAGAAAAGAACAGCCATTTAATGGTGTCAAAATTTGGATGATTGATGTACAATGTAATTGTGTTAATTAATGAGTTACCAGACCAGTCCAGAACTTGTAAGGATTTTAAGAAGTCATTATGCCAGATCAGACCAGGATTTTGCGAGCACACCTCTTTTTACATGTACTTCATACTTCATAATGTACATGTAAATTCAGACATTACATGTAAGCAGAACATCGTTGTAGACTGACAGCCCTATATTCCTACAGGCAGTTAGTCGCGAGGGCTGTCAGTCTTGTGGGCCATTCGTCCCGTTAGCTTTAGAGTGCCTTTAGTGCCTTTAAGTAATTATGCACATGTGCATGTACATGTATATTGCATACGTTTACATGCGGAGAGAGCAAATCAAAAGAGCACCTGTTATAAACAAAAGAGTATTTTTTTATATACAGTGGTGTACACATGCATGTAGCAATTGATATAGGGCCTACATGTAGCTTGAGGAGGTATAAAAGATAATTGACCATCACTCCCTTTAAAAAAAGGAATTGAGTCTCCACAAAAGTTCTATCACCTTGTTCATTTCTCTATATACATGTACATGTTATTGAACTTTCAGACTTTGTTAAATTTGCATCTTTGTACCATTTTTGGTTCACTAATATAGGTCTACCTGCAAATACATATATACATGTGTAAATAAATTTGTCTACCTGGTCATGGCAGCTTAAAATATTTGAAAGTTAATACTCTCTTTTGTGATAACCACCAACAAAAGCACCAATATTGTGTCAAATTTTACAATTTGGTCCTTCAAAAAACCAAATGTACCTAATTTGCGAGTTAAAAATCAGGAGAGAGAGAGAGAGAGAAAAAGACTTTGATCATACTCAATAGCCTTCTAATTCTATTTTACCTTCTGCATTTGCATGGTATAATTGGGGTAAGTAGGATTGCCATGGGTGCTATTATAGCAATACAGTCAGCTCATCTACTTTGAAAGAAACAACCTTGATACAGGTTGTAGGAAGTTCTTTTACTGTTTGTGAAATTTCCATTTGATTCCATTGCACTTTATTGATACCCAGGAGTGGTATTGCAGCCGTGCCATTCATACCAATTTTAAAAATATTTTTTCTTATAGAACTGCGATAATTTCAAAGCAATCAATCAATTTCAACATTTATCATTCTGGATTAAATGATTTTTATTGAATACCATGAATCTAATCTACAATAGTTTACATTTTCATGTACACATGTACATTGTTGTCTGTACATGTACATGTATCCATGTGAGCACTACTACAAGATGTAAAAAAGTACACTTGACTCTATTTAGTTAAAACTATGTACAATGTATATCAGACAAAATTATTAAGTTGAAGATTTACATGGGCCTATATTTTGAGTAATTTTTATGTGTGTAAGTGACATGTCATGTCCTGCATGTCATGTATTATAGAATTTTTTTTTTAGTGCTTTCATATTTTTAGGAAAACTTAATTTGTTGACAGATCAAGACCTCAGAATATTTGTGTAGCAGTAGTAAATTTGTCTCAACTGAATTTTCAAAGCACCTGATGTTACCCACAGTCTTGGATTATTGATGACGCTTCATTTAAATAACAAAAGGTTGTCGGGAATGATGCATGGTGGCTTGGATTTTGTGGCCTCAATTTGTCAAATTGTAAAAAGTCTGTCTAAAAAATTCAAAGTATTATCTGTATATTTATCTCTTTCTCTTTACATGTATGTACAGCTTTACATGTAGCTGTCTCTTTTTCTGCCTGTCTCTTGTGCTGTATCCATATTTCCTCCTGTCTCTCGAGCTGTATCCATATTTCTTCCTGTCTCTCAGTCTTTGACTTCTCCATGCATCTTGCTCCCTCTCTTTCTCTCTGGCTCTGTTTTCTGTCTCTCTCTCTCTGTGAAGATCTCTCCCTCTGTATGTCAGTCTGTCTGTCTTTCTGTCTTTCTGTGCCCAAGTCTCTGTGCGTGTGTCTTTGATGCTAGGCCTGCATGAACCATACTCTGAACCCCACCTCCTCCTCCTCCTCCTCCTCCCCAAAGCAAGTACACATCTTTGTTGAAGGGTTCTTCTATTGCTCTGGTCATTGCGTGCTTTATCCTCGATTGACGAGCGTCTCCCAGTTCAATCCAATCATCTGAAGGGCCGGGTTTGGAATCAATAAGCGTTCATTGTGTAGTCACGCATGCTGCCTGCCTGGCCATTGTCACTCTGCAGTGTGGGTGTTTCAAATTTGCGGGCTGTGTGTGTCTTCAGTAGAAATGGGTTTCTAGACTAAAAACTTGGAATGATCTTCACAACCTTTGCAAAATCCTTGTTGAAAAATGGAACTTGTTCTATAGTTGATCATGTACATGTACATATACAATGTAGGCCTTAAAGGGATTGATTAACTTCGCCCAGGATTGAAAAAAAAAAATCACTGTTCCAGCTAATGCTGTAATCATAATTGCAAACCTTTTATAGGTCAGACAGGAATCGCCTGAGTTTTATAAGCTGATCGGTTGTTTAAGATATTTACGATTGAACATTGATGTCGGGATAGAGTACCACCGAACCCTAAAGAACTCTTACGGTTGGCATACCTCGCTCTATCACAGAATACCGTACGGGCTGGAAACCCGCTCTGAAATCGTCAAGCGCTGGTGCTTGGTTTTTGTGACTGCAGCGCAGCGAAGAAGCCGAGCGACTTGCGCTAGCGATCGATTGCGATACCTTTCGCCTAGCTAGCTTTTTTCTCTTTTTTAGGATAGTAAACGGGTTCCATTTTCTCTCATACTTTCACATATCCTTAATTACATACATGTATGTAGTTAGAGGATTGCACACAATTCACTGGCATTTGAGATGATTTTACAATTTTTTCACAAAGTTAATCAATCCCTTTAAAGGGTACCAGTCACCTAACGATACCTTTTTCTGTACATGTATGTTTAAATAGAGGTTCTACATGTACATGTATGTCGCTATATCATATTCAGAATTTGGGCTTTGAATATTACTTTTATACAAGTTGAAAATACACTCAATAAGCATAAGAGGGACTGGTGAGTAGACTAGTTGACGCACCTGTACGCAGTTGCAAGGAATAGGGCCACATGCGGAACCGAACTCTAAGTTGGGTTCTGTGCAAGCATACTCGTTAACTGTTAATGCCATTAAATTCATTCTAGCTGTATACAAGTTTGTACATGTAGGCCTACATGTACATGTACGTATGTGAACCTGCATACTGCTCAAAATGGATGAGAGTAGTTCAGACGCTCAAAAGCCATGGCTAGTCTGCAAGCGCAGACTATAATTTGACACTTTATCAGAAAGTCATTGTGTCTTGAGAGAAGCCTAACCCAGCTACATGTACCTATTAGCCATGTCAATATAGGAGCAGCTGCAGTTCAGGGTCTGTGGTAGTCTTACAGTGCAGACACTTTTACGACTGACCAGGGTTTGCACCTGCAAACCAAGCCATGGCAGTCCCCCAAAACAACTCACACTTGCCACAGAGTATGTATATCAGTAATACACAAAGTTGTTACTGATTAGAGTTGTCAGGAACTGTCTGTTTTGAACCCCTGACCATATGTCAGGGCTACTCATCCATTGTGTGTTGATATTTTATTGCTCATAAATTTGCCATTCAATCCCTGAATGATAATGACTTCTATTGGGCCTCTCCTACACAGGTGGGTGGACAATTATAAAGTCATGCAGTGTACACTATAAATCTTTTTAAGATTGATTTTAAATGCACTGCTGTGAGTAAAACAGTATTTCCCACCCTGTGTATGAATGTTGGAACAACAGTCTTTTATGATTTCCTTTGGAAGGTGAAGGCCTGTGGTCTCCCAATTTCGGGAGGACATAATTTGTTTTTCCTCTCACAATGTCCTTTCGTTGACCTCACTTCGCAGTTGCCTGTTAGATGAGGAGTTGACATAGTTTATGGAAATCAATATATCATTATATGGCTGTGGGAATTTTGTATTTAGTGTGGATGCTGAATACTAATGGTGCGCTCTAGGTGCACTTAGCATAGTTATTAATTATCATGATAATAATAGTCTGCTTTTGTATTATTGCAATTTACCATGCGAGTCTACGTGTATGCATTTAGAAACAGTAATAATTAGGACTACATTGTACCTGTCATTCAAGCTGGGCAGCCAAATTTGGATTAGAAGTGTTGTTGCCCTTTGTTTTCTTAGTGGTTGTGTTTTTGGCTTCTTGAATGTTGGAATTAATGTCTGTAAGCTTAAAGGGAAATCCAACCTTTGCAGCAAGTTGCTTTGAAAGAAAGAGGAAAAATCAGAGAAGCAGATTGGTGAAAGTTTGAATGAAATCGGACAAGCAATAAGAAAGTTATGAATTTTTGAAAGTTGTAATCACTATGCATATGGGAATTTAAAATTGGCCGAATAGGTAATGTCACTGTGATGTAGCTGTGGACAACTCCCCCATTCGCTCCAACACACAAAATGACTAAAATGCCACTTTTTTTCAAAATGCATTATTCAGTAGGATCTTTTCGTTCATGAGGACCTACAACAATATGCTTTATCCAATATATTTTGAGTACTGCCCTGAGGGTAAAAGCGCCTCGAAGAAAACCGCAAATTAATGATATTTTTGTGTACGACAAATGGGAGAGTTGTCCACAAAAATGTCACAATTGACTTACCAAATTGGCAATTTGAGATTCGCATAGATGTAGTGATCTCATATTTCAAACATCCATAACTTTCTTAGTCCTTGTCCGATTTCTTTCAAACTTTCGCCATCCTGTTTTTCTTATTTTTCTGCTTTCACACAAATCATCTTATTATCAAGGTTGAATTGCCCTTTAACAGATCAGTTAGAAGAAGGACGTTGAGGACAATCTTACCTGTAATTATTTTGAGCCTGTAAAATTGTTGTACTGCTTTCAAACAAGTGGGAAAAACTAGCAGAGTTCATTCTGAGTTCTGACAATAAAAAAATGCTTGGTGGCATATAGAGATACATGTACATGCAGTATCAGGCATAAAGCTACAGTGTAGGAGGGTGTTAGGCATCCAAAATATGACCATATGTTGTGGAAGTCTGGACGATGCCCTATGATTTGTTAAAATCCCCATCATTTGGATGGAGGCCCATTTTTGGACACCTTACACCAAAGTTTGAAAGCCTGCATGATCATGTGCATAGGCTGTGTTGTCAAGTGGTTTGAACACTTAGGCCGGAATTCACAAAGGTGGTTTCAATTGAGACCATGGTCTATGCAGATTTCGTGGTATAAATACGCTTGATTTAGCGCGTACACTTAAAAAGACCCAATAATGAATGCGCTCCGGTCACGCGTGGTTGGCAAAAGCGCTAAATTTACGCTTGTTGCCATGGTTCAGACCATGGTTTATGTAAATTAATTTGAATAAACCATGGTCCGAATTTACATAAACCATGATCTGAACCATGGCAACAAGCATAAATTCAGCGCTTTTGCCTACCATGCGCGACCTGCGCGCATTAATTATTCGATCTTTCTAAGTGTATGCACTAAATCAAGCGTATAAACCACGAAATCTGCATAAACCATGGTCTGAATTGAAACCACCTTTGTGAATTCCGGCCTTACAGTGTACATGTACACTTCGCAGGAGATATGCGAAGGTCATGGGTTTGAACCCTGGCACTTCAGTTATGTTCTTTAAAACAAAGCATTTTATGTTCATTGCTTCTCTCTACCCAGGTGTTTCAGGGGTACCTGCTAGCCTATAGATACGTAGGATGTGAACGTCCTTGTGGAATAAGTGGCATCGTGTGCCTGTAAAATGACAACTTGCTGGAATGCTTCCTTGTGGAATGGAGAGTATGCACTGAAAGTGCGGATATAATCCCATGGCTGAATGATACATGTACATGTACATGTAGCTCTAGTTGATACAATGTAAAGCATTGTGATCATTGTTTAGTACATGTAGGCCTACATGTACATGTGGCCTAAAAAAAAAAGAAAAAAGGCCTACATGTATATCATGTTCCGCGACATGTATGTAAATGTAAGCGACGAGTGCAGTGCAGATATTTTAGAAAATAAATTCATCGGGGCTTGAAATGGATACTTCTTCTTATCCCATTCTCCCTTAGTTGGAATGGAACCTACATGTACATGTAAATGTAAATGTATATGTACATGGAGGCCGATGTCAACTGTACATTGTATGGTCGTACCGTTTGTGTCACAGGAGAATCAGGAACAGGACAAGAGTTGTAGCCATGTACATGTACATGTATGTATGGATGGACCCTGCGGAAGGAGGAAGAGTGAGGATGTGTTTACCAGGAAGCTGTGATAATCAGACCCAAGCTTTCTGACAGCCGGCCGGCTGTGGTCTTCCGCTCACATCAGAAACAATTGCACACTCAGACATATGTATCAACACTTGGTGTTCACATGCATGTACAGTGTAATTACATGTAGAATGTATGCACTGTACATGTAAGCTGTGTATGTCGTCTTCATTTGTACAGTACAAAGCTAGGGTAAATCACTTCCCAAATCATTAAGATGAATTTATTCAGGTCTCCAGGTGATAATCTTGACTTATCTATTCTGCCCTTATTTTCCCTAGACTAGAGTGGAAAAGGTTGACAGTTGAAAATCTGTTCGTCATCATAAACGAATGTTCAGCCAAAACTTACTTTTCCGCAAGCCTGTGTGATAACCAAAACAAATCAGAGAAATTATTCCCATTTCCATTTAGATTGAGCAAATAATAAAGCATGATGTATCAATAAGCAAGGTGACATTTGAAAGTAACAAAAATGCATGTACATTTTTTATGTACTACATGTAGGATACTTAAAAAAAGTCTCTTTATCATGATTTAACATGAAGGGTTAATTTGAAGATGATTGTTGTGACAAATTCCATTAATGTCATCTACACATAGATTTACACTCGGATTTCATCTTAGGGGAGTTTACATACATGTATGTATGTTTGTATGATTTATGGATGTTTATATCTAGATTTCACATTCTGAGCATTCCTTGGATGCTACCCCCTAAGATGTAATTGATATCCATGCCACAATGCAAACTTCATTCAGCTTCTTTGAATTCTACGCAAAGCATGGAGTACATTCAGACCTTTGGGTTTACATGTATCTTAGAGTACCAGTATCTGTATGTTTTTTGTTTTTTGTGTAAACATGAAATTTGTGTACTGTTTGTAAAAGGGATTGTGATGAAGGGGGGTTTTACTTTTTGAAACATTTTTATCTCATAATATTGATACTGTTATCCTTTTAAAAGAAATCTGATTGACAGATATTGGCAGTGTTATGGTAGATTAAATTGCCGGTGTAATTAAAACAGCCATCATTTTTAAGTGTTCATGATTGGTTTTAGTGCTGCAGCCTTGATGCGCATTTTGTCCACGTAAGGTGAAACCGATTACATTTTCAAGTTCAAGTTCAAGTTCAAATTTTATTTCACATTTCCATAAGAAGATACAATATAAACATTTACTGTATGGATACAAATACATAGAAAATTTACAATATAAAAGATGGTGACCAAAAAAAAAAAAAAATGCAGGAGTAAGCTTAGAATTGGAATTTATCAGGATTAATCGCAAAATAACCTCTTGGGTTCTGTCTAGGCAATAACCCTATACGGGTTACGTACATGTATCAGGGAAATGGAACTAAGATTTCCCTGCATGTATGATTAATGTTTCCATTAATTGTCAAGATCACAATGCCTGGAAGGACCCAATTCAGAAGTCTACTCTGCTGGGTTTCTTTTGATATTAAGGAATGTTTATTGATCTCTTAGAATTTGACATTATTATCCTTTTACAAAAAATCTATCATGTACATGTAGTCTGAATAATGGGTGTAAAAACAGCCCTAATTTTTTAATGTGTCAATAATTGGTATTCTGCAACCTTTATGCACATTAAATGCATAATGTAAGTCCATGTGCATGTATAAGGTGAAACCAATTACATACTTAATGTTTCCATGAATTGTCAAGATCACAATGCCAGGAAGCACTCGGTTTGGAAGTCAGCCTTGCAGGTTTTTTTATTTAATATTAAAGAATGCTTATTGATCTCCTCATAAAATTGACATTATTATAATCTTTTTAAAGGAAATATGATTGACAGATATTTTTAGTGTAATGGTAGACTGAATTACTAGTCTAGAAAACAGCCATCATTTCTACGTACAGTGTACATTACATGTAACTGATGTAAGTGTTCGTGATTGGTCTTAGTACTGCAACCATGATGCGCATACATAAGGTAAAACCGGTTACATGCAATTAATTTTTCCATGAATTGTCAAGATCACAATCCAGTAAGGACTCAATTTGGAAGTTAGCTTTGCTGTTTTTTTGTTGTTGTTTATTTATTTAAATTTTATGATATTTTTTTATTATCCTTTCAAATTAAATCTGTTTTGCAGATTTATGATTTATGAACATTTATGATTTTATGATATTGAAAACGACATGTACATGTATGAACTGAAGATGTGGATCTCTGTTGTAATACAGTCACGCATCCATGCATCTTCAACAGAAAAAAAGAAAAAGAAAAAAAAAAAAAAAAGATGCATATTTCTCCTTTGCATATATGTAAACCACAGGTAAGCCCTATTGTTGCTGTATCATTAACCATACACTATCTCATTTTTCAATTTATATAAATTGAATTTGCAATATTGTCATTTGCTATTGTAAAATTCCTGGCATTCCTAAAATTCTTTGATGAAAAATAATTTTGTATATAAAAGTATAATAGGTAAATCATCATGCCTGATTGCTCCTTAATTGAATACAGCACCGAGTGATTCATCCCTTTAATGAGATAGCAAAGCCTCCCCTTGCAGTCAAGTGCCTGGCAAAGCCTGCCCGTTTGGAATTGAAATCAATATTCTGAGTGAGTTTAGGGAGATTTTATGACGAATTGGGCACGTACGGAGCCCAAGTGCATGGCTCATTACTAGCCAAGCGACCAGGGGTCTTCATCTACATGTACATTTTTTGTACCTGCGGCCGCGATTGAATGTAGTCTGCCGGCCAAGAGCGTTCATTCAAATGATCGTATGCCTGCCATGATGAGATGATCTGCTGCACATGTATGAGGGTGACGGACCTTGGGAAGCATTCCTCTGTAATAATTTTGAATTGTAGCAAAGTGCTTCTGCGTTGCTCTGCTGAGCAAACTGACTGATGATAGAACTAAGTGGTTCTTTTTGCTGCTAGAATAGATACAAAAATATCATCACTAGAAGTTGCTCACTCTTCCCATCCAAGTGATTTCATTCACTAGACCAATTTTTGTTGATGATGAAATCATTTCATGTCACCTCACTTTTAAAGATTTTGTTCATGATGAGTTAATAAATGTAATAAAACAGGGCTGTCAACCCTCCCGCTTTTGGCGGGAGTCTCACGTCACCACGCTCATTCTCCCGCCGTCCCACCAGTTGGAGTGAAAAGCCACCCGAAAATGCTGATGATTTTTTTTTTGCTTGTCAGAAAATTTTGGAGTAAAACGACCCCCCCCCCCCCCCCCAGCTGACTTTTGGAGGGCAGGTGAGAGAAGAAAAAAAAAAATGAATCTCCTTCCAAGTAGTTCCCCAAAGTTGACAGCCCGGCATAAAATTGCTTTGTCAGATACATGTATGATCTGTACCTGAAAAATCCAATTTTTTCCATATCTTGAGAAGTTCATTCCTAAACTGACATCATACTGGACAGTGTGTAGAACTGCCTTAAACTAGTATTTTGGCCTACATGTACCTACATTTTGATAAATGCATTTACATGTACATGTACATGTACACCTTTAGGTCTACATGTTTATGATTTTCTAATCCCTCCTTCAATATTTAGACTTGTACTCAAGAGTTTCAAATTCCTCATGAGTTGTGAATCATTTTTAGTTTTCAAAGTTGCAAGTTGACTATCCCTTTAATAATGATCAAAGGAATGTCCAGTTTGAAACCGAAAGTAGATCATCTTGGAATGTCCCACTGCGTTCTTGTACAAAGTTGGGTTTACTGGTACAGGTACATGTAAATCAATCATCAAAGAAAGATAACAGATTTAAAAGGGTCCAAGCCATGCTTGCTCAATAACCACAAGACTGAACCCTCAACAATCGTTATTGGAGGTAGAATTGGAGTTCTTTTGTCTGCAGCCAACCGTGGATTGTGCACACCTCTTGAGCACTATTCAAACATGCCACATGCTTGGCTATTTATTGACACTTGCAGGCCTCCTTCCAACTACATGTAGTGTACCCCAAATTGTTGTGTAGGAGGTATAATTAGATGAAAGATGATGTTTTTTTGAGGAGTAAAATATTGCCGATCTCATGTACAAGTAATGTATGATACAGTAAATACAGGTTGTCATCCTCAGTCTTAAAGGACAATCCAACTTTTGTAATGGTTAATTTTGTATGATAGCAGAAAAACAGGATCATGTACACTGTAAAAGTTTGAAAGAAATCGGACAAAAGATAAAGTCATGAATGTTTAAATGATGAGATCACTAAATCTGTACAAACCTAGATACAATTATTTAAAGTGTTTCAGGTCCAGAATGCTTAAAAGAATAATAATGAAATTCAAGTTCATTGTAAGCCTTCCAGTCACAGAAAAATGCAGATCAACTGGCCTTCACAATGCAAATCATTGTGATGTGAGACCACTTGCACAACTGACACTCACTCTACAATGTATGTCGATTGGTATTTTTCTCTGACTTCATGTTCATGTACATGTAGAATACTACACATATTTTATCATTTCCATTCATATGACAATTTAGGGCCTCAATCGGCAAGAATATTTTGATATGTCAATTCTAATCCTATTGTAATTTCTTTTAAATCAAATCATAGTAACATTGTAAGGTGTGTGGTGGCCTTTACTCCGTGTCTGTACTTACATGTACATGTAGGTCTACCTCTGAATTACACAAGTACATACACCTTGTATCCATGTAAATTTGTATTCTGGGAGAAATTTATTTTGTTCTACCTGAAGTATATGTACATTTATACATAGAATTAGGAGAGCAAAATCTTCAACAGATTCCAAATACTTCTATGAATGTATTGAACCAATAAACTTGAATTGTTCTAAAGTTGTTTGTGAATACATTTTTGTGAAGTCCATAATTACATGTATTATACATGTACCATAAAAGAAATACAGTTAACTTTGCCTAAGTCGAATCTGTTGGGACCTCAAAAAATAGTACGACTTATATGCAAAATTCGACTTAGGAAATGTAAATGGCACATGTTTTGCATAGTTTGGTCAAATAATTGATTCGACTTGGGTAAAGTTTGACTTATGCGACTTTGAGTTATGCAAGGTTAACTGTATTGTTAAGGTCAAGGACCGTCTCGTTGTTGAATTTGTTGGAGGAAGCAAGCACTCGTATTCTGTGCTGAATACAGGTAGAAGGAAATGAAGGTTGTGGTGCTACATGTAGGTTCAACCAGATCACATTACCATCTTTGAATTCACAGGAGATTTTTAATATTGATGGAGAAATGTTCAGAAAGTTTGTGAATATATGTACTTTGAAGGCACAGACCATACATATTATTACACCTGACCAAGCTTACATGTATGATGTTTGGTACAATATAAGTAAATTTTCCATGTGTGAATCGTATGGTGAAAGAGATATCGGCTTTGTTTTGCAAAATAATCCTATAATGGATCCAGATAAGTTGTCAAGTGAAAGTCGTATAGCTGTGGAAATTGTGCAAAACTGCATAGATTTATTTCCCTTCTAATGAAGTTTTTGTTTAAAAAGACTTTTCTTTTATACTACTGTATTTATGCCCCTTGTTGCAATAATGTACATGTACATGTAAATGTATGTTTTGTAATTGGCTGTATTGTCATGAAACAATGTGTTTCTTTACATGAATGTAATAAAGTTGTTCAGATATTACTCTTATTTGAATAGGCATACATGTATATGTACCCTATTTTGGGGCTGAATTATTTTTCTTTATTTATATGTAGACTTTTCCAGAATGTGTGCTGTACAGACTGCACACTAGTCTGCAAGCACAGACCCTAATTTGACACTTTATCAGAAAATCATTTTGTCTTGGGAGAAGCCTAGCCCATCTACCTACTGGTCGTATCACGAGCAGCTATAGTACATGGCCTATGGTAGTCTTATAGTGCAGACACTCTTTAACGACTGACCAGGGTTTGTGCCTACAAACTAACTTCCATAGTGTATGTGTCAATTTGATGTGTACATATACATGTAGGCTTGACACAAGTTTCCATTAATTTTTATTTACAGTGTCAAATTAGAGTCCATGCTTGTATACATTGTAACTACATGTAAGCTGATAACCCGTTAATCACAGGTACCGCCCATTGTCCAGTGCTGCCAGTTGTTATTAAGATGCAGAAATCTCTCTGCATTAAAAAGAATTATTCTGTCCACCAAAAATTTAAAGTGATTTGGTAACTTTGTAGAGGCTTGATAAAATCTGAGCTGCCTGGCTTTACATGCTATCACTGTATGTAATATGGTGCAAAAATGAAGCCCAGGAAAAAAAAAAAGCACTTCAAAATCATCCTGTGCTTCACTTTAAGTATACAAGTGACGGGAAATGCCAGACTCATATTCTCCCATAGACTCAGTGTTAGACTAAAGCATATGGCTATACGCTTTTGTATATGGGAGTATTCAGTCATAGATATCTTAATAATAGCATTATATGTTTGAAAACCTTTCTATGCCTGGCTATTTATTTATCCTTCTGAAAATCATTATACAAGACAGATATCAAAATTGAACGATTTATTAAATCAAGCCTCCACAAAGTTACTGAATCCCTTTAAAGCTGATGCTTGCTATTACTGTTTACCAATCACCTTGTAAAAGCCTTGTGTCCAAAGTGTGGCATTGGTGAGCTTGTGCCTTTATGGTTCCTACAACATACAATTCTTCACTATTCCTCCTTTTTATTAATGTGATTAGTTTAAAGAGCTCTTTTGTAATTTACCTTGGGAGCAAGGCTTAGTTGGAGAGATAATCTTATAAGCTGATTAGTGAACATTACACAAATCCACAACAATTTTGATCACAACCTGCGTTCGAAATTAGTACTTGGAAAAGAGAAAGGTCAATTGGCTCCTTTCGGCTGGATATCAGGGGCGTGACTTGTGTCCCTGACTCGTTGCAGTTTGTATAAGGAGGCTTGCAGAGCAATTTACAGTCTGAATGATTATTTGACTATTAGTATAATATGTTCATGATTCTTTCGTTTTCTTTGTTTATATACAGTTGGACAGGCAGGTGTTTCTCTATGAGATCAATGAGAACATCACCTGCAAGCTATGTCGGGGATACCTCATTGAAGCTACGACAATTACAGAATGTTTACATACATGTGAGTATCAGTCTTTCTCTGTGATAGTAGACAGTTTTAACCCCTCAGTGAACCCTCAGGGCCCCATTACATATAAAGTTACGATTCTACACAACTTAAAATATTAAGCCTAGGCCAAATTATGCGATCCTAATTGGCTGAAAATTAAGTTACGTTTAATTTTTTGAGTTGTGTTCAATCGCAACTTTTTATGCAAGAGGGCCCAGATGTCTCTGAAATGGGTCTTGATTCAAGACTAAACCCCATTGCCCACTGTACGATCTGATTTGTAAAGAAATAACAATAATAGGTAATGACATACATAAATAATGATTCAAATGGTATGCAGAATCCTGCGAATCGAGGTCATATTTGCCAACATGGTCCTCAGATTTTCACATTTGCAGATAGGAGTAAAACTAATCCTGTTTTTTTTTTACACCTAGTACATGTAGCAAAGTCCCTAAATAGTCAGGTTCACATGATGAGCTAAATTTTAGGTTTCACTTGTAGTTTCAGAACTAAAAGTTACATGTAACTTGTAGTTATCTTGAAGTTTTAGACCGTATGAAGTGAGCTCGTGGTTAAAGCATCGGGGGGGGGGGGGGGGGGGGGGTGCTCCGTCGCAGTTTCGGACCATGTGAATGGAATAAGCTTTCAGTTTCACAAGCTCGTAGTTAGCAATGACCTTGCTGTTCTTGTTAAACTTCCGTGTCGTACCCTTCGCACAAATTATGAACACAGGATCTGCATGTGTACTGTTCACACAATCGGTATCTACTTCCGGTGTTAACAACGACAATCGCTCGGCTTGTAGTTTTAGAACAACGAGCATCGTTGTTTTGGGCCCATGTGAACCCTTGTCATGGCTAGTGAGTCGTTGTTTCGTTTACTTAAAGGTTTGCTAACTTAAAGTTTCGAAACCACAAGTCCCTTACGAACGTAGCTAATGTCTGGGTTCTTTCCAGGATCAAAAGCTGATCAGCCAGAGTTGACCTTGAGACTCTGGACATGGAGTGTAATTTGTCTACCAAGATGTTTCCATCAGGGCCTTGCAACAATATAAAACTTTGCAATCGATCTGCACATTGTTCGTCCAATAAATCAATTCCATCTTAACAATCAGTTGTATCTCAATGTACCTAAGGACATTGGATTGATTTTTGCCATTGATATCTGTTTTAAGTCTCAGACAAGAATTGTATGGGAGTAATTACCTCTGGGTTTTAGTTTGACCACTGGTTACTCCAGGAATTGGTTCAGTCTGAAACAGGTTAAGTTTGCCATAGAAAACAGGATTTGGAAAGAATGAAGTGCATCAGATTGAGAAATTGGAACTCTGGCCTTGTACAAAATGATGCTTCTGTTGTGTTCTTTATCCCGTTGTTATTTGCATTTCATAGATTAAGAGTTTGATGTGACACAGTGGCAGGGTACCTGAATCATTATTCCTTTTTGCTCAGATGCTTTGATATTGATAGTTGAACGAGTGATAAGAAAGTTAAAAAAAAAAAATGGAATATAAAATGTATTATAAAATAAAAAAAGGTTAATAAAAACGCAGATAAATGACTACAAAGAAGAGACATACACTGTACATGGTCTGCTTATGAAGTAAATGTATCTTCTAATCGAGGCTTGGGAATAAAATTATTGAAATGAGACCTTTCTTTCAATATTTTGACTAGTTTTTGCATGAATGTCTTTTGATAAAATAAAGACGAAGATTTTGTGTTCGTTGGGTATTTTGTTTTATCTGAATCGCGCAGTTACGCAGGTGCGCAGGCAAGGGCACTGCGCAGACTATGGCACTCTCGCCATACAAGTATGCTGAGTGATGGTGAATAGAGAAAATGAGTAGCTACATGTAAATGTACGTGAACATGTCAATAAATAGATGTACATGTACACAGTGGGGAAAAAAGATTAGATGTACATGTACATGTATTTTTTTCACGATTGTGAGAGTATGGGTTTTATGGAACGCCCTACATGTACATGTACATGTAGTCCCTTTAATATGAAGCACTTGGAGGAAAAACTAAAAGACTGAAATCAGCTGATCGATAGAATTCAGAGTTTGTTTGCTCTGCCTTGGAGTGTATTTACGAAAGGCACTATGTAGAAATCATTGGCGTTATTGATGCTGAGCATTCGGCTGTGGAAATGGTGCAAAAAAATGTAAAACTAACATTCTCTCACGCAAATTGACACTTTTAGAGTGTTGTTGACACTTGCTCTTTTGATCAGGAATTGCATGCAGATTTGATTTTTTTTCTTCATGTTGAATGTTGGAAAGTTCATCAAAACAACTTGTTATGTTGTTAGTTTCCTTTTGATGGCGTTTGTCATTCAAGTTTGAATAATTTACACGGAATCAAGTATTTACATGTACATATAACTATATGAAACGTATTTACACCGAGACAAAGCTGGCCCTGAGGCCAGGGCCCCTGATCATTAATTACCGGTAATAATTATTTCCTACCTATTTGGCAAATAAGGTTACATATACATTTTGATCTCATTTTAACCAACTACACTGTACATGAACCCGACTGAGCAGAAAAATATGTTTGGAATTGTGCATTATAGCTTTTAATATCCTATACACTTAGCCTTCAACATGCGATGGAAAAAATTCTAATTTTAAATCCTGTCTGGTTGAGGGCATCTTGATAAATCATCTGTATCCTGAACTGAAATAGCATCAGTGTGTCTTTGTGTGTACAGGGCAAGAAGTCTTCTTCGGATTGGCTTACCCCCTGTGCGGCACAGTCGCAGCTAATATTAGCTCCCATACTGCCCCTGAACTGCTATATTGGAATTAGGATATGATATGCAAAGTGCACTGCTTCCCTGTAGACTCAAAATGAATATGAATGACTTTCTACAAATGACCTGTCATATTTTAGTCATTTACATGTACATATCCATAGATAAGTAAGAGCGTAATATAATTCAGGTTTTGGAAGCAAGAAAAAGATTTACCCCTTTCAAACCAGTTTCCCTGTTGAACTTCCCCGGTGGAAACCTTCTGATATTACGAGCGCTAATTCATTAGCTATTAAACTGGGAATAGTACAGGAGCACCTTTCACACCAACCTTACATGTATATCCCCGGGGAAATTGCCATTTGTTACGATTTCCATGTTCGATTGACTGGAAGTCAGGTCACATTCAGTGCGCGTGTGTTAGTGATTTTGCGCAGGGTTTTAAATTGAAAGCCGATGCCTATGCGATGGTACAGGATCACAGCAGTACATAGATTTCAACGTGTGGGACGAGGTTGTAATATTTTTCTGTTATGTCAGCCTTGGCGATTTGACACCGAGATCCTTTTTTTCTGACACAACTCTATGCAGAAAATTCACCTCAAGTAAATACCGTACGAATATAGAAAAATGTACAATTTAATGATTTATCACAGTGATTTTCTTTCGAATCTAGACGAAATGAGGAATTTTAGAGGAAGTTTATCAGGGTGTTTGTTACTGAAGAAATATGGCTAAAATTTCATATTTTCCATTGGTCTAACTTTGATTTTGCAGTATTGTTGTGAAAGATACATTTATATTTAATCATTTTTCGAACTTTATGTTTACAAAAAGTGATGTTCAATACATTATTTTCAGCTTGCATTTTGTAAACAACATTACGTAAATCATGGGAAAATGCAAGAACTGGTGAGGTCAAAGGGGGTCAACTCAATGGACAATCGCTCGCTAATTATACATGTAGGACCAAGGATAACTCCTTGGTAGGACTAGTCCCCCACTGCGCAGTTCAGGTTATTTTATAGGGGACATCGACATTGAATGCAAAAGAAAAGCGGCTGCATGACACTTTCTGTGACCTTCAAAGAGGGAAAGTACTGAGCATTATTCTAAGTTTCTGTAGGGTCAGGGGGGAGTGCATGTAGGAAATGGTTATCAAGGATATATATCATACTCTTGATCTGTTCAAAGTGCATGTAAATGTACAGCGGTTTTCGTAATCAGGACACTACTGAGGACAGTATGAAAATGCATTTTTAAGTGCCTTGGGAATAGATTTCTTAGATTTGTTTTCATCTGAGCATAGGAGAGAGAGAGAGTTTTTCACTAGAATAATGAGAGATACATGTACATACGTGAAGATATTCTCAAGGTAATACATTGGATTATAACACTACATGTATATACCAAAAGATAATTAAAAGAGATTCTCAATGGACATTGATAGCCATGATAGGGTAATTTATTGGTAGGTAATTTGATCACTGTAGTTTTGAAACCGATCCATCTATTGGCTCTGGATAAATGGCTATGTTGAGGATACATGAATGATATATGAAATACATGAGGGGATTGTTATCATTGACAGGTGTCTGTAATTGCTATGTTCTATATAAAGTTGACATCTGTTCAAGTTTTCGTCACTAAGGGTACTTTCACATTCAAGAAAAAAATTGTATATATAAAGAAACTTGTAAAGTAAAAACATGCACGTAGATGTACAAGTACAACACACATAACACTAGAGGGGCATATATACATGTACAACCGAGGCAGGTACAGTGTATGGTATAAATATAAATATGAAGCACCTCAATATGAGGTTCATTCATAATGCGAGTGGATCATGTTCGTATTGTGTGCCAACCCTGATTCTATCCAGTTTAATATGTAAAACAAGAAACCTCTGTTCTGCTCCCGGGGAGGCATGTCTCATTGAGACCTGTACATCATTCGTGTAAATCACTTTCTGAAAAGCACCCTAAACAAGGATTGCAGTAGGAGTAGTTTTGATACCTTAAACAGGGAAACCGGTCTAACATCTCTGATTTTTATACCCTTAATGGTGATTTTATATTTTGCGTGGTATTTTATATTCTATTTGAGGATTACATCACCATCATAGACCTTTTTTTAGCCAAAAAGGAACCATAAAAGAAATTTAACTTAATTTGGAACACATTACCGAACTATATCCCCCCCCCCTTTCCGAGGATCTTCTTCTTATCACCTCTCAATTTGATACCCTTTTTCTTGATTTTTGCTATTTTTGATAACCGTAACCCGGGTCACATGCCTAATGCTGAAAAAGTACCCTTATCTGTTTTCATGTACGTGGATGATGTACAGGTCTCAATGAGACATGCCTCCCGGGCATTTTGCTATGAAGTTTCTTTGTATGACATGACGCTACATGATATTCATATGGGAAAAACATTTATCTGGGGAAAATGTAAATAATGTAAAAAGTGTAAAATCATATAGCTTAAAGGGCTTTCATATATGACATGTTTAGGTCCCAAGCCGAATGGGGGGGGGGGGGGGGGGGGGAGTGTAGGCATTCAATCATGTTGCCATGTTTTATTTTGTTACAGTTATTAAAATAATTTCACTATAGTCCTGGGTGGATTTTAAAAACGAAATTAAAGCAAAGACCAGTGGCATGTCCAGAATGAGATAAACAGGGGGCAGAACTTTTCAGATGGTAGGGCGGAGAGGGGGGGGGGGGGGGGAGAGAGATGGGTGTACACGGGCTATCACCTTTTGCCGGATATGCCAATGGTTTAACTCGTGTCTGGGTATAAGGAACTCTTAGATTAATTGTATACATGTACATGTATTGTATAAAAGTAAATCAGTACCATGCACAGTACCAATAAAAAATGAAGAAGAAGAAAAAAGAATGTATTATTTCTCTTCTGCTAATTTAACTGGAGCTGCTATGATAAGGATGATTATTGTCATTGGAATTATGATCATGATGTTTTAGACTTCTGCCAATATGTCAACCCATGTAATGAATGCCTGGTCTTCATTGTCATGCATTCACTAATGAAATTAGACAAGTAATGAGTTATTTATAACTTTAGATTTTACTGTAATAGCATGGTAATGAATTTATTTTAAGAAATAATCAGATTAAAAGCCTGTGCTGAGGTGTAACACACTCAATACATACATGAACATGTAGGCCTAATCAGTTGATGAGATTGATTGTGGAAATGCAAACTAATCAGTTGTATAAATTTAATGGCCAATTGCCATGACTTTTGCAAGTGAATTCTAGCATCCCTGTGCTTTTATTAGTCGAGCCTTGCTATTGCCTATTCTGAAGTCCTTAATTGTGTCACTTCATGTCTACAAAATAGCTCCAAGAAAACTGCAAATATTGTTGCCGTTTAATTTTTGCGACACAAAAGTTCCGCATATTGCAGGCGCATAGCCGCGGGGGGGGGGGGGGGGGGGGGGGGGGGGGCGATGAGGCGGTTGCCCCCCCCAAACGAAAAAAAAAAAGAAAAAAAAGAGAAAGAGTGAAAAAGCAGGCAGAAGTGAGAGAAAAAAAGGCCCAAAAAGTTGCTACGAGCCGTTATCTTTGTCTTTATCTTTATCTAGAGCGCGCCTGTTTGCAATTTACTGTGCAGAGAGTGCTAAGATAGATCGCGCTACCCTCTGTCGGTGTGAACCCGCCCCGTGCCAGTGGACCTCCCTGGCATGCCCCACTATAGTGCGATCCACTTTCCAATCTCGTAATGAGAACGAGGTCACGGCTGTTTTTGTGGCAAGAACTTAAACTGTGAATTATCAAAATTTGTTGCTCGGACATGTATGATTAATTTATTTCATGGCACAAAATTTTCTCCTTATCCTGGCCACTTGTGAAACATTTCTGGTTTTATGGTTGTCCAAGTGTTGATTTTCAAGAAAAAATGTGCTACATGTACATGTCACAGTAGGAAAGGATTTTATAGTAATCTTTCATTCTGCCAAGTATTTGCGCACCCTTGTACAACCTATTGGAAGGAATAAAGCCTGGATAATGTGTGTGTAAACATGCTCTCACTGTTCATCTGACTTTTAGCTTGTTGACAGAGGTTAGGAGCAGGCTGTAGAAATGGCTTAAGGCAGGATATACCATATTTAGACGACTTGAATTAAAGGGACTACTCTATTTAGTCAGTTTGCCCATGTTGTAATGTATGCCAGAAATAGTAATAGTAATACTTTGTAAGGGCTGATTTTAATATACCAGTAGAGTAGGCCTATGTCCTAAATTGATAGCCTATGTGTACCCATATGTGTACACATGGTTTGAAATCCAATTTGAATTAAAGGGAATACAGACTGCATTCCATCAGCTTGTAAATGTACATGTATGCCCAAAATAGAATTACATGTACTTGGTTTTGAGACCGAATTGAGTGAAAGGGAATGCTGCGTTTAGTCAGTTTGTAAATATGTGCCTGAAATAGAAATGCTTAGATTTGGATTTAGTACAATATTTGCAATATATATGAAGATCAATGCTCAGTGGTGGGTATCATTTGTTCTTTTTCGCTGCATACATTTTGAAATTTTGAAATTGTCTCCTGAAAGATTATATTTGTAAATTTTTCATTTTTAACATGAAAATTACAACTGTACACATATACATGTATATACACAAATGTTTAGGCTGCTCACTGTACATCTTCCCTAATTAGCAAGTGATTACTAGGTAACTGACTAATGTACATTTTCCCTGTGAGAAGTATTAAAATTTCCTGTAATTTTATGAAAATAAAAGAAGGAATATCAGCTGCAAAAATTGATAAATTCTGTCTTGGCCTGCAAGAAACATTTTAAGGTTTGAACAAGTTTAATTGAATGATCTGAATTAGTATTCAGCAAAATAGATCCCTTTTTCTCCTCCGACAAAGGGATCTAAATCTCTATTATGGGTGAGATGCCCATGCCCGCTTCTAGCTCCATATTCCAGACCTGTTACCATGGCAACTGGGATGATGATAAATGAGGAGAGAAGCCCTCATCTGCTGTATGACTCTAGCAACGCATCAATGTTCTAAATTATTCATGGTGTGTTCCATTAGATTTGAGATCCCCACCTCGATCATAAGAGAGAGGTAGCTTAAAGGGAAAGTCCACCCTGGTATTAAGTTGACTTGAATAAAAGAAGAAAAATGAAAGATTAAAAGTTTGAGGAAAATCGGATAAGAAATAAGAAAGTCATGAATTTTTGAAGTTGTAATCAATCAAACACAAATTGGCAACTTTGTGACTTATCTTGTGTGCTCCTCTTCCATTTGCGTAGTACAGAAAATCTCACAAAATTCATTTTCTTAGTTTTTGATGAAGGAATAGATTTGTTTCATACAGGTTCGTGTAAAAACATATGAGCAGTGATTATATCTACGGTACATTGTATGATGAAATATTTTCTTTAGAGAAATGGAAATTAATGATTTTTGGGGTACAGGGCAAATGGGAGAGGAACTCACAAGATACATCATGGAGTTGCCAATTTGTGTTTGATTCATTACAACTTATTAAAAGATTCATAACTTTCTAATTTCTTATCCACTTTTGCTCAAACCTTCACTGACCTGTTTCTGCAATTTTTCTGCTTCTTTTAAAATCAACTTGTCATCAAGGTGGACTTTCCCTTTAAGGGAGTGAGGGGGCAAGAAGAGAGAGAGAGAGAGATAGAGATGGTGAGAGGGGGAGGAGAAGAGGGGGAGGGGATGGGGATAGAGAGAAAAAGAAGAGTGAGTGAGAGAGAGATGGAGAGAGAGATAGGGGAAAAAGGGGGGGGGGAGGGGAAGATTTAATGGACATTTTTAAGACTTACATGTAGATGCAGATATAAAGGCACACTGCATCATCAGTATGTTGATGCAAATGTACTAGTCCGAGCAATAAGCTCTTTGTGTACTTTGAAACCAGAAACGTTTGCGATATGAAACTTTCGCGAATTGTAAATGACAGCCATTTTCACAGCAAGAAACTTTCGCGATTGCAAAAGTTTACTGTTATGTCAATTATAATTCACTGATTTCGCTGCATGAAACTTGCGCGAATCTGAACCACTCGTGAAATTCGCGAACATTAAATGCACGTGAAAGTATCTGGTTTGACAGTATCTTACAATATTCACGATTTGCATGTTCTCATAGTGAGAACTTAAAATTGATTAGCGCATTGGCACATATACAAGCGTACAAGCGCATTGACTTGATTTCAGAGTATTTCGAACCCAAGTCCTCCCAGACATTTATTATATGAGAACACTGCTCTACCAATAGCTACAATGTATGTTTGCATGGGTCGTCATATTGTAGTTTTTAAGCTAATTTTTGAAAACCTCAAAAGTTGTGAAACAATGATCATTAACTACAATGAGGGTTCACACAGGACCGAAAAAAACGACTGCCCGAAGTTATGAAACTACAACCGTGCGTGCAGTCATTGTTAAAAAAGATATTTGAGTGTATACATATGTAACATGGTCAGAGAGGTCAATCTTAACAATGAGTGGGCGAAATCTCAAAGTTGGTTGCATCTGCACGGCACATACTACATGTTCTTTGAGTGAGGACCCCCGCTGCTCGTAGTCTTTCCTTTAACCATAAGCTCACTGGTGGTTTCGAAACTTCTAGTAAACTTAAAGTTACGAAACTTGAAGTTCCAAAACCACAAGCTAAACTTAAAGTTAGGAACTGTCATGTGAACTTAACTATTGTGCCATCACGCCTCCATTACAACTATGTTTATGGTTTAATAACATGTATATGTTTATTGATTATTGACCTAATATTTTTTTAACGAGAGGAAGTATGTTCAGCATACCTCACTTTTCTCAAGCTTCTCTTCTCAAGCTAAGAAGAAGCCGGCAACACACCCACCTGCTGCCGAAATGATAACTTTTCCACTTTTCCTTCTTCTTCTTTCTTACAGTGCATTGGGACATGTTGTGATATGCACTACATGTATATGAATATGGAATATTATTAGTATTATTATTATCTCTTTTTTCTTTTTGTATCCCTCTCTCTTTCTCAGTTTGTAAAAGCTGTCTAGTGAAGTACTTGGAGGAGAATAACACCTGTCCAACATGTAGAATACTTATACATCAAAGCCATCCACTCACATATGTAGGGTAAGTATGAGATTATTGTTGCTGTGAATCCTACAGTACAGGGTGTGTTCACACTGTATAGAGATTAGAGAAGGTTAAAACATGACTACTCCAGGATTTCAAAATGCCCCCCTTACGTCTGTTTTGAAGGAACAAGGAGATTTTTATCTAATGAACCTCCCTTGTTTATTCGCAAAACAAGGAAAATGTACATGTAGATTATAAAACACGCTTTTTCACATTTTCAAGGTGGCTTCAAAGAACCTCATTTTATGAAGGCGCATTAGGATGCCCAAGGATGTTAAATCAGGTAATTCTGTCACCAAAAGGTGTTTGATCTAAAAAACAAAACAAAAAAACAACATCTATTTATATCCTTTAGGCTCTATGTATTAGCCTGTAGAAGAATTGCCAAAACAAGTTAATGCCCGAAGGCTGTCAGCAGACAATATATTCTTAAACAAATAAAACTAGGAAACCTATTTGTAAGTAAATGTCCATTTCCATCAGTTCTAGTATGCTTCACCTGAGTAGTGAACTGATATGAGGCGTGAAATTTAACATTTTCAAGTGAAAAGAACAGAAGATAATTTGTGATCATCAATTAAGCATTCATATGGATTCCTAATCCTATTTAGTGAAGGAAATGTTCTGAAGTACTTTCATAATCTATCAAAAGCAGTCTATTTTTATAAATGGAAGTGACGTACACAGCATGTACTTGATAACAATCCTATCTTACACATGCTATGAAAAATGATACCACATTATTTCCTGGATTTGACGTCACAAGGTTTTTGTTTTCCCTCTAGAGTCAGTAACAGGAGAAAAAAGATACCAGTAGAGGAAATTATGTATGAAATCTAATGATCTCGTACATGTACATGTATATCACTTTCATTCATAAGGTTTATTGCACATCAATCCCCAATATAATGTACATGTAAATGCAATGCTCATTTCAGCATTCATATTTGTGATGTAAAGATGAATAACATAGCAGACTAGTGCCATGACTGGAGGAATAAAGATAATTTTTATTGAATAAATCTGGGCTTGCAGGAAGCTTTCATAAAAAGGGCCATTATTAGGACATGCCATAAAATGTATGATCAGTTGCGCTCTGGTTCCTATCCACAAAACAGTAGACCAGTTTGCTTATATATTGAAATGATTTGCATACATTTACTTCATAAACACAAGTTGCACTAGATGATGTGAATGATTGCCTAACAGAGCAACAAATAATGTGTGTAATGTGTGTGGTGAATTTCATCTAAATTGAGAATTGTGAACCCTCGTCATTGTTAGTGAGTCGTTTGTTAACTTAAAGTTTCGCTAATTTAATGTTTCGAAACCACAAGCCCTGTATGAATGCACGTAGCTAAAAATACTTTTTGGGGTGATACTTTTAGTTGTCACTCAATTGCAGACTAGTTTTGCCCAGCAGAAGTATAGGTGGTCTAGTATTCACGCAGCCACCAATCTCTAGTCCTGCATCATATTATCATATCAATTTGCTGTTCTTCAGCTGAGATTGCAGGCTATTTATTTGATTAACCAGTGTTCAATGAGCCGAAGAAATTGAAATAGAATGTTGACAGTTAGCTGAAACCTGAAAGGGCTGCATGAATCTCATAGACTGAAAGAAAAACAGAGATTAGTATATCATCACCATTCTTTGTTCGGTGGCTTCCAAATGAGTTGGCTCAGGCTGTGTTAATAAAACTTTTTAGATCCAGAATTAGGAACATAAAAAACTGATTAAAATTGCCAACTGTAACACATTTTCAAACTTCCATGGTACACTGTTTGTGAAACCTTTTAAGTGTTTCTGTCTTTACATGAATATTCCTCCATAGCGCAGAATCTAACATAACTTTTTGAACAGTCAAGATCTTCAACATCTCTGAGATCTTCAACATCTCTGAGATCTTCAACATCTCTGAGATCTCGTTTGCATTCATGTAATGTTAGAAAGCTTAAGCATTTCCAAATGCATCCACTTCTGTGTTTGAGCTGGGTAATCTCAAACAGTTTATAACCCTGTTTTTAAACTGCATGTGTTTCAAAACTATTAATCTGGGCTGAAAAATTTTATGAACGCAGCCTTACTCATTGGCAAACCGACTTCATGACTTTAGGAGAAACCTTACAAGAGCCGACATGGGCTTTGTGTGGAATGCGTCTTGAGGCCGAGGGAATCCTTAGTAAAGAAATGGGTTTGGAGTGGGGTCGAAAAGGCCCATAGTCTGGAAGAAAAATGAAGCTTACATGAATCTCCCACTTTGCACTTAAGCTCATCGAGCGACAAGTCACCACCTTCTGGCATCTTTTAAAGGGCCTCTTGAGTTCTGGGAATGATGAATGGAAAATGCAAAATCTTATCAATTTTATCAAAAGTCTATGCAAAACATTGTTCAAGGCTTCAATTAAATGGTATTTACTTGTTAAAGGATTTTGGGAGAGGTGACACGCCTCCCACACTCTCCCCCATTACATGTAAAATGATTTTGAATTGCTTATCAGTAGATATTTGACCAGCAGAATATAAACTAAAGAAAACTTGCTCGAAATCACATTCAGTGAAAAAAGCGTGAGTTGTATTAGACAGTGTGTTGATAATGTGTGAACACTACTACATGTACACATGTAGCTTGATTTCTTTGTAATGTGCCTGTTCATTACTCAGTCTCAGCTAGCAAGCATTTTCTACCCAAAAACGTTTGGCAGATATCGTTTATTTTTAGTGTTGAACGTACATGTAGGTCATATTTTGCGAGAGAATTTATATCCTGTCATTAACCAGAACTCAACTTCAGGATCACCTTTGATTTAACGAGCTCTCATGAAGGGAATGTCCAGCCGCCCACCATTAGAAGCAGAGGAGGGGCAGGATGAGTAGGATGAAGAAAAATAATCTACCACCTCTTAGCTCACGCCACCTACAGAAGCTCATTTAGCCAAAACCCCTGAACACATTGAGCAGAAAGCTGTAGTGGTTCTTTCCCCTCATCTTTTGTCTGGTGCGAGAGCATCGTCAGGTCGCATGAGGCAACGAGAGAATGATGATGCACTGCATCACCCGGGGCGTGATATTCTTGTGGAGTGGAGAAGAGGGGTTCTTGTCATCCAACTAACTGGACCATACATTTTTTTTTGACGGAGGAGGCAAAAGCAATGGCTTGAATATTACAGGCATCAATTCATTCATTATGCTAAATGATGAATACGATAACAGGATTTATAAAGTCACTTTACAGGGTATTTTGAGCTTTCTCATTCTTTTTATGTCAGTTTGGAAGCATATCATAGAATAAATGTCCCCTGAGAAGAATTGCTTCATATTTGTAAATATGACAAGAAATAAGCGGAAAGTTTGGACCAAACTTTCATGCCACATATGTGTAGTCCCATATAGACATTTCTGTGTGCAGTGCATGTGACTTTCAGCATGATTGAGTCAATTTTTTATAATTCTGATGATTCCCAAATCTCACAGTATACAACTAGGTACGTAATCGACCTTTCCCAATAAACCTGTTTACTAATGTATTTCAATTTATGCATGTTTCTCTCCAGAACCCCTAGATACCAACTATTTAGTGCACCTGCTGTGCATAATGGCATCTGTATGGATGGAAACATTTTACATACATTGGTTGTTGCCATGTTGGGCAAGCCTCTGGCAAGGTTTTGAGTCAAGAGAAACTTTTGTTCAAGAAGTATGCATAAAATTAGTAAAAAGGTCTATTGGTTCTAGACAGTTTCTTTAACAATGTAGGTCTAATTGTATGACCAGATCTCAATTTTATCTTTAAACTCATTTGTGAATCCAATTCCCAGGCAATACATTTTTAGAGTATTTATCAATATACTATTAATACATGGTTGGGAGTGCGTTAGTGCGATCTGGCAACACAAAGGTTTTTATTGTGGTGTACTAACACACGAGGCGTAGCCGAGTGTGTTAGACACCACAATAAAAACCTGCGTGTTGCTGGATCGCACTAATGCACGACCTCACAACCATGTATTAAAAGTTTTATAAAACGGGTCTACAATCTTAGTGTTTGATCCGGATTAGCCGTGCGTTATCACTTTTTTTTTGCACGGTCACGTGGTATTATTTGACCACTCAGGATGGCTACATTCTTGAACCCGTTTTATAATATCAGATACTATCTCAGGGTCACTTTAACCTATAATCATGATGCTTTGCATCTACAGATAACTCATTTATGAGAATTATGGCTCCCCAAAGCGATATAGCTTTGGAAATACCCTTTTAATCAAGGGAAAATTGGCAAAAAATAGACTGAGAAAGAGATTAGAAAGGAGAATGAAAGGGTAGAAAGAATGGAAAAAAAAGAAGTAAGTGGATGTAATGAAAGTAAAGGAGAGAGAGATAGAGAGAGAGAGAAAGAGAGAGAAAGAGAGAGAAAGAGAGAGCAAGCGCTACCTGAATTTGAAAAAAAAAAAGATGTTTGTGGACAAAAACTAGGATGAGCTAGCATATTTATATTGCTATAAATGTCCAGCTTCATGTACCTTCTGGCATTTTAATCACTAAATGGCCCATAAAAGCCTGGATAAAATCTGAAATTAATGGCCCATGAAATGGCAATTTAAAATTCAGCCTTGTTCTCAAATGTAAACAAAATATCACCTAGTTTTGGAAGTGGTCTGTGTATATTACGGGGCATATTTCCCCATCATTTCTAAAAAGATAATTGACAAGTGTCAATTATAGTTGTTGTTTTATCCTGAAAAAAAGAGTTTTGCTTTTGGCACATTGGGTGATTTCAGGCTCGGTGTTGGTGTTTGGTGTTGGTGTTTAGAGCAAAAATTCTCCTAAAATCGAGCTCCAACACCGTTGTTCAGATTAAGGAGCCGATACCGATATCCTAACAAAGCACATCGATAGCTTAACACTGGTAATCATAATGGTGTCAGCACCATTCTCAATGAAGAAGAAAAATTTGTTTTTAACTGCTGAATTATTAGTCTAGAATGTCGTAAAATTGCACGAGTAGTCCGGTAATTCTAAAAGCAATCCTTATTTGATCTAGAGACCGGTAAGAAACTTCACAGAAATGGATAGTATTGACAGGAACAATAAGTTTAGATTTAATTTCTCTCGAGTTTCTCACTTGCAGCAGAAAATGCTGTGGAAGCTAATGCAGATAGACGCCGGATCGGATGGCTCAGCGCGTACATGGCAAACGGCCAAATTTCGGGCATTGGCTCAGATTAGCTGTGAAGTTTCATTACTTTAGTGCTGCGATTGTTGATTTAGAGCTCATCCTAGTTAATAATGTGGATTCTCTGGTTCTTGTACTGCGGAATATCTAACATATTTATCAAATCTATCTGGAAAAAAATTAGGATTTTTTATTCACTTCTTCCGCCCCTTTAAAAAGCAAACGTAATTCCTTTCCGAGTGCTCTACATCGTATGTTAGACTAAATCACTGTTGGCCAAGATTTAATTTCAGACCTATATGAACATAACACCTCATAACACCTGTAAAATTACACTTCGAATTATGCCTACTGACTTTATTTCTCATGGCTAATCACCAAAATTTCCCATATCTAGCATACAAGTAGCAACACCAACACCAACACTGAACGTGAAATGAAAATTTCTTAATCCCTAGGGTATAGTGTTAGTGAACGGAATTTTGTACATGAAATTGAACACCGACTGCCGAGCTCGGTTCAGACAACATTTGACAAAAATTAAACACCGGCAACTGGAACTACGTCAGAAAATCAAAGGTCAACACCTAACCTGATTGATTTTTTTCTCATTTCATAGTCGGTGTTGGATCATGATTTCGCAGCAAAATAAACACTAACCCCAAACACCAACACCGAACGTGAAATCACCCAGTGTTTTCTTTCTTTTGAGTATCAATGTGTATATCATCTTATAAAGCTGCATGTAAAGAACCTCCCTACATTTTAAAAAATTTCAAGAAATATTTTAAGGTTGAATTTATCCCAGTCGTGATTTTATTCTGTTTTTGACAGTTTAGATAAAATACAGAGATTAATCTTCATGGGGCTGGCAGAAAGGCATTATATACGTGCATGCAATAAAGCAAAATTTCTGGTAACTCGCTTCTAAGGTTTTGATTGCTCAATATTATGTTATACCATTTTTGAAACATGACAGAAAATGGATGGTAACTATTTAATTTTAGTAGTTTTATATCAAATAAACATGTTTTTAAAGTTATGAGTATTTCAGTGCTAACAACTTTCTGCTTAACGCAGAATTGCATGTCTGCGTTTAGCAGAATGGCGCAACGTGCTTACATCCTTCTTCCATTTTTGTCTCGCCTGCGTAGCGGAGCGGACTATAGGCGTCACTATTTCTGTCGTTGACATCGTCGTCAGCATTTTCAACAATCATGCTGTAATCACAATAACTTTCTATGAAATTGAGATAGAATCACCAAATTCATACCACAAGTACATCTCTTAAAGGCGCAGGTCAAGTTCGAAAATGAGTCACATCTGACCGAAGTCAAAGGTCAATGAACTTTCTGCAAAAAGAATTGAAATCACCATAACTTTCTATGGATTTGAGGTAGAATCACAAAATTCATACCACAGGTACAGAACTCAGTTACTGTTCATGCATGCAATGATCAGTGTATGTTGTACATGTAAATTGCAAGATGTAGCCAAGACAATGTTAGGCATTCCCCTTGTTTCTCAAAGATTCACTCTTCTCCAGTTTGTAAGGAAACTGGCATGGTACATTCACATGTAGCTTACCCAGACTATTCTCTAATCTATATCTCTCAATCCCATTCAGACTACAGATAAGGTCATCGTATAACTATGTACACGTAGGCGTTTCCCTTGTTTCTCAAAGATTCACTCTTCTCCAGTTTGTAAGGAAACTGGCATGGTACATTTACATGTAGCTTTCCCAGACTATTCTCTAGTCTATATCTCTCAATCCTCATTCAGACTACAGTTAAGGTCATCGTATAACTATACAAAAACTGTTGAACTATACGATAAGTAATTCATTTTCCATTGTCTGAATGTTGTATAATGAAACGTGTAATGAAACGTTTGAGAATCAACATCCCCTGTAGCTGAATGTCATATAATGGGTGGGACTCATCGTGTGTGTGAGCTGATGTGACCAATCCAGCTGTACTGTTGTACATGTATGCTCCATCGCTGTCCATGACGTAACCTGATACAAAACATATGGTGTCAGCTGATTTTCCCCCCAAAACAGTTTCTAAATACGATGTTGTAGTCCAGTCTGTAATCTTCTTCTGCTATATATACATGTATGATGGTTCTTTATAGGATGTTTCTTTATACAAATCTTGTATTACTTTCTTGTAGTCTGAACAGGCTACCATTCCTGTTCTTCTCTCAGTCATTGCTCATTAGCATGCTTATGAAGAGACTGTCTCAAGGTCGGTTAGTTTAGCAGACAGATTGACGTTGAGTGTGGAGTGATCAGAAAAATATGAATGTTACGGTCTCACTCAATCAGTCTTCTACTTTTTTTATACCCTTTTATACTGGTGCTTCAGAGGTGGCCCTGAAATGTCCTAACTCCTAGTATGAAAAGGTCAAAAAATGATAAGGCTTTTTAAGTGGAAGTGCTCTCAGAGATGGTTCAGGGCCACTTCAGAAGTGTTTCAACAGCAGTAGGATTAAAAGAAATAGGCTGGCCTAAGTTAGACCGCTTGAGAAAGCGTTTCAATTTGGATGCAGTATAAAACAACTTATGTCGGTCTAAGACCGCTTGAGAGGCAGTTTAAATTTGGATGCAGTATAAAATAACTTATGACGGTCTAAGACTGCTTGAGAGACAGTTTAAATTTGGATGCAGTCTAAAACAATTTTAGTTGGTCTAGACCGCTTGAAAAGTTGTTTACATTTGGATGCAGTATAAAAGGGTTTCGTGTTGCTGATAAAAAACTAGAATGTCCTGATGGGTATTATTTATTCATTTCTTATGGATGTGAATGATGAAATGAAGAAAGACCTAATAGAATTATGTTTTTCTTTTCAGATTCGATCGGACGATGCAGGACATTGTCTACAAATTAGTTCCAAATCTACTTAAAAGTAAGTATACATTTTGCTGAGGATGTGAGGAAGCTTTATACTAGGAGAGGAAATTGTATGAAGAGTTTTCAGGCGACCAGAAAAATTGGTGTATCTCATGGTCTGTGCAAAAGTACCCAGATGTCCGTACAATTTTCAAACAATATCTCATGGTTTGTGTAAAAGTACCCGGATGACCGTGCAATATGTTTCCATATCTCATGGGTTGGGGTGTGTGTGACGTGTGAAAAAGTGAATACGCGTTTAAATACGCAAAGGTTAAGATAATGGATGTATGCGCACAGCCCTTGCAAGATGCTTGGGTAAGACCTGTGTTTTATATTGAAGTCAATGCAAAAACATGATAAGGACATGTAATGGTGAAAATTGAGAAACTAGTTTTCATACAATTATTGAATGGCTTTTCTTTTGTGGGACACAAGGGTATATCGCACTCGCTTTGAAAATATTTCACTTGTTGTGCCAACGCGTGAAATATGCTCATAGCTTGTGCGATATACCCTTGTATCCCACTCAAGGCCATTCAATATGTAATATAATTATTCTCATTTTAGATATTTCCAAGATTGTCCTCACTGAATATTGCCAAAATCTGTATGACGCTTGTAAGATTGTTTCTGCTCCAAATGTTACTACATGTATTTATGATACAGGGAAATACCCTTTGCTCAGAATTACAGATTAGTTACAAATCTACTTAAAGGAAACCAAAACCCAAGGAGAGAATCAATGTTATTGGTAAGTGAGAATTCAGAGAAGCACTTTACAAAAAGTTTCATTAAAATTGGTTAAAAAATGAGAGAGTTATGGAAGTTTGAAAAGTCTCGTTTTACTTTCTATGGGGATCCTCAAATTGGCAAAATTGCTTCAAAATGGCTGATTTTGTGAACAACTCTCCATTTGTTTTGTACACAGATTTTCAGATTTTCCCCATTATCTTTCAAGGTGAAGTTAATCTCCTTCTGAGCTCAACATATATAATGGGAAAATGTATTTTACACCACATATGTCGAGTTCAGGAGGAGACAAGGAGCACCCTGAGAGATAATGGGGAAAATTTGAAAATCTGTGTACAAAACAAATGGAGAGTTGTTCACAAAATCAGCCATTTTGAAGCAATTTTGCCAATTTGAGGATCCCCATAGAAAGTAAAACGAGACTTTTCAAACTTCCATAACTCTCTCATTTTTTAACCAATTTTAATGAAACTTTTTGTAAAGTGCTTCTCTGAATTTTCACTTTCCAATAACATTGATTCTTTCCTTGGGTTTTGGTTTCCGTTAAATAAGTGTACCTTTTACTGAGGATGTAAGCAAGCTTTACATGTATGTTAGGAGGGGATATTGAACATTGTTCATATTTCAGATACTTCCAAAGAATATCCTTACTAAATATTGCCAAAATCCTTTAAAGACAATTGTTTCTGCTCCAAACATTCCTATTTTTGTTACAGGGAAATACCCTTAACTCAGAATTAACTCGAAAATCCTTAAGACAATTCGTCGCCCGCATCACGAACCGTCCTCTCTGCGCGTTTCTAGGCGAATCTCGGTTTTGCAGAAAACACGTTTAAAGGAAAGGACTTTTTGAAACGGAGATTTTCGCATCTTAAAGTAGATGATATTGAAAATAAATGGGAATGCCTGAAAGCATAGGTTTTAAAGTTTTATACAGTATGTATCGCATTTTTGGGGATGGGGTATTTTAGCTACAATTGGTTTGTAAACAGAGAGGACGGTTCGTGGAAAAGATGAAATGCGCGAACGCGCTTCGCTATTTCACCACAAACCATCCGGTCTCTTTGCGTGCAACCCGACAGTGTACAAATTGAATGAAAGCGGAAGAAACTCTTTTGGGAAATCGTGATTTACAGACATCGATGTTCTAATTCGAGTTTTCTAAAAGTTTTTGGGGATGATAAATATAACCAATTGTGATTAGAGTATTCCATGTCATATTTGTTCTCACTCAGCATCGATTCTTCCATTTCCATGGAATACTTTTGTTTCTAATGACTTACAAACAGAGAGGACGGTTCGTGGAAAAGATGAAATGCGCGATCGCGTTTCGCTAATTCACCACGAACCGTCCACTCCATAGAGTTACATACGTAACTCTATGGTCCGCTCTCATTTGCGCCCCATCAGAACGTGTACAAATTCAAAGGAATTGCTAGCTAAAGGTATCTTTCTGATTAACTGTTAGTTTTAAAGCTGTTTGAATACAATTATTGGGTGTTTTTTACCGTTTAAAAAAAAAACTAAATGAATGTAACCAATATGAATTTATTTGCATTAAATATACGATTTTTAATCATCCAGAAAAAAATTTATCTGGCTTTAATTGGCCTAATACCATAATCATGATGTTACAGAGAAGGCATTTCGTGTATGTAATAAGAGATAAATTACACAGCCACATTTTGCTGATTAAACTGATCTCCCTTGATTTTCAACAAAATTAATGTCAAAACCAAAATAATTTCGGGACATATGGACCCTTTTTATTAGGCCTATTATTTAAGTATTTATTGATATTATGTTTGTTACTATTACTACTAATATTATTGTTATTATCATTTATTATTATTTTTTTATTATTTATCTATTTTTATTTTTGCTAACTACACCCTACTCCTTGTTGACCTATAGGCCTATAGCGCTCAAGAATTCTATTCTGTACCCATATTACTACTACTATTATTAATATTAACATTTATTATTATTTCATTATTTTTTTATTTTTATATTTGCTTAGTACTCCCTACTCCTTGTTTACCTATAGGGCTCGAGAATTCTATTCTGTGCCCATATGCACGCATGTTTAAAGATGTGTTTTTAGGGGGATATTTCAGAAAGGGCATGTCTGATGGAAATAGTTGGCTCTGGAATTACTCAATCATTCTTAACAGGCATTCGGCTCTTCTCCATCTTGCTAAAGAATCGCAAATATATGTGTTTTCAAGTATTCAAAAAAGTACCGCCCCCCCCTTCAATGTTATATTAATATGAAAATTTCTTAGATGTTTGACTATTTCTTTTAATCAAAAATTCCGACCTTGATTCCTCACCTATTTTTCTCATTATGACAAAGGCCTTCCTTCACTCATACCTTTGTTTAATGGGAATTTGCTTTGCTTAACAACACCACAGTTTTCAGTCATTCTCAATTCATGCTTGTTATTAGGGCCCACATATTATGATCAAACAAATTCACTTTTCTTCATATCATATTTTTTTGTTTTGCTTCAGCAATCTATTAAATTCCTTTCGATATTTTTTAAAATGATTATTTTATATTTTTTTAAAGTGAAAACCAATATTTCTGACATGACAACAAACTAAGGCACATAAGCTTGGCAGAATACTTCACTAGACTTACATCGTTGCATTGAGCAAATTTCATATCATTTCATTTCTGTAAAGTATTTAAATTCATAATTTATTTTCCAATTCAAAATATTAATGATACAAAGGAAACACAGAGATCTAAGTGTTATTTCAAACCTTCAGTCCACAATCATAAGAAGTTAAGCGATAGGAACACTGTTGCATTGAGCAAATTTCATTTCATTTCATTTCTGTAAAGTATTTAAATTCATAATTTATTTTCCAATTCAAAATATTAATGATACAAAGGAAACACAGAGATTTAAGTGTTATTTCAAACCTTCAGTCCACAATCATAAGAAGTTAAGCGATAGGAACACTGTTACCTTAATGTTTGTAGGAGACATTATTTTAGGAAGGCAGTGGAATAAATTTGAATTATTTATTGTTGAAATGAATGAACACATGAAAACAGGTTTTGTTTTCTCATTACAGTCAATCTATTTTGAATAAACAAGCTAATCACATCTTAAAACATAACAGAAATTCCAACAGATCCTTCACCACGTGCTAATGTCTGGAACGCGCGTGTATAGACTATGCGCGCATTCAAGAGATGACGGTTCGTGGTGCAGATAAATCTCATTTACTGATGAGAGGATGCTTTGCAGTGTTGTCATTATTAAGTAACCATGCATTTTCAGATTCTGAAACTTGCACAGATGCAAGATAACCATGAGTACATATGAAAAATGCAAAAAACAAAAAAATTAAAAAAATTACAACTTTGGCTAAAGAGGACGGTTCGTGGTGAAGGCGACGAATTGTTTTTACTCCAAACATTACAATGTAGTATTATTTTTTAATACAGGGAAATAACCCTTATCTCATAATTACTCAAATGATTTATATGCCTACAGTTATACTTTAAAAAGGAAATTTATAGAAGCAGTTTGTTTGTATCATTATTTTCTTAAAACATCAAATTACAAGTTGTAATCTGTATGTGAAACCATGGAAGGAAAGCCGAGCTTGAGGAAATCCCTTTGTTGTCAAATACCCCCATGTCTGTGTAGGCGCATCTGTTATAAGCTTCCTGGATTATACAGAACTGAGCAATAATGATAACATGATTTTGAAGTGGTTAATCTTTAAAAGCCTCAATCTACACATTTTACTTCCTCCTTCACATTATTCTTGAAAGGGAGTAAGTCCAGTTTCAGTCTTTCAGATACAATTTTTAGGTAATGAAAAATGGAATTACTTTTCAGTTTATTTGGCCCAATTTAAAAAAAAAAAAGAGAAAAAATAGTTACCAGAGGAAGTCTCTTTGTCTTTCTTCCTCTAAGATATTTTGTCTCTTTTTCAATTATTCTTTATAATCTATGCAAATGTATTCACAATATCATGTGAAGTGCTTCTTTTGTTTGTGTTATTTGATAGAACAAAGTCATCGTTACTTGCGGTACATGTAGGTTTTGTTGCTTGATTGTGATTAAAGGTACCAATCACCAAAAATATTTTTGCTCTGTATGTTAGAGGTTTCATGTCGTTATACTATATTCAAAATATGGGCTTCAAATATTAATTCTATAAAGAGATACTGCAATTTTAATTACACTCTCTATAAGCATAAAAGCGACTCATGAGTAGACTACTCAACGCACCCGTACGCGCTCGCCAAGATAAAGGCTCGCGCGGAACCAAACTCAGAGTTCGGTTCTGCGCGAGCATTTTCATGTTATCCTTTATTTCCTTCATACTCATTAACTGTTGACCTCTAGAATACCAGACAAAGTTCTTTGAGGTTGATTTTATACTTTCTAGCTGTACACAAATTATTTTTTCTAGTGATTGGTACACTTTAATATCAACTTATTCACTATATGTTACTGTACTTAGTGTATGAAGTCTGATACTTTTGCCGGAAGCTATATGAGCAGGATTCAAAATTAATGTTCCAGGATTCTACGGTTCTAGGTTCTAATGTGCCAGGATTTTATAACACATGTAGAGGTACAGGTGACTTCCTGATTAGATCAGTACATGATGTTAGGTTACTGAATTCACACTGTACACCTGTCCTTTTTTAATATTTTTGCGCCTTTATTTTCAGGTGAGGAGAGGAGAGAAAAGGAGTTTTATGAATCGTTCGGTAAAACAGAACCTGAAGAAAAACAAGGTAAGTCAAGTGAGATCAATTGTTTCACGAGAGGTGTCATTGTTTGTGTCTGTCTTTATATTGTCTCCCTGTCTATTTGAAAGTTTGTCTGTCTGTCTCTGTCCGTGGTTTCTCTCTTTTCTCTCTCATCCACTCTCTCTTTCTTCTCTCCAGTTCTTCAGGCTATGTCTAACATCAGCATAAAAGTGTAAATATTACAATACTTCAGATATATGCAGTGTATCTAGATGCTCATTTGGGCTGACATGGTGACAATGTTCTCCTAAAGTGTGTTTGTGAAGTTCCTTAAACTTTGTTTTATTTAACCCTGTGACTTGTGACTTCAGTGGTGTATATTCGCTTTAACCCAGTAAATTTTATGAATTTTTAGGAATATTGAGTACATTGAGATCACAATAAAAGAAATCAGTTTAAACAATTTTCCATCTCTGAACCTTTGGATATTCACCTTTCCAGGAAGCATCGTCTCAGCCTGAACTCATTGATTATATGAGCACTGCTAGACTCCTGTGTTACTGTATCCAAAATACAATCAGTATCACCCCAGTCTGTGTTGCTTCAGCCCAGACATCAACATAATCAGCGTTATATATTGCTATTGCAAGGTTTATGCTGTGTTGTGAGATGCTCATTTGTGTTGACAAGATGACAACATGCTCTCAAAATTGTATAAAGTGTGTTTGCGAAGTTCTTGAAACCATGATATGTTAAAACCTGTGATTTTTGTTGTATGTATCTCAATGAGCCTAATCGTTCTTATAGGAAATATGAATTTTTAGGGGCATTATTGAGATCGCAGTGAGAATTTAGTCGAACCATCATCCATCTCTGAACCCCTGGATATTGACCTTTCCATAAAGCATCGTCTCAGCCTGAACTCATTGATTATAGGAGCACTTGCCAGACTCCTGTGTTACTGTATCCAAAATACAATCAGTATCATCCTAATCTCTGTTGCTTCAGCCCAGACATCAGCATAAAAGTGCTATCACAAGACTCCATCTCTCAGTTCAGATTTATGCTGTGTGCCACATGCTCTTTGGGGCTGATGACAGACGCGGCAACATACATGTACTGTACCCTGGAAAATTGACCAAAGTGCATTTATATTCGGGCCGCTGAGAGGATTACAAATGGGTTTGATGAAGAGATACCCATCAAAACACTGATGAATATCAGACAACATATGTGACTGCTGCATTCACACAAGAACTGAATTTTCTCCATCTGAAACATGTTTATAATACAAATTTCATTAAATATGTCATTTTGCTTTGAGCTTTCAACAAGTTATCCTCTTTAAAGTCATTAAAAGTGGAATATTTTTAGAGCGAGATCTGCTTGTAAACTTGCATTATTCATGTCAAAATATAGGTGTTCACACTTTACTGACAACTAATGAATATAATATACTACATTTATATGAAGTGAATACTTCAATGCGCTTTACAATGTTATTAATTATTACCCCTGGTCATTGGATTTCAAACCCGCACACAAGTGTGCACCATCTCCACTCCTTAAGGGAGCATTCCTACCATTTTGCACCGTTCACATGCATGCATGTAGGGCAATGGCAAACACAGTCACATTGACTTTCGGCAATCCTCACAGGTACCCATCATCTCCCGGGTGAGAGTGACAATGTAGATTAATGCCTTGCCAAAGGATGTTAGTGCCACGGCGGGACTCGAACTGTGAACCGTGTGATCCACAGTCCGGTGAAGTAGACCACTCTACAATGAATAAATGTATTCCCTGCCATTTCTAAAACCAGTTCACATTTTTCATGTGAAAGCCGGCAGTTTGAGGTTATCTTTCAAGGAAATTATCCTCGTGAAAGACATACTTGTACACATGAAACGTTTTTGCCTCGAGATACAATGATGCTGGCAAGCTTGCCATTATTCTCGGTGTCAAAATAATGATTTCTCTCCACCATCCCCACTGATAACTTTGAAGAAGTGAACAAAAAAAGTGTAAAATATAGCTACAGAATACAGCCTCCAGTTTTGTTTTTTTGTTTGTTTTTTTTGTTGGTAGACTTTATCTGGAAAGGGTGGCAAAAGCGTCTTTGTTTGAACACTTTATGATGCTTTGTACATGTACATGTACATCGATAGTGTATTTCGTTGTCCAGTGAATAATTGATCTTGTAAATTCCATGCATTTATTTACCAGTATGTTCTCAAATATTTCAAATCCAAATTAGAGCTAAGAAGTTTGCTGGTACTTTAACTTGACTTACAGAGCTCTGCTTGTAAGGTCCATGGATATGAAGGTATTGTAGAAAAAAAAAAGGATTTACCTTTCATACATTATATGTGACTGGGTTAATTTATTGCAAGCGATTCAAGATAATTCAAAGAAGACATTTGTTTGCATTAATGGAACGCTCCACACACTTGAGTGGCTTGTGAAGATCTATTCTATTTACCAATTCGGTGTATTGCATTTCACTTATCGAAATTCAAGTTGAATGTTTTGGCTGTACATGGTTCTGTGGGGGCGGGCAAGCCTCAGGCTAATGTTTGAGTCTACTGTACAGAGCAATGCGCATGAAAGAGGCATTCAAAATATTTGATTGCATGTAGTGAAACTGGTCTCTCATCGCAGAGCGGCAGGTTGGTTTGAAACAATGTCACTTAACCGAGCGAATCGATGCATCAGAGGATCAAACGTAAAGAAGCTTGAACTCACGAGGGCTTAAGCCCCATCTGCGGAAGGAATGAATGCGAGATCACACCTTGAACGCAGTCTGGTGCATCGCGTGGAAAGCACCATGACCGTTGACAATCTACTGACAACTTGGAGAGCTCGGCAGGCAGGCAGTATCGGTTACTCTTAATTTAAGACATCAATCACTTGCATGTTTTATCTCTTGTTGTAGTCACTGTTCGTTGATGCCCACAGGGTTGAGGAGATTGAGGGGGGGGGGGGGGAGGGAAGGTGAGTCTTTGAGACTACATTCTCCTCAGGTAATTTGGGGGAGGTAAATGACTGTGTATAGGAGGAGTTGTTTGAACACAGTCATGAACAAGTATTTCCTACAAGAACTTCAATAACATTCCTAGAACAAGAATACATGTAGCATGGAAGAAGACAAGTTCAGAAATCCAATTTTGAAAATCCAGAGTTTGCCTTTACAGGCGTTCCATGAGAATTTTGAAATCACCCGTATTCGGGCAACCATCACATCATATTTGGGCAACCATCACCTTACATTTTAACAGAGAAATGGTCTGTTTGTAGATGTAATATCTATATCACATCTAATGTATATTTATGACAAAACTATATGTTCACTCTAGGAAAAAACATCAAATTTTGTGCTTGCTAGCTTGCTTTGGTTGCACAGCTGCATACTAAAATCAGATACTTGTGTCTGTGAGCTTATGTTGCCTTTACAAGGCCAGAAAAAAAAAGACAACAAGGCAATATTTGGAGATAAAGAATAAAAATTTAATCTGTTATTTATCATCCAAGACAACATGGCATGGGTTATCTCTCCTTGTTATCGTCGTTGATGCCTATAGGGATGGGGAGATTGAGGTGGCGAGGTGAATGGGACTTAGAGACTTCATTATCCTAAGATGATTTGGAAGAGCTAGCAGCATTTCGTAAAATTGTATGAAGACCGTCATGCACGGAGTCTGCAAAGTTATCAATCAAATAATTAAAGCGAATATCATGTTTGTGATAAGATGATATTTTGAGAAGCAGGGTTTTAGTAGACATTCATATGGAGGAAAATGAAGCCTGCATTTAAAACATATTTTACATGAATGTTAAAAACCGTAATTAACATGATTGCATGATGGAAAATTGTTAACGATAATTCATGTGTAATATATATGAAAGTGAAATTGATGGGAATCATGAGACATGTAAACCATTCATTATGAACATGAAAAAAAATCATTCACCCTAACATGAAAAAGTAGCTATAGAAAGCAATCCCACTTTCTCCTTTTTAGGTGAAACTACAAGCTTTTATAATGACTTTCAGTCTGCCATTCAATATAGTAACATCTCTGAATGGAGCAAGAACTGTTATAGAACTAAAAATTTACCAAGAATTTTATGATAATTCTTTTTGTTTTGTTTTAAGTACAATTAAATTATATGCGTATCATTAAAAATGGTCATAATCCACTTTAATATTACTATTTTACTCCTCATCATGCTACAAGAAACTGAAAATACTTTGGCATTGCCTATTGAAGCTGTATTTTTTAAAAAATTCATTATTTAAATTTCATCCTTCATATGTGCTTCCATTTGATTCTGCTAAGTACAGGTACTATGATCATTATTATGTACTACGTTATTTTTGTTTCTTGATGTTTTTCGTTATGATGTAATACATTTTCTATAACTTTTGTTGAAAATAAATAATATCAGCTCTTCAGCTGCAAGTCTTGTTTTTTAAAATAAACCATCACAACAAGGGCTAAAATATCAGTCAATAACAATTACTATTTGACTATACAATACCTGGTATTTCTTGGGTGCCTCTTGACTATTTTGAGTAGGAGAGGGAGAGGACGTTGGATTGCTACTCTTCGGGTAAATCACTGTGTTTGGTCAATGCATCGGGGCATGCCGGGCATTCAGATTTATTCATGGTGTCTCATTGAACTATTTTGTTTCTCACTGATATAATGCTCTTGTCAAAAGAATGTAGGAAAATGTACAAAGAATATGCAATACCTATTTCTATACTCAATATTGGTTAATTTGCTTTAAACTTTTTATTATGTTTCATAATGCACAATTAAACCATGATATGAACTTTAAAATAGAAGAAACTGATGTACCTGTAAGGAGGTTAAATTGGATTACATAATAAGAGTACATTTAGCAAATCATTTTTTGGGGACAACTACCAGTAAATCTCTCATTATCATCTATAAATAAAGCCTTTCATTTCCTGCCATCCATCATAATTACATATGAAAGTGCCATTAAATCTATAAATGTAGGAAGCATATTTGTATGATTCATCAGTAGAGTTGTGTTACTTGCAGTGGCCATGAATTGCTGCCAATGAGCGTTTTGATTAATGCAATAATTATCATTTAGATTACATTTGATCATGTGTGGCAATTTCTTGTCATGGCCAGGGGGGGGGGGGGGGGGGGGGGCGACAAGAAAACCATTAGTTGCTGTACAAAATTCAATATTTCCAGGGGGGCACCCCTTGTCCCCCTTGGGATCGCTGCCCATGCCTTTGATTATTTAGAAGCATTATATTTTGATAGCTTCTTTGTGGTGAAGTCACCTTGAAAATTGTAATGCACAAGAATATTTCTTGACTCTTTACCCATTCAAAAGCAGGCAAAGGATTTGTTTCTCGATAGAAAGATGAAAATCGACAAGGCTATCCAAAAAGAAAGAGTATTGGCCCTTTCAAAGGCTTGAAAAGGTGAAACGTGAATCGCAGTTGAAACCCACTTTTTCTTTCCCCCCATTCACTCGTGAGATACATTGTATGTATTCCATTTTCTTATCTCACTTCCATTGCCCTTCATGTGTACACAAAGAGCTTTTCAAATAACCATGGTCGATAATAAAGACTGACATTAAATAGCGCAATTGAATTTGAGATTGTGGTTCGAAATCGTATCCTTAGATTTCACTAATTGCTCTGTGTATGAGCGGCTTTTACAAGTACCATGTTTGTCGTAAACACTGGGCCCCGTCTAACAAAGGTTTGCAATCAATCGCAAAATGGAAATGGCCAATCACAATCAATGTTGCATGCGCGTATTGTTCAACATACCCACTATCGACCAATCAGAATCGTTGTTTGAGATTTGCAATTGATCTCAACTCTTTGTAAGACGGAGCCCTGATTCTACAAACATGATGAATGATTAATAGTTCCCACAATCCCATTATAATTAATGATATCATAGTCATAATTTCCTTTCTTTCAGGTGAAACAAGGCTATTGTGTCCTGTTAATGACTTTTATTATTGCAGAATGCTTCCGTCTGTGAGATACATCATTACATCTATATCCTTGTATCTCCCACAACACCGTTCACTGTTATGAATAATATAGAAATACTGATTTATATTGCACCTTCTTGGTTTATATTTGGGACTTTCACTTTTTAGATATATTTTCCTTGTGTTTCTGATGATGTGCAGTTATAATTTGGAATCTGTAGTTAGGGTCCATCTTGTTGGGTAAATCCCCTTTTCTTTCATTCTGTAACACCAATTTGTATGTTTGCTTGTTTTCTTTGTATTTGTCATCTCTCTCTCTCTCTCTCTTCTATCGCTCTTTCCTTCTTTTATTACTTTATTTCACCTTATTTATTTATGTATTTGTCCTAAATACATTTGGCAATGAAATGGAAATCTGTTTTGCTCACATGGAATATAATCATTTTGAGATTTTTTCCAGTATAAAGTTAAGGATAACAATCACCGACATTAATGAAGGGAAATCACACAGCCGTTCACATTTCAAAAACATCTTCAGAAGGTAAATGGTTTTCAAGAAGCCAAAGGTCCATTACACTGTACAGTATATGTGGATACACTGATTCATGTGGCTAGTCATACATGTACAACATCTGGGCCCTGTTTCATAAAACTTGTTATCAATAACAACTGCTGCAGATCTATGACAAATTTGTTCTTAGCCAATCAAATTCAATGATTTCAGTAGCTTATAACAACTATCATAACTTGTCATTGACAACAAGTTTTATGAAACAGGACCCCAATGTACATGCAGGCCTACATGTATGTATGTAATTAGGATTTTTGCATGGACAGTGTTATAAAGAGGTGAACTATATGAAGATGATTGAAATGCCTTCTGCTGTTATGACGTCTTTGCCACAGTAGAAGGGTATGTCGTAGTTTTTTGTAACTTGAGTGGTGACCTATGGTTTTGCTGCGTTTTGTCATTCCCTATCTTTATCTGATTTGAACATTTGTATTTTGAACTTTTTTCTGTCTCTTTCATTATCCAGACGATCTGCAGAACGATATCACCAAAGATGGCGATGATGACTACCACCGGAACGACGAACAGGTCAAGATCGTACTGGAATGCAGCACCAACAAGCTCGGTCCACTTCGGAAAAAGTTCATCCGTATCTCTTCCCAGGCTACCATAAATCATATCAAGAAATTTGTTGCCAAGAAATTACATTTAGATAAATTTAACGAGGTGAGTGGCCATAGGCTAGTATACAAATATTGACTGCTCTGAGAGGCGCGGTCAAAACTATTGCCCTTACATGTAGATAATCTAAAAGCTGTGCTTTACCTTGAGACAAAGTAAAGGGAGAGCAAATTATCACTTCTAAAGAAAATGTTTGCCCTGTTTATATTACTGGTACTCTGATATTTCACTCGTAATCAATTATATTTAAGATGTTTCTTTTTGTGTCTTTGTTTTTCTGATCAGCTCGATATCCTATGCAATGAAGAGATCCTAGGCAAAGATCACACGTTAAAATTTGTCTGCGTAACAAGGTGGCGAGCAAAGGTAAGTACATACTTCATTGATCTGTATCAAATATAGTCCACTTGATGCTCCTATACAGCCAACAGTGAACCAATAAGGGGAGGAGGAGGGGAGGGAGAGGTGAGAAAGACGGGAGCGGGGAGAGAGGAGAGAGAGGGGAGAGAGAGGGGAGGAAGAGGGAAGGCAGAGGGGAGGCAGATGGAAGGGAGAGGGGAGAGAGAGGGGAGGGAGAGGGGAGGGAGAGGGGAGGGAGAAGGGAGGGAGAGGGGAGGGAGAGGGGAGAGAGAAGGGAGGGAGAGGGGAGGGAGAGGGGAGAGAAGGGAGAGAGAAGGGAGGGAGAGGGGAGGGAGAGGGGAGAGAGAAGGGAGGGAGAGGGGAGGGAGAGGGGAGAGAAGGGAGAGAGAAGGGAGGGAGAGGGGAGGGAGAGGGGAGAGAGAAGGGAGGGAGAGGGGAGGGAAAGGGGAGAGAGAAGGGAGGGAGAGGGGAGGGAGAGGGGAGAGAAGGGAGAGAGAAGGGAGGGAGAGGGGAGGGAGAGGGGAGAGAGAAGGGAGGGAGAGGGGAGGGAGAGGGGAGGGAGAGGGGAGAGAGAAGGGAGGGAGAGGGGAGGGAGAGGGGAGAGAAGGGAGAGAGAAGGGAGGGAGAGGGGAGGGAGAGGGGAGAGAGAAGGGAGGGAGAGGGGAGGGAGAGGGGAGAGAAGGGAGAGAGAAGGGAGGGAGAGGGGAGGGAGAGGGGAGAGAGAAGGGAGGGAGAGGGGAGGGAGAGGGGAGAGAGAAGGGAGGGAGAGGGGAGGGAGAGGGGAGAGAGAAGGGAGGGAGAGGGGAGGGAGAGGGGAGGGAGAGGGAGAGAAGGGAGAGAGAAGGGAGGGAGAGGGGAGGGAGAGGGGAGAGAGAAGGGAGAGAGAAGGGAGGGAGAGGGGAGAGAAGGGAGGGAGAGGGGACGAAGAGGAGATGAAGAGGGGATGAAGAGGGGATGAAGAGGGGATGAAGAGGAGATGAAGAGGAGATGAAGAGGGGATGAAGAGGGGATGAAGAGGAGATGAAGAGAGGATGAAGAGGGGATGAAGAGGGGATGAAGAGGGGATGAAGAGAGGATGAAGAGGAGATGAAGAGGAGATGAAGAGAGGATGAAGAGGGGATGAAGAGGGGATGAAGAGGAGATGAAGAGGAGATGAAGAGAGGATGAAGAGGGGATGAAGAGGGGATGAAGAGGGGATGAAGAGGGGATGAAGAGGGGATGAAGAGGAGATGAAGAGGGGATGAAGAGGAGATGAAGAGGGGATGAAGAGAGGATGAAGAGGGGATGAAGAGAGGATGAAGAGGAGATGAAGAGGAGATGAAGAGGAGATGAAGAGGGGATGAAGAGGGGATGAAGAGGGGATGAAGAGGGGATGAAGAGGAGATGAAGAGGGGATGAAGAGGGGATGAAGAGGGGATGAAGAGGGGATGAAGAGGAGATGAAGAGGGGATGAAGAGGGGATGAAGAGGAGATGAAGAGGAGATGAAGAGGGGATGAAGAGGAGATGAAGAGGAGATGAAGAGGAGATGAAGAGGAGATGAAGAGGGGATGAAGAGGAGATGAAGAGGAGATGAAGAGAGGATGAAGAGGGGAGGGGACAAAGAGGGAATAGAGAGGGCATTGAGAGAGGAAGAAAGGGTAGAGAGAGAGAGAGAGAGAGAGGGGAAGATGGTTAAGATAGAGAGAGAGAAAAAAAAGCATATATTTAGTGAGATGGCCAGAACAGTTATTACATTCTTTCCCTGCTGTGTGTAGAATCATGGGATAAGAGTCCAATACAATCTTGTATTTTATCTTATAAATTTAACATATACAGTAAATGTTATGAAAAAGACTGTAAGAAACACCATTCTAGTTTGAATGTTATATCTGTACACTTGATAATTTTCAGGAATACAGTTTCTACACCTGTCTTTAAGTACAACATACATGTACTTGTACATGTGTATAAGTCGTTTGTCCATATTCAATACTCCCACCCATATTCTCTGGAGTTGTCAATGACAAAAATATATATCTTTCTTTTTCAGAAGTGTTGTTAAACAATTTGTGATCTCTATTTCTGCAAAACATGGTTAACGCTACGTGCAGACTGCCTTGTAAGCGAAACCACAGAGGGCTATTTGTTTATTCATGGGTTCTATATTGGTCCCTTTTTATTCTAAGTTGACATTTTTATAAGGTCATGACCGAGAATGTCTTTTTCTGGGTCATGATAGAAGATGTGCTTTCCATTATTCATAGAAAGCTTTGTCTCTTCGGCATCTAGATATTTTCAGGAGTTTGTGATAATGGACACTGTATGACGATCTTTTACGTCCGGAGTCAGTTGGGATGTAACGTTAGAGCTCTGCTTCCTTAGGCATGCACTTATGTGAATGATTTTGGAGTATTGTTACCCTGCATTGAGAATTTGAGAGAAAGAGAGGGAGAGAGAGAGAGAGAGAGAGAGAGAGAGAGAGAGAGAGAGAGAGAGGGGGAGGGGGAGATAGAGAGGGAGAGAGAGAGAGATAGAGAGGGGAGGGATAGAGAGAAAGAGAGGGGGGAGAGAGAGAGAGAGAGGAGTGGAAGAAGGGAGAGAAACAGAAAGAAACAGTTGAAGATGTCAGGGATTATGTTAGGTTTATCTTGGTGTTGAGGAGGATCAAGGAGGAGGAGGAGGAGGAGGATGTTGATGATAATGATTACTGATGATGATTACTGTAATTTGTATGGTACGTTTTTTACCTCTGTAGAGGTCTTAGATGATAATCCTCAGTAAAATCAGGAAACTCAAGTTTGGATGTAGAGTTACATGTTTCATGACCTTTCAGCGGCTTTTACTGGTGCAATGCAAAGTAGCTCCAAGCTTGTTCCACTCATTTGCAAGGAAAATACTGTTGAATAAGGATAGTAACAGCATACTAAGTACATTCTCGCCGAGGAATAACATTTGGCTTGGGCCTTCCAGAACCATACACCATCAAAGGATATCAGCTACACTCGTAGGTCAAGTTCGAAGTGGCTACAAAATTGCCTCGCCGAATTGCGCAGCAATACTTTATTTGAGAACACCCTAGCGAAATGTTTTTGTTAGGCGAGCATATTTACCGTTCTGGCCAGAGTAGGATTTCCAGAAAGAGTATTTTCATGACCCTTAGGGCTGCAAAGAAAGTCAAGCCCAGGCGCAGAAGCTGGCTTTAAAAGAAAACATGGGTGGAGTACACTTGCAGATCAACTTTGAGTGCTTACTCTTCTTACACTGCATTTACTCTAGGTTAGTACAGGAGTCATGGCAGACGTAGGAATTGGACATTTATCATTGTCTTTTAAATGCTTTAAATATGTTTTAGAGGCCTTCTTTAACAAAAAAACGACCTTACTCTTATGGGCCACATTTTGTGTTTCCTTGAATAGAGTTGCCAATTGAAACCGTTATTATTAAGGAATGTTCGTGTAAAGATCTTCTTCCTATGATGACCATTTGTCTTTTTTCACCTGTGTGGTGTTTGTTTATTTAGCCTAATGACTACTTAGTTATATGTAGCTTCACCAAGTGAAAATGTTTGTGAAGTAAGACAATGTAGCTCACTAATTAGATTGATGGTCTTAGAACTGAAATGTCCTGCATGTACACATAGCATACATGTACCTGTTGGCCTCTATCTCTGTCTGTAAATTACACCTTGTTAGTTTCACTGCACTGACAAGGTGCAACTTCCTTGAAACTGTAGCTTGAGGTTTTATACAGATAAGGTTTCAATCCCGTTTGGTAGTCAGTGGTTTTGTTCAAAGGTTTTCCTTGAGGTACGGTCATTAAGTTATCACAGTTACCCTCATTTCCACATCCATTTATTGATTCCTACTCTTTTCTTGGATGATATCATGACTGCCGTATGCACTGCAAAATATATTCAAATTTATCAAAAAGGGATGTCATTCTTCATCGTAACTCTCTAGATTTTGGGTAGATTTTTTTTTTTTTTGGGGGGGGGGGTTCTGGCAAGGTATAGAATCTCTAAGTATCAATCCCTCAGAAAAGATTTCAGGCTGTAGGTCCCCTAGCTCCTTTTCTCGAAGCATTTTGCATGCTTCCTTGACAGTCAGGGAAAACAAATATTAACGTTAATTTACACAGATATTGGTGACCATTTATACCATTTTCATAATGTGTTTGAATTAATGGATGCTTCCTATCTTCTGATAGTAAGTTACAAATCATTCCATTCAGTCATAGTGAGCTTTAGTTGTGTATCACAACTTTGCCTGCTTTAATTTTTGCGAGGTCAGATATAACTCCAACAAGCTGTTTGTAAAGAGGGCCTATTGTCTTGATGTAGAGCATATATCAAATCTAAATACATTATATAGATAATGGCCTATTATACACTTTATCCTTGCTTCCTAACCAATTAATCACGATGATGCTGAATGGGTATTCAGTGGATGGGGATAGGAACTCAATGGATCGGTATTTGATAGCCAGAGTGGGTTTTCAAGGTTGAGGTGCTGAAATGAGCTTTAGGAGGTATAGCAGTTGTCAAAAATGGGGGCTCTCCGGGCCGTCGACGATCGTAGGCACGTGAGGTGACTGGCGACTGATGTAATACTATCGCTGAACCCCATCGCTCCAGTTAGCACCCAGGGGCTCCTCTATCAAGAGATGTCAGTGGGGGAAGCTAGGCTATTCCTCAGACCTTGGTTTGTCAGTTAACCAAGGCATAAGCTTGGACTTGGATTAATTTGAATAGAACGGAATTCCTTGCAGGTTGAATGAAAGTGAAGTTAACGAAATCAAACTAAATGCAATGGAATAACATTTAGATAAATATGAAAAAAAAAAACCATGTGATTGATTTGATCTTGGAAAGGGTACTATGTTTAGGTTATACTCAATATTTCAAATATTTGTTACTGTGAAAGTTCTTGACTTTGATTGATTCTGATTAAGTCAATGTTCTGTGATCCGATAGTGAAATAATCTTGTAACATTTAATATGTTCATAATCAGAAAGTTGATTCCAAAGGTTTACACAGTAAAAAAAAAATATATGCACTGGTAGAGATATTGGTGTAGCATTGGAAAGCTAAAGAACAGCTCTCTTGGAAAAATGAAATATAAAAATCACTATGAGGAAATTTACTGTTACAATAGCAGATCTGCACAGTGCTCCTACTACTTCTGATGTGGAGTAATCGTTCTGAAGGATCATTCATCTGAAAATGAAAACAAAGCTGTGGTTTTGTGAAGCCCATTTTGGTTTTGAAATAATGAGGCTCCGGAATAGCAACCTTGCGATATAATGAACCGTTATAACAAACCTTTGAAAAAATGAGCTGGAACCACTTTCACTGGTGATAACAAACATGATTTATCATTTACTTCTTTAATTGTATGTGGAGTTGAGGACGTAGGATGATTATGGGAAAAATAAACAAAAAACCCTCATTGTATTTAAAATCAATCTCAAAGTGAAGAGAAGTGTTTACCAATGCCTTTTACTTTATACTAAGGATTTTGCAATCTTCCCCTCTCTCTCTCTCTCTCTCTCTCACTCACACAAAAAAAAAACACCAAAAAAAAAAAACACACACACACACACACCCCACACATCCTCTCTCACTGTCTCTTTCTCTGCTGATTCAAAACCATAAGGGCTTATATCGTCTGTTTGGAACCAGAAGGGCGCAATTAACTCTGTGTAAAATGATATGGGTTAATTTTCGTCTTCAGAAGATGATAAGTAGATGTTATTCCAGTATTTGATTTCAGAGATTTTCTCCCACTTTTTATGTCACTGAGATATATGTTACCAGCAAATCAGAGTCAAAATCATGTTTTCTTTAAAATTGTATTTGAGTAATTCCCTTAAAGACAAGTAGTGGAGTTCTAATACCACTGCTAGTCAGTAAGCCATCGAATCAAATTTGATTTGGGGAGAAGAGGCTGGGAATGCTTGAAAGGGGTAACTCGATACGGAGTTGTGAAATTTCTTCTCTCTGGTGAGGTCTTCTTACAAAAATGGTATTATTCATCATTCTAATATTCTTATATTTGTGAAATTAAAGAATCTGTTGGTGTTCCCTCGCTGAAATATGAAACCGTATTGCTGCCCAGGGTATGTTGAAATCTAATTATGAGTTATATGGATGACGCTGACCTCTTCAGGATTAAAGAATGCAGGTCATAAGAGTCAGGTTGAGCTAAACATATGTATGGAGTTTAAAGGTAATTTGGCAACTGTATTTTGAGAGAAGTTATGGAAAAGTCATTCTGGATTGCTTATCAGGTCGTGATTGAATTGCTTGTATCAGAAAAACAAACACTAAATTATGAGAAAATTGCAAAAGTTACATACACTGGAAATAAAAATATGCATATGCAGCACTACAAATGCAAAACCCGAATGGATAAATGGATGACTTAATTCAGATGCCATTTAAAAAGAAATGGAACAGATTTATCAAGCATAACAAATATATATGACAGTGGTAGACCACAAAGTAGTAAAAAAAAACAACAAAATGCTAATGTAAAATGTGGTTCCCTGAAGCAACATGTAAATGTAAATGAAAACAGCCTGATCAATGGGATTTTGTAATGTTTCTAGGCCTAATTATCAGCAAGAAATTCATTTTCTAGCAAATTTGTTGTAAATTTGATCCATTTTATTTGTATTTTATGCTCAGTTTTTACCAGAACTCAATACTAACTTTATGACTTTAATAAGAGTCTGCCACTTCATTTAGAATTGTTGGAGTTGTAAGGTTTCAGATGAAATATTCGGACAATGTATTGAAAAGCCCAGCAGGCAGGGAGAGAGAGAGGTTTAGAGAGTACACTAGCAGTGAATTGAATGAAATAGTGAGGTACAGATATACATAAAATCAGAGACAGATTAATAAAGGAAGAGGCAACGGAGGGATGGCGAGGAAGGAAAAGAGAAGAAGCAACAAGAAGAATTTCAATTGGTTGGAAAGAAAGATTAGGGAGTGGATGGATAGAAAGTAAATGATGAGTTGCAAAGAGTGAGAGAGAGAGAGAAAAAAAATACAGAAAATTGAAATGTAAGAAATACAGCATCTCAGAGATTCCAAAGGATCTGACATTTTTAATGGCATACAAAATTGAAAAGAGAAGCTATTGAATTGAAATGAATGACTCCATCATACAGCTCTGGGGAGAGTAGACACTCTGAACTTTCTCACAGCCATCCACAATCTTGAGCAAAAAAATGAATCACATTAGCAGTCTTCGTATGAATACACAATCAGTCTCGTCTTCCTCTACATGTTATATGCTATGAACATACCAGATTGGCAGGCTCGGACCCATTCACATGTAAAATTAAACCCGTTTATACTTGGAGTAGCCAATTCACACATGCTGCTACATTTGGCTTTGTTTTAGGGCTAGTGTTACTTGCATATATATGAAATTTTTGTCCCAATTAATAGATTAAATCTATTTTTTGACTTGGCATCATTTCATGGATCAAAATTTTACATGCCATCAGTATTGACGATAGAATTTTAACTGGCTGAAACAGATTAGTGTTGGCTTTTATCAATCATAAGAATTGGGTTATGCATGTGTAAGTATGCCTCTTTGATATTGTGGACACTGCCTAGCTTAAGTTGTACATACAGTGTATATTGTAGCACATATTTTTGAAAAAAATTGATTGACTTAATAAAGTTTTAGCAAGAAGAGAGCTGTGTTCTCATTTCTTCTCAGTAATGAAGACAGATACCTGTAGTTCTTTAAAAGATGGTATTACGCACAATAGTTTATGTATGTGTGCGTGCCACCGTGCCACCCATTTTTGAAAGAATGACATCATAAACAAATTCGAGAACATATCGCAAGTGTGAATACCACCACATCTCTCTTTCATGATACACTTAGATTTGACCATTGTGAATAAGAATGAAAGACCCTTTCAACTCAGCCATCATCTGGTAGAACTGATTTCCCTCAATTGTCTGATTTTGTCATCATAGTAGACTGTGACCTAGATGGATCCTTTCTTGTTTCTGCAATATGTATTACGTTCTTTCTTTTCATTTCAATATCTCATTCATATATGATATGATATACACACTCCCTCCCCCCAACATGAAACCTACAATATTTAAAGCTTGAAACCCCTTCTGAATAGATTGTGAATGTTCTCTTTAAAGTGTTGGTCACCATAATAGTTTAGTAAAAGACTTTTTGAGGAGCATTTTGGTTTAGGGTGAGGGGGTTGGTCAGAATGGGTAAGGAGTGATTCTTGAAATGTGCCAAAATAGATACTTTCACTTTGATTAAATTAGGATCTATTGAAATTGTATCTTGTTTTTAATATGTTTGCAATTTGACAGACCATGATGAATAGTATAATTTAAAGGAGAATGAAACCTTGGGGGGGATCAATTTAAATGAAAAGAGAGGACAGAGAGAAGCAATTTTTAAAAAGTTCCATCAAAATTGGTTATGAAATGAGAAAGTTATGAAAGTTTGAAAAGTCTCAATTTACTTTCTATGGCGATCCTCAAATTGGCAATGTTGCTATAAAATGACAGGTTTAGTAGTACAACTCTCAATATGTTTTGTACACAAAATTTCATATTTTCTCCATTATCTCTAAAGATGCTGCTTGTCTTTTTGTGAACTCAACATATGTTGTGTCAAATACATTTTCCCATGATATATCTTGAGCTAAGAAGGAGACAAGCTGCACCTTGAGAGATAATGGGGAAAATATGAAATTTTGTGTACAAAACATATGGAGAGTTGAACTAGTTAACTTGTCACTTTAAAGCAACAATGCCAATTTGCGGATCACCATAGAAAGTAAATTGAGACTTTTCAAACTTTCATAACTTTCTAATTTCTTAAAGTGATTTGGTAACTTTGTAGAGGCTTGATAAAATCTGAGCTGCCTCCTTACATGCTATCAGTTTATGTAATATGGTGTAAAAATGAAGCCCAGGGGGAAAAAAAAGCACTTCAAATCATCATGTGCTTCACAAAAGTAGATATACATGTATGCAAGTGACTAGAAATGCCAGACTCATTTTCCCCCATAGCCTTAGTGTTAGACTAAAGCGTATGGACATATGCTTTCGTAAATGGGAGTATTCAGTCATAGATATCTTAATAATAGCATCATATATTTGAAAACCTTTCTATGCCTGGCTATTTATTTATCCTTCTTAAAGGTAGAAGATAGTTTTGGGAAGCTCTCAAAAACTTTTCGTGAGATTTCTTTGATTTTACTTAATAAACAGCACGGTACTAACATAACTAAGATGCTGTGAAGTTTTTTCCTCAAGTGAAATATTTATCGAATGAGAGGTGAAAAGTAATAAAAATCCCTGGCCCAAAAAAGAGGGGATGTAAATTCAAACAACGGCCACACACATTACGCACATAGGGATTGCTGTGTGTTATAGAATACGCTGCACACAGTGCGAAGCGCTGGGTTTATTGTGCGGGGAACCTTCGGGTGGATATGGTCTTAGCGTGAGGCAGTGAAAAGCCGTTACCAAGCGTTTCTTACAGATATTTACACTAAAATTTGTTCGAAATCGTGAATGGAATGTTAAATAATCTCGTACATGTGTCTTATGATAAAAGGAGAATAGTATGTGACTATGTTAGATAAGTGTCTTGCCAGCCTTGTTTTTGCTACCGAGACTGTCTGTGAGCTTTAACATCATTATACAAGACAGATATCAAAATTCACCAATTTATTAAATCAAGCCTTCACAAGGTTACTGAATCCTTTTAACTGATTTTGATGGAACTTTTTTTAAATTGCTTCTCTCTATCCTCTCTTTTCATTAAAATTGATTTTTCCCCAAGGTTTCATTCTCCTTTAAAAATGTGATGATTAGATAAATGTATAACTTTGTTTATTTTTTTTATTGCACAAACTAAATTATCTTTAGAAATTCAAAGTAATGGAAGGTTTACATTATTTACCAGTTTGGGGGTGAAGAGATAATTTGAATATTAAATCTGTTTCCTATCTAACCACAAGATAAAGAATGGGTCACTAGATTTTAGTGAGTTTTCCACTGTACTCATGTATCTGCTCATCCTTCTCCCATCTTTTCTCATTTTCTTCCCTCTACAGAGTTTTCCACTGATGCTGCAGTACAGATCAAGACAAGAACTACATGTATGACAGCAAGCTGCCGTCTTTGCAAAAGACAAGACTCTATTGCTGCAAGAACTAGACCAATTTTGGAATGGACAGACAAATGTATTATCGACTTCTTTCAGGTTAGACCTACAGACATGATGGACGATCTCGAAAGGATGAACGATGACTATTTTTGTGAGACCTTACACTGTAAGAAAACAACTATTAAAGAGCCGGAAACCTGCCATCGTGTGTGTATATGTATATATGAATATATAAATTGGATATCAGTAGGTGTAGGAGACCATCACACTCCGACCGTTGGTTGTTGGTCAGTGTGACCATGTGTCATTTTATATGTTATTATCATGTTGCTTCCCCGAAACTAGCGATTCCTCTTCCCCTTGCTGACCGCGTGTTGATAGAAAGGAGCAAGGTCTGTTAAAGCTGTGTGACCAATGTGTGTTCCTGTGTCTGGAAAGTTGTGCAGGCTGTACTTGAATCCTGTCCTGCAACATGTATTGAATCCTATGGAAACTGCATAAGAGGTTGTTTCGTGTACAGCAGCTACTGCCTTGGTGCGTTATATCACTTTGCAGATCAGATGTTGGAGTAGCACATCTGATGTTAAGTCTTTCCTGTTATGTTTCTCTACATGTGCTAGAAATTGTTTGAAATCAGTGTGACCAATTTCAAACAAACTATGGATGAAACTAAAAGATTACCAGTTCTTCTTCTTCTCCAACTACCTTTTATTTTGTGAAGTCAAGCTACTCCACATGAAATTGATACAGTGATTGCTCTGTAAAATGGAATGCCATGTCAACATGCTGCAAAAGCTATCACTGGGTGCTACTTTCCAACATCTAGGATAACATGTTGCCAAGTGTCTCTACACGCCTCTGCAAGATTATAGGAGAAACAATTGATCAGAGACAAGTGATCTTGTCACTTTTCTACAATCAATGGATGAATCTTTGCAGATGGATGTAGGAGAGGAGAGAACAAAGAAAGATCCCTTGAGTCCACTTGAAACCACCTGCATTTCCAATTAACCAGAAATTCCTGTTCCTGATGCTGCATGAAACATAATAATGAAATCCAGTTACAAACATGTTTGCAGCTGTTCTAAGATGCATGCACCTTTAAGTGAATTTAAACTCAAACCAGGACCCAAGACTTGCAATTACTTGCAACTTTCTTTGATCAAATGCATATCCTTCTTCAACCAATTATGTGTGATGGAAGTGGGTTTCTAATAGATTTGCATTTGATTTCATATTTTTGCAAATAATAGCAAGTTTTATGTACATTTTACAGCAAACAATTATTAAAGAAATTCATCTCATTATTATCTTGCAATCGTAATACTTCATGTTGCCCAGTGGGTTTGTTCTAAACTTGTTGGTTGCCTTAAAATTGATTAGGTGTCCGAAACTGATTGAGCTAATCTGTAACCTTTGTTAGATGTTACTGTAATTGACTTTGCCTGTATGGACACACTGCAGCTTTTAGCACTATTACAATCACTTGTGGAAAACTTACTATAAATCTTTCTCTTTGTAATTCAAGAGGCTCTATGCTGTTGTCAAGAAGATAAGAAATAAAGTTTGTTTTAAATACTTATTCAGCTTGTCTGGCTGAATGCAGTTGGACACAAATTGATATTTTTAAAGTCCACACTCAGTATTAGATCACCATGCTTGCTTTGAAGTGCTTGGACTTGTCTGAACCAGTTGAAACCAGTTGGAATTGGTTCAGACCTGCTTTAAGCAGATCCATCCATCCTCCTTCCATATGCTAGCTCACTGCCACATTGTTAGCACTGTATGCTCATAGACATGCACCTTTATCTTAAAGTTCAAATGTAAAAGCATTGATGTACACAAGTTATTCTATCTCCCTAAAGAATTCGCTATTGTACTTGGAGTATGCTGGATATAAACATTGAGCCTTGGGAGTTTTCATCTTCCAGAATTAGCCATAGATATGGTCATTTCCTATGGGCTTAATAGTACCAGAGTAAGTTCTTTTGCAACATGATTTCTGAAAATATATGCAAAGATGATATTAATATGCTTTTGAAATATTAGCACCAGTTGACTACTATTTTAGCTTTGATGATGAGAATTGATAGTTATTATGCTTTTTCTCTTTTCGAGTACTTCAAAGAAATTGTTCAACTTCCCTTACATATCGTAAAATAAACGATACTTCCTCCCGGTGGCATATTAATAGAAATATTGATCATGCTTTAATATGAAGGATGTATACATTACATACACCGCCCACGGATTGCTACTTGATACCTCTTACGTACCGGTATCTAGTTCCTTATCAAAGAAGAATTCTTCAAGTGACGTTTTTCATAGAGAAGACTTCCGACAGAATCAGGAAGTGTCTGCCAGTATGTCTTACAAACTCCAACATTCATACAGGTTACTTAAATCTTGTGCTTGGCTTATTCCAAAATTATCACCCTATCACTAAGTTAAGTGTAATTGGTTTCTTGACAGCTCTATTTGATGGTGAGTTAAACTACTGAACATTGAAAACCTGATTTTTAGTTGTGATATTTGCGAGGATCTATTATTTCAAATACATGTACAATTGGTTTGAAATATATACAAAAAATAGAAATAATGTGTTCTAATAGCCAGAAGGATTAGATGTCTTCCCTTAATTATATTGCCAGAAATTCAGTCTTTACCATAAAACTTGCTATGTTCTACCTTGAATGGGAAGGAATTACAGTACAGTTGTTCAAGCATCGTTCCCTATGAAATATCTTATCTGTTTGCTGTGATAATTTGAAGAGCAGTCCATATCTTGGGAGGTGGAATTTCAAAATACTCTGGCTGAAATCTCAAGGTGATCTGAATTATTGTGTATATCAATGCTTTTTTCCGGAAGGATATGGGTTGTATTTTGTAACAGAATACATATTTTCTAATTGTCAGTTTTTATAAAGCTTTTCTGCAACAGCTATCCGTGCACATGTCTTTATAGTCATCTAAACCATCCGTTTACATTTTTTTGTGCTGTTTTTTTTTTCAAGCTTGTGTAATGACATGTATCCTGTTTTTGCGAAACTTTGTACCAGACCTAGTATATCATGCAGTCACTAACAGAATCTTTGTTAAAGACAGTGTTAAAACCAAAAACCAAAATGAAAGTATAGGTAACTCATTTTTTTTTTAATTTTAAAGATTTTTTTAAAGAGTTTTGATGAGAAAATCTCATCAAGATTTAAAACAGACTTTTGCCATCAATGTTTGTCATATAGCATGATGCATCATACAGTTGTATCTACTTTTTTACAACAACAACAAAAAATGTTTAAATACTGTTTATATGAAATGAAAAAGTAGACATTTGTACATGTCACACATGAATTTGGCCGTAAATTGTAACAAGCACTGAAAGTTGTTATGAAGACATTATATTACAGGCCATCTGTCGTTGATTGCTACTTCACTTGTTTCCCTTCCATAGAAAATATATATGATGCACATTAGAACCTGTCTATAGAGATCAACTGATTTGTGACCACTTTCCCCTCTTCATTATTGATGGCCTTAATAGACAGGTTGGATTACACCTGTTCTCTTTTTATTTTATACTTTAATCATGTGTCTCAAATTTTTTCTACACTTTTGAACTAATCTTCTTGTTTCTTTTGTTTTTTTGAAAGAGAGGCATATTTGAGGAAAGCTATGAAAAGGAAATCATGTTGAAATTGAACACTGAGATTTGAGAAATCATGGATATTGTAAGATTGTACAGATTACATACATGTATTATGTATTTATCTTTATCGGCTTATGTGATGTACATTGTACAAGTTTTTATGTATATCTTGAGAGAGAAATAGCACTGGTAATTGCGCAATCGAAATGCAATTGAATATATATGGTATGGTGGTGTAATATATGATGGACATAGTTTATGAATTGGTGAATTTGTCCTGGAACAAATGGAAATGTGAAGGGATGGCTTCTGACATTTTGTGTCTTGTGAATGGTATTTGTTTGAAAAAAGCTCAGTGACATTTTCTGGGATTATTGTACAGCGATGAGATGGACAAAATTGCATACTTGTGAATGAGGTTTGTGAGCCTAACAGATTCTTTTGTAAAACGAAGAGAGAGTAAGATTCTGTGTATCTTCATCTAGCTGGCCATCTTTCTATCTCTATGTATCTAATTATCTATCTATCTATAAATCTTTTTGTCTGCTATCTCAAATTTTCTTATCTGTTTATCATTTTTCCATATATCTATCTATCCATCTATCCATTTATCTGTCTATCTATCTTTCAATCCTTCTGTCTGCTATCTCAAATATTTTTATCTGTTTATCATTCTCTCCATATGTCTATCCCTCTATCTGTTGGTCTGTCTATCTTTCTTTCTGATCTTCTGTCATAAATCTTTTTGTCTATTTTTTATTTCTCTCTCTACAGATATCTATCTATCTATCTACCTATCTTACAATCAGCCAATGAAAATACAAATTTTGATTCAATTTTTTGAGATAGCAATGCTTGAAAGAAAATAATCATCATGATCATGAAATTCAAAATGAAAATGTTGGCTACATGGATTGAACCCAATTTTATCCATCTCGATCTGTGTGATTGAAGATCGAACAATGTGTATGTAGCTATGTGAACAATTCTATTACAAAGGGTGTATTGTCTGAATAAAGAAGACTGTAATGTGTGATAACTTCATCTTTGTAGAAAAAAGGTAATATGTACATGGATCAGAAGTAAAGGGGAATAACTACCAGGTACAATTTTTTTTTTAACCACTCTGATCTTGAAAGGAGTAATAAATCCTTTCAAAGTATGGTACAATGTAGGTCTATATCTTCAGCTGAGACTGAGAAAGGCACAAGTGTAATAAGAACTTACCGCCTTCTGGCGCTCACGACATGATACCTTATCCTTCACTAGGGAGATCATCTCCACTTCTTTAACAAATGAAAGGCATAGCATGATAGTGTGTTTGCATCATTGCACCGCAATGTCATTAATCAATCAATTATAGGGGAGGTGTCGATCTGTCCATGTAATTGATACAGACTACAATGTATCAAATGCATATCACCTCTTCAATAATATATGTATCAAGTTCTATTTGCTTAGAAAATGAAGGACATGTTTTAAAGATAAAGTTGAGTTCTGGTCATGCGATTACATTGCACAAGAAACTGTCTCAAAACAATTGGGGGAAAGTTGCTTATATAGTACATAAGAATCTGTGTATGTTGTAAGGTTTTGGAATCACCAAAATGATGAGAAATTGACTCAATCCTGCTGAGAGTCACATGCACTGCACACAGAAATGTGTATATGGGACTACACACACGTTTTCGGCCTGAACATTTCAGCTGTTTGTTATCATATTTTTAAATGTAAGGGCATTTGAAGAGCAATCCTTTTCAGGGGACATTTCTACTATTATAATCTTCCGAACTGACATAAGGAGAATGAGAAAGCTCACAGATTATTTTCGACCTTTCCCAGAAATCAACCTTCTCTTAAATGCAGCTCACTTATAGCATGCATTGTGATCATGAGAAGAATCCATCATTTGCTTAATTTGTAATCCACATCAGATATGCCTTGGTAATAGATGATCATGCTCTGTTTAACCCTTTCAGGACAGGAATTATTTCAGGGCTAAATTGATCACATTTTGTTCTTCAAATTGGCAATGATAATATTTTTCTTTTAGTGCTACATGGTTCTAATAAGGTGTGATGTTTTTTAAAACAATATTCATGGTTAAATATTTTGTTGAAAAGTTGAAAAATTGCCAATTTTGATGAAAAACAATGATTTTGAACCTGTCAATGTGTTGCCAATTTAAGGATTTTAAAGCTTATTCTTGTTTTAAAAATTCCTTGCATCAAACGCAGTATGGTCATGAAACAAAAATATATTAGTGTATGCAGAAATTTTTGCTCTTTCTAGTCATGCATCTGGTATATTTTCTAGAGCTCTGAATCAAAAATTATTGAGCCAAACCACAAAATGTGGTCAATTGTCTTGAAAGGGTTAACAAGTACAAGTGCATTTTTACACCTATTTTCAGCAAGTGCAACTCCATTGGTTCGGCTGAATTATTCTGTCAATGTGTGATTAATTTGGCACATCAGACAAATTTTTGTAGACATGTATCATATGTTATGATTTTATAACCTTATGTGGAGGCTTCCTGTTGGCAGTTTTTGAACACCAGCCTCTGAAAAATAATGGCACCCTTCCTTGTGGTTTGACCTCTTGAACCAAGATAGCTGCCATTAAGGTCTTTTCCGAATTTAGTCCTGAGAATGATGTGGTCACACTTATTATTGTGGTCTTTTTGAAATAAAAGGCGAAAAGGGTGCGATTTCCATCAAGTTTGTGTATGATAATACCCAAATCACACCGTCAAACCGACTCCAAACCTTCAGATAATGGACAGGATCCTGGCTATTTGGAGTCTTGTAAATTTTTTGTTTGGTCTATTGTTGGTCTGCTGTCCATGTGACAGGGGTAAGAGCCACTGTGATTCAAGAGAACTGGTATAGATAAAAAAAGATAATTATCTCATCCACCCTCTCTGTTAAAGAGCTAGTCAGACCTCACCAATGATGATCAGATTTTTTTTTTATTAAAGGCTCCGTACAACTGCTCTTCTACATGTACTTCTATGCTGATTCTTTGTAGACCATCTGGTATCTTGCCAAGTATTTTGGTACATGTATTATTCTATTAAAGGAATTCAGTACCTTTGTGGAGGCTTGATTTAATAAATTGTTGAATTTTGATATCTGTCTTGTATAATGATGTTCAGAAGGATAAATAAATAGCCAGGCATAGAAAGGTTTTCAAATATATAATGCTATTATTAAGATATCTATGACTAAATACTCCCATTTACGAAAGCATATGGCCATACACATTAGTCTAACACTGAGTCTATGGGGGAAAATGAGTGGCATTTCCGGTCACTTGCATATGTTTACTTTTGTGAAGCACATGATGATTTTGAAGTATTTTTTTTTTTCCTGGGCTTCATTTTTACACCATATTACATACACTGATGGCATATAAGGCCAGGCAGCTCAGATTTTATCAAGCCTCTACAAAGTTACCAAATCACTTTAACGTACACAAGCAAAACTCAGATGTACACACAACATAGTAGGGTGTACCTTTCATTGAAAACATTGTTATCATTATCATTACTGTTGAGGTCTAACCAGCCCTTTAGACTGTATGTTTATGTTGTAGACTAAATTTTCAATTTTGAATTTTGCCCTGAGTCTCCGATTATTTTGCTACTATGTCCTTATACCTTCAATCCTTCTGTAGAAATTATTAGAAGTATGCATGTTGTTTTTTTACCCCATATTATGTATTTCTTTTGTCTTTGGTATACATTTCATGTACCATGTAATTTTCACTGACTATTTTCTCTACCGACGCTGCATTTTGTACATGTCTGTTCGTTCTTCCACCTCAAATTCTTTCCTTGAAATAAGGAGATTTTTTGTTTGTGATTTTTCTTACAAGCCAGAGCTAAAGACAGTGGGCTTATAACTCTTTATTTATTGCCACCTTAACAAACTATTAAAGTCAAGTGACTTTGATAAGCTTTGACTTGCATCTTGGTATCATGTCATATGTTGCATACTTGTAGATGAAGTTTTGCTTATGTTCAAATCCGCAGGCTCCGGCATCCATTGCTCCACACTTAATATCCGTTGCTAAATGAATTCCTTTAATCCTGGACCAAACACCATTCCTAACCCTAACCCTAAACCTAATCTAAAACCTAAGCTAAACCCATTAGCAGCCCAAATTGAGAATAAAGCTCGTAGCCATTGTTGATGGAGCAAATGTTCGGTTACCAATGCGAAAAGTGATCATGCAGCCATGCGTAACTGTGGAAGATGATATTGACATGTACATGTATGCAATCATTTTGAATGCCTCTTCACTTTTGTAGACATGTTTTCACATTAATACGCATAGGTTTTGGTTGCTACATTTTCGTTGATCATGAATGTAGATACAGATGGCCCGTTTGTGTTTCTTATGTTCACTTGTACTTGTAACGATTCCTAGAAGTTTTGTGCAACTCAAGGTGAAGAACTCTCAGAATGTTGTGACAGTAGATATCCTGCTACTGCTCGACGTCTCTATGTGCTATTTGACAGAGATTCTGTGTGCAATGTACTACTGCATGGGTCATGGCATTGTTCTGACAAAAATATTATTGAAAATGGAAGTGTTGTCATGGGGCATTCTCTTACTGCAGTAATGTGTACGAACTTGAGAATTAGCATTCAAATCTTATCCATCCGGAGAAAAAAATAGAAGCGATGCAGACATGCTTGTGAAGAAGGAATGAGTGTTCTCTATCACAGTTGTCACTGTTACTGCAATTTTCAGGAAAATGTGTGTGTTTTTCCTTGTTTGCATTTTGTTGGGTAGCTGAATAAATCTTGATTGAGCTCGGAATACATTTCAAGCCTACCGGTAATCATGATTGAAAAGCACTCTTAATTCATCTAAATCGCAACACTCACTAAGCTATCTTGTTACAACTGGATTTTAGAAGAAATTGCAATTACGGGCAAGTCTTCTAAGATTTTTACAATGCCAATCCTCTTAGTTAAAAATTTATCTGCCATTTAAAATGCAAAAGCACAGTCTCGGAGCTTGAGAGCCTTCCAATCAGACAGAATACCCAGGTGGTTAAAAAGTTCAACAGATTCAGCACATCATTCTGATAATGTACTGATTCACAGCAGATTGGCCTTTCACCCCAAGCTGAAAATAATTGATGCCCTGTGAATGTGGTTTTAAATTTTGTATGTCCTGTCCGAAAACCTCAAAGATTTGACATTTTGATTTTCAGAACTAGCCCATGAAATAGCTACATTATATCTAAAATTGGGTTTCAGTCATGATTGTATCACATTTCAAAGGCTGTAGGTTACATATACTTTGCATAAACATTTTTGTTTTATCAGAAAAGGAAGATGTAGGCTGTGTAAAGCAAGAAAGCATTTCTGCTAGTAGGCTTATTTGTAACATGACAGTGTTATAAAAAAAAGAAAGTGAGAGCGAGAGCTACACATGTATATGTATACCCATGTGAGAACACTTGTTGCAGTAAGACGAGTTAATTACATTTAATGTTGTACGTAATCGATGGAGCAATCTTTTGAAAGTGGTGCTAAAAGAAATTCATCTATCTTGGTTCATTATCATGTGATTAGCTACCTGATTTTGTTTTACACTCGTATCATTGTTTAAAGCATAATATATTTCATTGTTTGGAAATTGATGGGGCACCAAAGCAATGCTCTATATTTCTGTATTTATGCTATTGACTTCAGCTGTTGGTCATTCACTCGAATGCCATGATTTTTGTGATACATGTACTTCTCTCTTTCTTCTATGATTGTCACACTGAATCAGTTCCTTGAATATGAAGTGAATGTTTCATGCTGCAGTTTTACTTATGGACAGGAATATGTATTAAAATGCCTTGCAAGGGAAAAACACAGATATGAGTTAGTGTAAAATGAACTGGTTTGGCCTTTTGTCATTGTTAGTGATTTTTGAAAATTCATAATGGTCGAATAAAATTCTCGCTATCTTATTGACCAATTCTTTCACAAAAAAAAGAAAGAAAATGTTTCTAAATCAAAAGTGCATTGAAAAAAATACTTTTAAGTATATTTAGAAAACTATAACACATGTTCATGCCTCAACGATGAAAATGAAGAAAGTAGCAGATTGACAAAGAGCTTAGGAAAAGGAATTCTTGACAAAACTGCTATTCTCTTTGTAAATGTTTGATTTTTAACAGGATCAGTATTTGACTGACAAAGGAAATGTAGGAGTAGTTATGCATTATCTTGAAGAATCAATATGAATATTATATGAGTACATTTAATACTATTTGTTGCATTTTTTTAATGTACCAGTATTTATTGTCATAAATGAGCCTTAGACCCACCCTGCGCAATGAATTTGTTGTATTTCTGTAAAATCACAGGATGGATTTGACTTTTTAATTTCTTGAAGAACTCTAATTGAAATTGCAATTTCCCTAATATATTGTCTTACAATATTTTGTTGTTGAAAAGTCATCCATGTATTGTGCTAATCACTCGTTGATATCGTCAGCCGAGAACCAAAAGGACTTTAATCCATATCATTTAAATAGAGTTAAACACCCTCTTGGCTCTCAGCAGATGGATGCATCATCATTACTATTCATGTTGTCTTGGAGTATGGATGTCTTATGGAAGAAGTGAATTATGTAAGACGATTCTTTTATCTGTGTCTGCTCGGCAAACGTGATGATGTTTCATGATTATGTTTTCTTATTCGTCCGTTTCCGATGAAATGATTATTCGTCAGTGTCATTTGTTTTCATTCGTCGACACTGTTTATGTGCGTGGAGGAGTTGTAGGAGATGATAATGCAAATAATAAACAGTAAAAACACTAAGGAATATTGTCTTGGCATATTTTATTCATGGTATGTACATTCGGTGTCGCACTGAGGTGACGGGTGAAAATACTTGGTACATGTACAACAGAACTCATAGCATACAGAGGGAATGGATTGGAGAGAGTATTGATTGAAAGAGGGTAAGAACAAGGGATTCACAAAAGGAAGAAAGGGTTTGAAAAGCGGCTGAATGAGAGAAAGAGAGACAAAGATAGAGACAGAAATAATGATGAGTACAGGGCCCTGTTTCATAAAACTTGTCATCAATGACAAGTTGCAATAACTGTTATAAGCTACTGAAATCCTTGCATCTGATTGGCTGAGAGGAAATTGGTTGGTACAAATCACTGACAAGACACCCAGGTTGGGGATGTGGTGTAGGAGTAGAAGAGTTTGCAGGATAACAATGTATAATGGGCGATTTTGTAAACCATTACATACTTAAAACACTGGTCCTTGAGTACTTGCTCTCTCAAAATAATTTGATGCAACTGCATGACACTATGATCTGAAATAGTTATTCATAAAGCTTCAGCTTTATTTTTCCTGGGAAAGTGCTTAAGTGACTAGGGTAAGGTACAAGATTGAAAGTCTTTTCCGTTGTCATCTGTCAATAAAATCTCTAGTAAACCCTTGATTTGTCACTAAAGAACTTTGCAATTCAGGGTTTCCAACTTTCCACAATCATATCCAAAAGTTGAAGTAGAATTCTTTCCTTGGGACTAGGTCCTTTACAGGACCTCACATTACCTTCAAAACTTTCAGGCCTCAGACTTTCTCGATATTGGGTAAAACAAATATGAGGCAAAATAATAGCCAAATAACAATAACATAATGCATCAATACTTGGTGCATGATTAGAGCATAAGTAAATCAAATTGTAAAGATAAAAGGAACAAATATTTCCTATAATAATGTTATACCCTACAATGAATAAAATGCCATTGTGTATGTACATCTGGACAGAGGAAACTTTTTTTTTTCTTACTTTTTTATGCCACAAAATATTTGATCTATTTACATAATTAGATATTTAGTAATTGATAAAAAAGAATGACATTATTAAGACATGCATTATGCTGTATGAAGCAAAACACAATGTCTACCTTTCCATAATTTTCTCCAAAGACAAAGTAGTGTCATGGTTTTGAAATTGAATATTGCTTGAAAAAAAAAATCTCACCATGAAAAACAAACAAATTGAATTGAGCATGATTCTTTTAATGTAACAATTGTTCTGCTTTTCGTAAACCATACATTTATTTTTCAACATGGGTCCATTCAGCAGCAAATATCTAGATATCTTGGTCTACAAACGAAATGTTTTCAATATATCTTATTGACAGTAAATTTCATATTATCTTCAAACAAAAAAAAGGAGATCTGATAAGGGTATTTGTGGAGTTCTGCAGTCCACAATAGAAACTGCAGAAAAAATAAGAATGAAATAAAAAGTTGTATTTTTATGATTACAATTTTGGAAAATGATGAATTAAAAAAAAAAATTCTTACTAGAGGCATTAAAAAGGTTGAGTAATCAGAGAAAAGTGAATTATGACAAACTGAATTTATTCTGGAAGACTCTTCTTCTTCTTCTTCTTTTTCTTGACAACAGTCTCTGTCACTTCTTCCTCCGGTTCTACATGACCATTTGTTTCCTCTCCTCCAAGACTCTTCTTCTTTTTCTTCTTCTTCTTTGGCACGTCTTCCACTTCTTCCTCCTCATTTTCTACCACCTCTTCCACTGCTTGCTCCTTCTTCTTTTTCTTCTTCTTTTTGGGCGTTTCTGTTTCCATGGCTTCGGGTTCTGGCTCTACTTCCTCTTCCTTTTCCGCCTTCTTCTTCTTTTTCTTCTTCGGTTGCTCCTCCTCTTTCTCCTCTGCTTGAGGCGGTTCTTGTACCTCAGATGCTTTCCTCTTCTTCTTCTTATCTTTCTTCTTTTTGCGTGCCAGCTCGGCTTCTACTTCTTTGACCTGTCATGAAAATTTTTAAAAGAAAAAGGAAAAACGTATTAAAAAATGGAAATATGAATGGGCAGGTTCATGTACAATAGGGCAGGGGAACTTAGTGGTCTCTAGCAGTGGTTCAGGAATCCTGAGGTTCAGGGTCCAGAGTCTAACCTCTATTTCTTCAAGGGGTGGGGTGAAGATGGGCTTTCAAGTCAATTTCTGAACTATTGACTTCAAATGATGTTCATCTCAATACAAGAAATACAGTAAAACATATTTATAAGCATATAAGCACTGTAAGACACATTTAACTTCATTATTTGAAATCAAAATACAGTTAACCTTGCATAACTCGATCGCATAAGTCCAACTTTCCCTGAAAGTCAAATTTTTTTTGACCAAAGTATGCAAAACATGTGTTATTTGCATTTCCCAAGTTGAATTTTGCATAAGTCGAACTATTTTTTGTGGTCCCAACAGATTCGACTTATGTAAAGTTAACTGTAACTGATCATCAAAATATACTTGTTATGCAATCCAAATTCTAATTTTTGTTGTCCACATCAACTGATTCTAAAAGCTGATCATCAAACTCACCTGAACAAGAGCTTCTTGCATGACATCAATGTTCTTCTGGGAGCTGTCCCTGTCTCATAGAATGACAGTCTCTCTTCTACTTGGTCCTTAAGCTTCTCACCAAACACTGAGTTGGGTATGTCTGCAAAGAGAAAAGTTCTGGGTAAACTGTACTGTACATTTAAAAGGGATATATTTCATAGTACATGTATTCTAATTTTCACAAACAGTATTCTCATTTTCACAAATAGTATTCTCATTTTCACAAATAGTATTCTCATTTTCACAAATTTCATAAAGTGTCAAAGTCAATACTCAAAATAAACATGCACCAAAAATTACTGTCACTGCTGACAAATCAACATCTATGTTCCCCCTAAAATGGGGAAAAAGAAAATCTTTCTCAAAACTTTCAGGGATGTCTGGCATTCTGAGACAAATTTGATGAACAATTCAACTCCTTTCATGGCCATGCCAAAATAGAGAATAATACTATCAATAATCAAGAATATAAAAATTGTAATGATGCTAGAGGATGGGACCAGAGAATATTAAGACCCTGACACCGAAGGTTCATCATTTTTATCTTCCTCCTGGTTGCATTCATCTCACAAACATGGTAGGAGAGTTGGGAGATGCCAAGAAAAGGAGGTTTTGATGGTCAAAAAATATCTAGGGCATGCAATTTCTCTGATTGTTTGAATCACTGTTACCTTTCCATGCACATGGAAAAATCTTAACATGAACAAGAAGGAGAGAGAGCGAGATTCAGGCAGAGAGAGAGAGAGAGAGAGAGAGAGAGAGAATTCACAACAGGGCCCTGTTTCATAAAACTTGTTATCAATAACAAGTTATGATAGTTGTTATAAGCTACTGAAATCCTTGCATCTGATTGGCTGAGAGCAAATTTGTCATAGAAATGTGGCAGTTGTTACTGATAACAAGTTTTATGAAATGGGACCCAGGAGCTAGTCTAGGAGCTCACCTGAGAAACAGTCTATTCTAGAGGCCATGGAGCACTTGTTGGCAAGGTAACGAGAAATGCGACCTTTGTTCTTCTGCCCTGCCCTGCCGATAAACGTGGAATGAAAGATGAGACCGTACTTGGGGGTGTTGCCACGGGTCTTCAAAGCTCTGAAAGACAAGAAAGAGGAAAGTAAATGATACTACAATTACTTCATGAATAAGTGATACATGTAGTACAATTATTATAAAAGATTTAACACAATAATGTTCCATTATATTACTACGATATGAACCTAACACTGTATTTAAGGTGGGTCTAAAATGAGTTTAAAGGAGGATGAAACCCACAAAATAAATTCATTTTAATAGAAGCACAAAAATCAAAGAAGCATATCAGTGAAAGGTTGAGGAAAAACGGACAACGAATACTAAAATTGTGAATATTTGAAATCCTAAAATCGCTAAATGAATGGAGATCTGAAATTGGCAATGTCCTCCTTATGCCAATGAGATGCTGTGATTAAATGTGTTATACTTTCCAATTGCTTTATACAAATAATGTTGTAAAAATCCACTTTCCTTGAATATTTCTTAGAAAATTTGCTTTCTGTATTATAGGTGGTGTTCATAAATTTATTCCTCACAATATATTTCAAGCACAATGTTGATAATTCAATTTTCTTTGTTTAAAAGCTGAAATCTGATAATTTTCTTATTTATTACTTATAAAGAAAGAGCACAAAAACTTCAAAGCATCTCATTAGCATAATGAGTATGTTGCCAATTTCATTTAGCGATTTTAGGGTTTTAAGATCTTAATAATTTTTTTTATTCTTTATCCGTTTTTCCTCAAACTTTCAGTGATATGCTTCTAAGATTTTTCTGCTTCTGTTAAAGTGCATACAAGTTTGGGGTTTCATTCTCCTTTAACAAAGGAAGTTAGACCGAATGTGTTCCCTTTGTTCAAAATGACTTTAATCCTTGGGTTAAACTGAATTAGTAGAACATGGTCCTTTGGGTTTCCTACACAAGAATCAGTGTCAATTTATTTTCAATCATATCCTTGCTATCTCAAGAGCCAACATGTCTTCCAAACAATATCCCATATTGTTTAATCAAGTCTGAAGCTGAAAGACCTAGAGAACGCAATACTTCATCCCTGGCAATATCAATACTGATACTAATGTAAGGATCTTATGATTTACTAAGAAGATCACACTTCAGTCCCAGAAGCTTGGAGAAACACAACTTTACAATGATCCACCTTCACATCAGCCACTGAGATTTAAACGGATCATCAGAGTCACTTGTCTACTCGCTCAAGGTCAAATGGCTCTTAAGAAACATTTTGATTTCCATTACGAAGTTGGAGTACGCCTAAGGACCCTTGATTGATCTTTCTCGCTTTAAGAGGTTTCAATAAATACAGGAAATTTGGTACATGGTATTACACTACATATGCTGGCACTAGGCCAACAGCCATCGTGCATGTTAACATACCAGTTGGGCAAACAGGAAAACAGCTGATATTACAGTGACAAAATAATGACTGTTAGCTAGTGTACATTTTAGGCCACAAGAGGGCATTGTTCTAAAATTTATGGAAAAGATTGACGATACAAAATAAACATGAGTGCCTTGCATCAAATCAGAAATCGTCAAATCAGAAATTTTTACTGTTTTAGAAACTTTTGTGAACTGCAAAAATTCAGTGTTGTGTCAGCTGTGATTTAGTCATTCCACGGCAAGAAGCTTTCGCCGCCGTTCACAAACTTTTGGAATATTTCATGCATGGGAAAGTTTCTAAGTGAACAGTAACCAGTGCTGCATATCACTGACCTTTACATGTACCACTGAATACTGCTACCATAAACACCCCATATGTACAAAACAGGGTGTATCACACAGAAATGTTGGGCAAATTTGAACCCCTTTCTTGTAGAAGAAGCGACTAAAAGTAGTGTGAATAACTTTCGATTAAATTCACAAAAATGTGCTAATGCATAGGCCTGTTTGACATGACATCAAAATTCTGAACAATTTTAACGATAAACAAAACAATGTAATAATGCTAGAGGATGGGACCAGGGTATAAGGAGCCTGACACCGAAGGTTCATCATTTTCATCTTCCTCCTGGTTGCATTCATCTCACAAACATGGAAGGAGAGTTGGGAGATGCCAAGAAAAGGAGGTTTTAATATTTATATGGTGATCTTGAGTTCAAGAAAATAAATTATAGAACAATCACTCAAAACTGAAACTGAATGTACAGCTATATTAAACTATATTTAGAAAATTTTGCAACTGTAAAATCAGGGGTACACAAAAGAAAAGTAACAGAAAATATATAAAAATGTGATGGTTCTGCAATCATGAGCTCAGATTGAGTGTTACCTGAAGAGAGCTTTCTCAGCACCAAGGATCTGTACAGTAGAAGCCGGATATTTGGCTAGATTGGTTAGACTACCAGCATGTGAGATCAGACGAGCACCAACCTGTAAAGACAAAAATAGATTCATCTTTGCTAGCCCTATCAGTCTTACATGGCAAAAAGAACTAACTTTGTTTCTACATGGGCAATTATGCACCTGAATTATAATTGTCTTTCAATCCATGTTTATTATTAACCTGTTCACATTCAAGCTGAGCACTGACATAAAGGCTCGTTCACATATGACAAAGTAAACCGTGGCTATTTTTTTGTTATGTGTAAATGATAAACTTCCAAGCTCTTTGATCAAATCCCATGGGTTTCATGTCATAGCATGCATCTATAATCATACGTGTACAGATTAATACTCATTTATATTAAGATATCTCTTTCTCTGTAAAAATCCAGAGGCAACACTGACCTCTTCATCCACTGACCTGTTAGGTTCAAAGGCACATCATGCATTTACATTCACCTAACAGGTATTCAGTGTAATTTGTATTTCTTCACAATATGCAAATACGTTGCTGTACTAAAGATATTTTTCTCTAAGTAATACTTTCGATTGGCAACATTTACTCACCTGTTCACCAATCAAAGCCGATAGGTTTGGAGCCACAGCGTGCATCTTATCTTGTAGGTAGGTGTGTAAACTCTTACGATAATCTGTTAGTGCGATGACCCTGGTAGCAAACCTCTCGATATTGATCAGATCGATGGGAGAAATGTCCATACCTGATGATGATGAAAAAAAGTTAAAATGAAGTGCATTTCTTCTAGAATTTTTCAGTTCATATTTACCTTCAGAAAGTTCCTCTGTAGCAAATTTTGTATAAAAATACATTCCAAGCCTAGTAATTAGGAAATTTATTAACTGAACTTTTTGTACTGCAAAGCTCTGGTAGTTTTTTTTCTTTATCATATTGGTGCACCAAAATTGGGTGGGCTATACCTTTTCTATCTCACACACTAACAACAATGCACAATAATAATGTGTTACAGGGCATTTCCATAGAATTGAAGCATATTAAAAAGGATTTCCAGTGAATCTAGAGTTTTCTTTGCCTTTGAATTTGATAGGTAAATCATAAACACATGTAATGATGCTAGAGGATGGGATCAGAGCATATAAGACCCTGACACCGAAGGTTCATCATTTTTATCTTCCTCCTGGTTGCATTCATCTCACAAACATGGTAGGAGAGTTGGGAGATGCCAAGAAAAGGAGGTTTTTATCTTTTTTCTTCCAATTCAATACAAACTTAATAACAAACACCTGACAAACTGTCATAATGCAATGGAATATTCTAATCACCGCCCCCCAAAAAGCATTCCCAAATCAGATGGTGCATGAATGGAGAAGCTACAATTTAGAAAAAGTTATTTTGCTCTGCTTTGAAGCTCCATTCATATTATCACATTGTGAAATCTTTCACTTTGTGACTGCCTTTCTTACTGTCCATAACTCTTCAAAATGACTAAGTGCCAAAATCTTCCATAGCATTAATGAAAATAGTAACAATGTAATAAACTCTCCGTGCACCAGCCAATAATTACTTTGTCCAAGAATATTGCAGAGTTCTCTTTTCAGAGAGCTATAGTGGATTTCCACAAAAATTATAAAAAGTAACAGTCTTTTCCAATTCATAACGTAAACATACAGACAAACATATAAATCACAAGACACAACAAGTGTTTAATTTATGATGAAGAAGAAAAAGTTCCCTAAGGTCAAGAAAGGTCAAGGAAGGTCAAGGAAGGTCAAAGAGTGACTGGATACTGACCCATGGATGATCGTGATGCATCCAGAATGGCCTGAGCTTTAGCACTGTCCATGGTCAACTCCTCCAGCGCTTCCAGCGATTCGTCCGTCAGCTCCTTCCTGTTCTTGATGAAATGTGCAACCTTGGCATAGAGGGCGTTGTCCGGTACCACCTTGACAAGTTCCGGGAAATGGTAGGAGTACCACTCTCTGTCAGGGTTTGAAAGCATTCAGGAAAGGGTACAATGATAATTAAGAATGCATTGAAACCACACTGTTATTGATAGGCAAAATAGCATAAAAGTAGACAAACATGAAGCCAATCTAAAGAGATTCCCTCCTGGAATTTTTAAAGTGAAAATGCAAGTGTTCTTTATTCTAATAATGTGTCTACTTGACTGTCACTTACATGCAAACTTTAAAATGCTTGGGGCATCTAGTCTGCCATGTGAGTCAAAAAAAAGTATACACTTAGAAAATTGCTATTTTGTTTAAAGGGTCTCTGAGGTCAAAAAAAATAATTTGTATACAGTAAGAATGTATAAAATTAACCCCAAATAACTTTACCCGGCATTCTACAGGTTAGCGGTTAAGGAGTTTGAAGAGAATAAAGGACAGCGTGAACGAACGACGCGCGGAACTCAACTGGAGTTGAGTCCCGCGCGATCAGTTTTCTATGCGTGTGCGTTTTTTTTTATGTGTGCATGTTCGGCGAAAGCCAAGACGTGATAGTGAAATTATCGCGATCGCATTATCGCGTTGTCGTCTGCTATGTACAGCGCCGGGGCTGACAAACACTCGAAAATTGATTTGGGGCGGAAGTTAAGGATAATATTCAACCCTAATAAAACAATAAATAAATAAAGGATACAACGCAAAATGTTTTTATCCAATTGGAAATTGATTTGGAGCGTAACTTATGGATAATCTACAACCCAGATAAAACAACAAATGAATGAAGTCATACAACGAAGAATGTTTTTAAAGAATCAAAAATTGATTTTGGGCGTAATTACGGGGATTCTATACCCCAAATTAAACAACAAATGAATGAAGTATACAAACCAAAAATGTTAACATCGAATAGAAAATTAGTTCGGGGCATAAATTTCAAAGAATCTACAGACCAAATGAAACAACAAATAAATTAGAACTAAGACGCAAAATACATTTATCGAATCGAAAATTGATTTGGCGCTTAACTTAGGGATACAACTAAAATAAAACAAAATGAATGAAGTATACGACGCAAAATGTTTTTATCGAAATGAAAATTATAAGTTGGCGCGTAATTTATGAAGAATCTACAACCCAAATAAAAGATGAAATGGATGAAGTATACAACGTACATTTTTTATATCGAATATAAAATTGGTTCGGCGCATAAATTACAAAGAATCTACAGACCAAATGAAACAACAAATAAATTAGAAATAGACGCAAAATACGTATATCGAATCGAAAATTGAATTAGCGCTAAAGGAATAATATACAACCCAAATAATATATGAAATGAATGAAGTATACAATGCAAAATGTTTTTTTTTATCGATTGGAAATTGATTTGGCGCTTAACTTAGGGATAATATACAACCCAAATAAAATATGAAGTGAAGTATACAACGCAAATTTTTTTTATCGAATAGAAAATTGGTTCTGCGCGTAAATTACAAAGAATCTACAGACCAAGCGAAACAACAAATAAATTAGAACTAAGACGCAAAATATATTTATCGAATCGAAAATTGATTTGACGCTTAACTTATGAATAATTATACAACCCAAATAAAATATAAAATGAATGAAGTATACAACGCAAAATGTTTTTATCGAATAGAAAATTGGTTCAGCGCATAAATTACAAAGAATCTACAGACCAAGCGAAACAATAAATAAATTAGAACTAAGACGCAAAATATATTTATCGAATCGAAAATTGATTTGGCGCTTAGCTTAGGAATAATATACAACCCAAATAAAAAATGAAATGAAGGACCAACGCAAAATGTTTTTTTATCGATGGAAATTGATTTGGCACGTAGCTAATGAATAATATACAATCCTAATAAAACATCAAATGGATGAAGTATACAACGCAAAATGTTTATATCGAATAGAAAATTAGTTTGGCGCATAAATTACAAAGAATCTACAGACCAAGCGAAACAACAAATAAATTAGAACTAAGACGCAAAATATATTTATAGAATCGAAAATTGATTTGGCGCTTAACTTAGGAATAATATACAACCCAAATAAAATATAAAATGAATGAAGTATACAACGCAAAATGTTTTTATCGAATAGAAAATTGGTTCAGCGCATAAATTACAAAGAATCTACAGACCAAGCGAAACAATAAATAAATTAGAACTAAGACGCAAAATACATATATCGAATCGAAAATTGATTTGGCGCTTAACTTAGGGATAATATACAACCCAAATAAAATATGAAATAAATGAAGTATACAACGCAAAATGTTTTTATCGAAATGAAAAATATAAGTTGGTGCTTAATTTATAGAGAATCTACAAACCAAATAAAACAACAAATGAATCAAGTATTCAACACAAAATGTCGAATATAACATTGGTTTGGCGCATAAATTACAAAGAATTTACAGACCAATGAAACAACAAACAAATTAGAACTATGACGCAAGATACATTTATCGAATCAAAAATTGATTTGGCGCTTAATTTAGGAATAATATACAACCCAAATAAAACATCAAATGGATGAAGTATACAACGCAAACTGTTTTTATCGAACTGAAAATTAAGTTGCCGCGTAATTTATGGAGAATCTACAACCCAAACAAAACAACAGATGAATCAAGTATTCAACGCAAAACGTTTAAATCGAATAGAAAATTGCTTCGGCGCATAAATTACAAAGAATCTACAGACCAAATGAAACAACAAATAAATTAGAACTAAGTCGCAAAATTCATTTATCGAATCGAAAATTGAAAGTGAAGACGTTCCTGAATCGATATATCGTTAGGTGAGCTATCGTGATCGATCGACTAGTCTTTGCTCAAGTCTTATTTATATTAATTTTTTTTGGGTATTTTATTTTCAAAAATCAATATCTCCTGTATCCTGTCACCGTTGAATGTCGTGTTAAGTTTTCTGGGGTTGATTTTGTGTAAGCTAACTATACACAAATTATTTTTTCAGGCCTCAGGTACCCTTTAAGGAGTATGTTTAAGGAGTACGTAAGGAGTACGTTGGCGCAAGTTGATTTTTACCCTCTCGTAAACAGTGCCCCCTGTTCTTCCAAGCATAAACACATACCACACAAAAATGGTATCAAATGATGTGGGTTAAGATACTTTTTCAAAATATGTATAATAATTTTGTATTCATAACTGAGTTTTAAACAAAATAGCAATTTTCTAAGTGTAAACATTTTTCTGACTCAATCAAAAAATTGTATTCTTTACCTAGTTGTGAACTGCCCTTTGTGATCCAACAGCTCAACCCCTCCTCCCCCCCCCCCCCTCCCCAAACCCCTCTCTCACATGATGTACTGAAACAAAATGAATTAGGTAACATTCCAACATATTGCCATTTTTCTACTATGAATTTAAATGCAGCAAATGATGATTCTCCTGACCATGTTACGATTTCCTTTAATATCCATTTATTATCCAGACAAGAGAGTGAAAAGTTTGTTTATTATTCAGTAGTTTGGGGTTGCTTCAATCAGAAATTTTTTTCAATTTTTTTTCTTTAAATAACTGTAATAGTTAGATGTGTGATTTAAACCACATGTGAAATTATTCAAATATTTGTACAGCACTCACTTGATCCGCATTGAGAATGTGTTAATATCTTTGTCCAGTTGGTCAAGCAAGCAGATGGACTGGATGATCATGTTATCTGCCCTATTCACGTTGAACTTGACCTTTGCCCTTGAGTAGCTGTGACCTAGACCGAGCTGTGCTTTGGCCTCTGACTGAGCGGTCAGTCCCTTGACCAGGCGATGGAAGTGGCACCTCAGACCTAAAAGGAGGGGATTCGAATATTTAACACATTAATAGATTATCAATTATGATTCACTATACCTGCATGTTAACAAACCAAGTATATGCTTTCAAGTAATATCCAGGGGACCTATGGCTTTAAATCCTAAATGAGGGGCTTAGTCCCTTGACCATGTGATGGCAACGGTACCTCAGACCTAGATAAAGATAGGATTCAACACGTGACAATTTGAAGGATTTTTCACTTTACTAGAATGCTAGAAAAACAAGTACCAGTACATGATTGTAATTATACTTCAGGGGACCTATAGCTTAATGTAACTTCTAAGGCAATGGGTAAAATACACCAAAGTTAATAGCAAAACAAAGTAACACCTGGGGCCAGTTTCCCTACAGCCATTCCAGTTGTCTGAAGAAAAAAAAAAATGTAGAAAAAATTGTGAAAACTTACTGATAATCACACCGGCACGGAAAAATACTCATTAGGACAATGAATTTTTTGATGGTAGTCTTGTCACACTTATTTCCCCCACTCATTTCTATTCATCACGTACCATACCTTTCATATCAAATTTGTTTGATAGATATAATTTATTTGCACTTTTGGCCATACAGAGTAAAATCCCTTGGATTTGGGGGAATTTTATTCATCATCATTATTATCAGAAATCTGGACTACTTTCAATGTTGCCTAAATTAAAAAAAAAGCATTTACCTCTGGCGATCTCCTGGAAGACCCCTCCCGTCTGACATGGGATACCTAGCTCCTCCTGGATGGCTGCTCCTATCTTCCCATCGGCCACACCCAATGTGATCTTCTTCCTTTTCTTAGAGCTCTCGGGCATGTTAGTCTCCATGAAGAGCTTCAGGTCTTCAGTCATCACACCTGGTAGTCAATGAAAGCAACACACTTGTGTTATAAATTCTATCCTGGAGTTGACTTATACATGCATTTAAAAACGGAACTACACATGGCAAAAGCTGCTCCTACATTTCTATCATGCATGTGATATGAAGATAAGCACACATGTTATGACTGGACTATGACCAAAATTGGGTTGGATGTAAAAATTAAGGGAAATCTTTCAGACCAAGGTCTTGAACAATTACAGGAATAGACAAATAGGAGTAGTGCTGTAGCTCGGACCGTTTTCCGGTCTTTGGTCCGGCGGACAAAGCATTCCGAGCCGGACTGCTTCCGGTCTGGACTGAGGCAAGAGTTGGGTCAACTCGGTAACAGAGACCGGTTGTAAAAAAGGTCATTAATCGTTGCCTTTTATCATCATAAATCTTGCAAAGTAACTGTAAACAGTTACGGTCTGAACGCCACGGGCGCATACGCGTGTCTTGATAAATCCACAGCTATTTTGACCTGCCGTACCGTTGCATTATGCATGGCATGTGGTAGGGTCCATGCTTGCATTATCCACACATTGCATACACAAACGTACGTAAGATTGCTGTTCTGCGCTGTGCACACAGCTCGCTGTAACAAGCTCAAGTTGTGAAACCTAGTGACCAATAAGGAGTGAGATGTTGAAATTAACATAAATGAAAGTTCGGCAAACTTTGGTGACTGGTGACCCAAGTCACACATCTATCTCCCTTTGAGACTATTCACGTAGTGACGCGTAGCAGTTGTGGCTTTCCTCATTTCTGTCTTTACCAAAAACACCAGCTTCCAACATTTCTTTTTTAGTTTCTTTCTTTACTATCTTTCTTTCAGTATCTCTTTCTCTTTCAACGTTTCTCATTTATTTTATTCCTGTTTTTACCTTCTTTCTTTCTATTACTTAAAAAAACCCTTTAAAGCAGAAAAGAGAAATGTTGGGAGATGGAGAGACTGAAAGAAAGATCGTAAATAAAGAGGTTTTGGAGACGAAAGAATGAAAACATTAATTTCTGTTGCACGTTTGTCCCTTTAAAACGTTTCTTTCTTCTTTCTTTCTTCCTCCAAAAGTAAAACAGTTTTGAAATTTCTGTTCTAAAATCTTCCCTCTCTAAACCAAAAAGGTTGAGAGAGTACGATCTTCTTTCTTATACTCTCGTTATCCTTATCATTTCCTCTTCCAATATTTTCTCCTTTATTCTCGTTTGCTATCCTGCCAACTTTCGTTTTCATGGAGAATCAAAACAATAGTATTCCTTATCAAAGCTTATGGGAATTATTTGAGCAAAGATTTCAGCTTGCCAGTCATGCCAGACAGCTGGCGCCCAGCTGGGTGTCATGTTACACTGTGGTCTCTTTACACAGAGTGCGCGGCCTGAGCGACAAGCACATTCAATGATGTTATGCATATAAATTTATGCCGGCTGGTCGCATTACTCCCTCCTCCATGGAGTCACGTGTGACTCTTTTTTTAGCCAGGCAAATGGACCAATCATATTATAACTGGGCAGCGGTCTTGTTAACTAACAGCAAAATCTTGTTTGCCATTGGCTTGCGAGGAGCTACACGTAGGACTCAGCTTTGGTAAATTGAGACATGCCCACTCAAGTGTATGAACTTAAATTTATGCTCAATATATAGCTCATTACAGGAGTGGCACGAATATGATCGGGTGACTGACGGGTGGGCAGTCGGTCAGAGACGATAACTTTCACAACTGATCCTAAAGTCGTGGCACGTGGCATGTCTGGACCACAGACGGTGAGATAAGAATGTAACGGTCCACTGTACTTACTGAGGACAAGGTCACTAACTGACTCGGGAGGTGTAAGCTTTTTTCTTTCATAAACAGCTGTAACTCAATTCCGGGTTACCGGTCCAGACCGGTCCGGTCGAGATTAAAGAAATACTTCACCGGACCGAGCCGATCCGAGTTTTGCGTTCGGAGCTACAGCACTAAATAGGAGTTGTAGCAGTTAAAAAGCTTTGAAGTCAGAGAAAATCTACAACAATCTGTAGACAAATTTTCAAGTGGTGAGACTTTGTCCTAATTCTTGACTAGTGAAGTTGTCAACTTTTAAACAATTGATTGACAAAACTGTGGCCCGTTAAAGATCCTGTCACCAGTCGAAGTTCACTGATTTTCCATTCAAACATGCTAATATTGGATGTCCGCATAGTTAGACTTGTGACAACTCCTTGCAATGGGCCCTGTGCAACAACATGATGGGGTGCCTTGCACAAGACTTTCTACAGTATATTTCTAAATTATAACAGCTACACAAATCTCAATAGTATAAAATAAAATGTAGGTTAGCTTCATAAATTTAATGAGTTTGCCTTCAGCTTCAATGTGTAAGTTATACACACAAAAATATCTGATCCTCCCTCCCAAAGAAGAAAAAAAAAAAATAATAATTATGAGTTGAGTTTTGGAATAGGCTTCAAGCTGGTTTTCTATCCACCACATAGATACAGGAGACATGATGGTGCTTTTCAATTCCAAATCTTTTACCTTCTGATATGCTGTTGATATTTTCCAGTGCGTTGACCCCAGATTTGAAAGGAGAGAAAGCTTGCAGCTTGACCAATGAGGCAAACTTTCCAAAGTCTGTCACTGATTCTTGGACTTGGTGATGGAGCACAGAGACCTCCTCGAATTCTTTGAGTGCAAACAGGGCGTAGCCTGATGCATGTTCATACAGCACCATCATCGCCTGAGAGGGGAGAAAAGGTCATATCAATATTTCTTAATCGCTGATTATTCATGCAAATGAATTAAAATTCAAAGTACAGAAATAATCAAACCCTGTATATCTTTTGAGATTGCTGTAGAAGAAGGGAGATTTCCTCACATATTTTTACTCTTTTTTTCCTTCCGAGTTTTAAAAATGTAAATTGTCCTCAAAACCTCAACACAAGAATGTTTTTATTTCTGTAAATCCCAATAATACCAATGGTGACTTGCTATATTTCATGAGTTGTGGTGCGTAGAGTGCTGCAATACTGCATGCTTAGTACTTCTATCCTGATGCCAAAAGTGCATTGTAAAGTGGTGAAATTTGGCTTTTTTAGAAATGCACACTTCATCGTATTTGCCTCATGATCAATAACCGTATATCAGAGTTGTAGTCACTAAATCAGTCCAATTCTTTGATTACATCCTAAATGCAGACCCAAACACATGTATCTGAAGTCGCATAGTTCTTCATCATCTTTGCTGAAGGTTCTTCACTTATCTTTTCTCCTAATTCTTTTTCTTTTCTTCTTCTATTCGTTTTCTTAACATCTAATCTTTTCATTCTTGGATTCTTCCGAATTCTCTCTGTCTTCATTACTACTTCTGCTTTTCTCATATTCCCCTTTCCTCCTTTTTGTTTACATGTCCTTTTTTTTTCTTACTCTTCTTCTTATATCTTCAATTTATTCTCAGTATTTTATTTCCTCTCCTACTTTTTCAAATTTGTTTTCTTTTTCATTTATCTGCTTTCCCCATCTTTCTCAGCATGCTGAGTCTCCATTTCTGTTGGCTTTTTCTCAATCATCCTTTTTCTTCTTTGTCTTACTCCTGATCTGATTGATGATCTTTTTCTCTGTTTTCCTCTACTTCTCTACTCTATGATCATCTTTTGTTTCTTATACACGTACATAGCACTTCTGTGTTCCTCTTCTCCATTTTACTTATTAGGCTACTAGCATGACTAGGGTGTCTAACAGGAGTAACAGCTGCGTGGCTCAGGGACAGGGGATGCAATGGGTTAATTCATTTTAAAGCCAGTTTCTAGCTTTTATTTATTTTTTGTTGATTAGCGCACACAATCATTACACAATAATGCACAATCATGACAATCAACTTCAAGTTCAATGCGTACAAGAGAATTGGCATTGCCATCATTTTTTAATGTAAATTATCAATCTTCACTGAAATCAATCTTAAATGCATATAGTTACTCAAGACGGTAAGAGTTCCTTTTGCGACAGCCACCCAAAATGAAAAAAATATATATATAAATGTAGGGTTAGGGTTAGGGCACTTATCCAATGTACAAGGTTATAATATAACCTTGTTAGGGTTAGGGTTAGGGTTAGGGTTAGGCATGTTAGGGTTAGGGTTTAGAGTTAGGGTTAGGGTTAGGGTTAGGGTCACTCATAGCGACATTACTATACTTCGTGTGTAGACTCTAGGCAGTCATCCACCTCAACACTTTCAAAACACCACTGCACAAAAGTCACCAACATTCACTCATAATCGGCATTAAATTTACAAGAAACGACACCAACATATTCATGAAATACAATAAATTCAACTCACCGATGTTGGAAAAGATAATTCCGAAAATGAAATATGTAATTTACTGTCACTTCTGGCGAAACGGGGTATCGCAAGTCTTGAACCTTGAACCTTGAAGAAATAATCCCTGAAGCAGCTCTTTCTTGGCTAAACTGGGATGGGATGTGCTGTGCCAGTAGGTGATGGTGCAAACATAGAGGTTGTATGTACAATAAAAACTTTGACGTGCTAGTAAAAACCATGGTAGTACTGTGTTTACAGCATCCTGGAACCTACAGGAGGTTCCAGCCCTCTGATGACAGGGCAGGCAGCCTCCTGGAAGGCAGCTACTGTTGGAGAAGTAACTGCCACAGCTGGTAGGTGGTTCCAGATGCGAATAGTCCGGGGATAAAATGAGAATTTGTAAGCATCAATTGTTGCTTCTGGGACAGTGAGTTTGAACAAATGATCTCTTCTGCTGATGTATGGAGCTTGGGTTATGAAGTGAGGAAGATGGATATTGACAAGCTGATGGTGTATTCGGTAGAGCATGGTGCTTTGTGCAAGAAGGCGACGTGTGTGCAGCTGATCCCATCCCAGCTTTGAGACAAGTCCCGATGCCGATGTGGATCTTCTATGGTCGCAGGTGACGAAGCGAGCAGCTGTTTTCTGCACCCTTTCAAGGCTTGCAACATTGGTAGAGGTGTAAGGGTTCCATGCTTCAGCACCATACTCCAGCTGTGGTCGAACTAAGGCCACATAAGCTTTGGCTTTGACCTCCTTGGAGCAGGGTGAGAGAGTTCTTCTCAGGAGTCCAAGGGTTTTACTGGCTTTGTTGAGAATATGCTGACAGTGGGTATTCCATCGGAGATCCTTGGATATGGTAACTCCGAGGTATTTGTATGAGTTGACCTTCTCTATTGTCTCGTTGGAAAGTTTGTAGTTGTGTTGGATGGGAGCTCTCTTCCTAGTAATGGTGAGGGAAGCGCACTTCTTGACATTAAATGCCATGAGCCACTTTGCTGACCAATCTGACAGAGTTTGAAGGTCTTGCTGTAGGATGGATGTGTCATGATTAGTGTTGATTTCCCGGTAGATCACACTGTCATCAGCAAACAGGCGTATCGTAGACTGGATATTAGCAGTGATGTCGTTGATGTAGAGCAAGAAAAGGGCGGGTCCGATCACTGATCCTTGCGGTACCCCAGATGTTACAGGCATCCAAGATGATCGGGAACCCTTGACAACTACTGCTTGCTGCCTGTTGGAAAGTAGCGACATAATCCAGTTTAGAGTGTCTCCTTTGATGCCATAATATTCTAGCTTGGTTTGCAGATGACAGTGGGGTACTCGGTCGAAGGCTTTCTTGAAATCAAGGAAGATGACATCCATTTGGCCTCTGTGTTGTAAGGTGTGTGCCCAGTCATTGGTGGCAGAGATGAGTTGAGTGGTTGTTGACAGCTTCTGCCTGAACCCATGCTGTTCATCTACCAGGATGTTATTGGCAGCAATATGCTTCGAAATATGGCTGATCACTATATGCTCCATCACCTTACTACAGATGCAGGTCAAAGAAATTGGTCTGTAATTGGCTGGATCGCACTTGTCACCTGACTTGTGGATGGGGGTTACCAATGCATATTTCCATTCAGTTGGGACGGTACCAGCGTTGAAGCTCTGTTGAAACAAGAACCCCAGGACAGGAGAGATCTCTTCAGCTACAAGCTTGAGGAGCTTCGGTGGTATTTCATCCGGTCCACATGCTTTAGATGGGTTGAGGTTCAACAGTTGCTTGGCCACACCAGGACGATGGATGTGGAGATGACCAATCTCAGGGTAGTGCACAGAACCTCCCATGCGTTCATGACAGGCTTGTTGTTTAGTGTAGACTGAGTGAAAGAAGGAGTTGAGGCACTCTGCTTTGTCATTGCTGGTCATATGAATACCCCTATCAGATCTTAGAGATGGAATTTCTATGTTCTCAGACCTGCAGCTCTTGACATAGGACCAGAACGCCTTGGGGTTTTCTTATAAATGATGTACATTTCCTGATCGCCGCGAGCGCTGACATCTCCCGCTAAAAAATTCGGTCGTTAAAAGTTCGGTTCCTATCGCGCACACGTAAGTCCCGATATTCCGTGTGTGCGATCGTAGAGATCGATGTGCACGCGATACCGAGTTTTGTTGTGGACAAAATTTTATTGGCCGATTTAGTCTAAAAACATTGGCACCATGAAAACAACATGAGATCGCAAAAAAAATTGGCGGGGATTTCTTAGGTTTTGGACATGATTTTGACTTTGGATTTTGCTGGAAATATCAGAAGTTTTTCCTAACGGCCATTTAAGGTAGGAAAGAGATTTTAAAGCGCTGAATTTGAAAGGAAGTATTTTAAATATTTATCTTACTTTTCCTCCCATACCTTAAGTACATGCGATAGAAAATGACTAGTATTTTTGCATTCGTCCCGCGTAGTGGTCAGTATGACCACTAATATACGTGGTGTGGTTAGGGTTAGGGTTTAGGGTGGCTGTCGCAAAAGGAACTCTTCCCTAAAGTCTAAAGTAATCGTTTTATAGCTGATTCAGAAGGTGTTTTCATTCTTAAGTCGGCTTAAGTCACATAAATTCAATTGGCATTATTGGCAGTGCCATCTCGCCAGACTTCATTTTCCCCACACAAATTTTAATACGTGGGACCATATCAATAAAAAGGAGACGGATTTTAAAACATCTAAACTCACTTTAAGTACAGGAAATAAAAAGAATAATAAGATATCAACAAGTACGATGAATGAATATTTACCATTTTATAAGCAATAAAGCGCTCTCAAGTCGAAAATAACAGAGAAATAAGGTTAATACATCTCTTTTCCTGCCAAATTTACAATACACACATGGCACGCAGAATTGTTCAGGCTTTCCATTAAAATGAATTTTAAGGTGTTGTTTAAATCGTTATGATATATTTTGAATACTATTCGAACCATCAAAAATATAATTTTTATGATATAAATTATTTTATTCTTGTAAAATGAAATATTATAAAATTTTATTCAAATTCTTAACTAAATTGAAATCTTTTGATCAGCAACTCAAAGTTGTTGATTGTTGCTGAGGGGAACCTGGCAAGATATTGCTCGTTATTCTACCTTTTATACGTCGATGCCGCTCTTGTAAACGTTCACATTTGACGTAAAAAGTAGGAAGATATTATTGGTTATAACTTTGCATTACACTGAAATTATGAATTCAGCTAAAAGTATTGAAAATCACTCCTGATTTGCATATTGATAATATAGCTAGTCCCATACGTTAGTTATTTTGTATGAACTCGGTCTAGTCTATTAGTAACTCCAGGGAGCGCGAGCGCCGCCGCTAAAGGCGGTGGCGCTCCAGGTACGAATCTACTAAGTCAGAATCTGCATTAGCTTGGTTGCTTTTTTTTTTTTCAAAATGGAAAAAGGAAAGATGAAAATTTGTACTTTGATATTAAGAAAAATCTTTAACCTCACTAAGTTAGATGGCATCTATAAATTATAATTATCAAGTATCATGTCTATCTACTCAGGATCTGAATTTGAGTCATTTGAATCGGCGCTAGGTCTAGTACGTGTACAACATGGGAAAAATATCCGCGATGCCAGCAAAATGCTTTTTTTTCATCAAATTACTTGGCAAATCATGGATATCGGATGCCATCTAGTGAGGTAGAAGATTTTTCTTAATATTAAAGAATAAATTTTCATCTTTCCTTTTTCCGTTTTGAAAAAACACAAACAATGTCAATGAAACTATAAATGCAGTTCTGACTTAGTAGATTTGTACCTGGAGTGCCACTGCCGATGTCACTAACATCAAGTATTTCCTACTGAGGAAAGCTTGTTTGTAAGGTGGTGGTTGTAGATAGAATTTATACTGAATCAAATTGATGCTTCAATGGTTTTTTGAAGTTTGTCATAATGGAAATATTTACTATTGATTATTTTCTGATCAAAAATTATTCCAAAGATTAGCAACTTCTCAAAAATCCCTTTGGCTTTGCCTTGTCTTGTCTTGAAACGAACCTTTCTTATCATTCTCTATTTTCATTATAAAACAGTTGAATCCCCAGCATAATCACCAGCATGGAACTTCATCCGATACTGGAGAAAGGAGAGTGGCTATGCAAGCAAAATCTGTGGTATGTGGTATCGGCTCGTGGGCAACACCCCAGCATGAGGGTTGGCCAGTGTTGCTGCCACATCCCATCAACACCAGGCAACACACCACAATACGTTTATGGTGGTGGCATAGGCAAGTTGGCTGTGATTGGAGGAGCTAACCCAAATGGACCATTTGATGAGACTCATCTTCTTGATTTCGGTAAAAAAAAAGTCAACTTAAAAAGGGATTGTAAAGGGATCGGAATTCCTTTTTCAGTCTAATTCACCATTTAAAATTAAAAGAAAAAAATTCTTCTTGTCATCATTCTGTGTTGACCTTGCATTTATGTCATTGTTAGTGCAACTTATGTGTTGAGAAAGACAAAGCACTTTTTGGACATTCTTATTGTTCATTATATACAGTCTTGAAAATAAAATCCTGTAGATACTCAAATCATAGATATACTAGGTACCAGAAGAAACATTAAGTTTACTCCTTTGCCATTTACATTGTCTCACTCATTATCTATCGTATTTTGTCATTTCGTAGTAGTAGTAGTAGTAGTAGTAGTAGTAGTAGTAGTAGTAGTAGTAGTAGTAGTAGTAGTAGTAGTAGTAGTAGTAGTAGTAGTAGTAGTAGTAGTAGTAGTAGTAGTAGTAGTAGTAGTAGTAGTAGTAGTAGTAGTAGTAGTAGTAGTAGTAGTAGTAGTAGTAGTAGTAGTAGTAGTAGTAGTAGTAGTAGTAGTAGTAGTAGTAGTAGTAGTAGTAGTAGTAGTAGTAGTAGTAGTAGTAGTAGTAGTAGTAGTAATTATTATTACTATTATTATTACTATTATTATTATTATTATTATTATTGTTATTATTATTATTGTTATTGTTATTATTATTATTGTTATTGTTATTATTATTGTTATTATTATTATTATTATTATTATTATTATTATTATTATTATTATTATTATTATTATTATATTGTTATTAATATTATTATTATTGTTATTATTATTGTTATTATTATTGTTATTGTTATTATTATTATTAATTATCATTATTAAATATTTGGCGTAACCTGTGCCTGGGAGGGAAAAAAATAATATTTTGAAAAGAGATCATGTCTGAAAACCGAAATCATTAATTCTTTCTCTCTTTTCAAATATTTTAGATAAGTATGAGTGGGATGAGCCTGAGCTGACAGGCTTCACTGCTCGCTATGAGCATGCATCCTTTGTTGCCCCTAGCAACCCAGACAAGGTCCTTGTCTTTGGAGGAGCACAGCAGGACAAGAACCTCAACTGTGTGCAGATTCTGGATTTAGGTAAGATACTGTCATCTTCATCTTCTTCCGTTGAGTACAGTCCTCTTTGCAGAGTATAGTCGTACTTGATTGTTGAGGCCGCTATCACAAGAACACAAGACATTGAGTGCAGTGAAAAAGAACTAAGCTACAGTTGGGTGACAATGTGTATTTTTATTCTTCATTTTGTTTTCTTTTATATATGTATTTTCAGTTTGTTTGTTTTTTTTGTTCATCATTCATTTCATGCTTGTCCTGAATTGTAATCGAGTCAAATTACTTGAGTAAGGACTTGAGGAAAGTGCTTTGGTCAGTTATAACTGGAAAAATGCTTGTAACTGAAACTCAAAAAGTTTGAAAATGGAAAAGTGTTACTTAAAAAGCAGTTCTCGTCAGTTGTCATCATTATTGTTTTTATTGTACAATTCTTTTACTAGGACCACTTGAAAAGTTACCTTAGTAGCACAGTCTTGCATCACAAATCATACTTTTTCGTCTTTTTAGCAGAGTATACTGTGTTTTTATGTAAAAAGAAATATCTTGGTTATAAAGATTCGTGAAATGACTTCTGAGTAGGCTTGATTATGGTATGATGTAAGTACGTTATAACAGAATATCAGAAAAGAGGAAGCTCCTATCATTTAATGTAGAAGAAAAATTAGATTTTTATAGACATGTATACAGATGAAAAAGTGAGAAAAAAAATCTATATCAGTTATCTCTCTATGTGATAATTTGATCATTGAACTTCTGACTTTGGGAAATGAACCGATGCATTTAATTGCATGAATTAATCAGGATTCTAAAGTTAAGATGAAATGTATAAATTCTCCCCTTCCCCAAGTACAGTTTATATGTTCATTATATTTTTCTCTCCATTTGTTTCTCCTCAAAGCGACCAAGTCTTGGAGCACAGTACCAACCAAAGGCACAGCCCCCTCACCTCGGACATGTAGAGGCAGTGCCTTCGATGGCAGCAAACTCTACATCTTTGGGGGTGGCCAGCAGGGCTCTGAACCTGTACCAGACATGCAAATGCATGTCTATGATGCTGGTATGTAATACTCCATTGTTTATGTTCTTCATTCCAAATTAAATTCTGACTAATATCTAGGAGTATATAGAAAAATTTGTAGTTTAATCTGTTTGAATCATATTCCTGTTAACTTGGACTCTGAATATAAGTAATAATGTACACTTGAATAACATATTTCAGCTACTGGCTACAATGAAATTCTTCGAAAAAACCCCCACTTCATTTAATATTATTAATTTGCTGGTACAGTGGAACCTCGTTATAAAGAATACTGTTATAAAAAATCTTGTTATAACAAGGTAATTTAAGTGGTCCCACTTCTTTGGATTTTTTAATGTTTTAGCCCTGATATAACAAGGTTTCGATATAACAAGGTAATTTCCTTGGTCCCAGGGAGTTTGTTATAACAAGGTTTCATTGTATAACTTAATGCACTATGCAAGTAGAACTTTTGTTGTTGTTTTTTTTACTCAATACGTTTTAGTACACTTTTCAGGGTAAAACAAACACCATTTCATCAATGTTAGGTTGCAACTTGTAATAGTGAAGTGTGATTTTCCAATTTTTCTTTAGAAACCTTATCATCCATGATCTAGGAGAAAATACTTCTTCATATTTGGAGTAAATTCAAAATAAAATTATTTAGCAAGGCATACTTACTTTGTTTATGTATGTAGATCTCTATCAATTTCACCAGTTCTCGTCTCACTTGTGTTGTTTTCTCTGTGTATTTAAACCAGTTACTGGGGAGTGGACACAGCCCCCATCAAGTGGTAGAATACCATCAGCCAGGCATGGTCATGTGATGGCAGTGTGTAACGGCAAGGTGTACATCCATGGTGGTATGTCAGGCAGTACCCTCTTTGATGACATGTATGAGTACAGTATAGGTGAGTAGGCTCCAGGGTCATGTGTGATATTGAAGCAGGTCTAAACACATCGGGGCCCAATGTGTCTCAGATTTACATGTACAGTAAATCTCAATTTTATAATTATTCCCCTATTAGCATGACCCTTCAACTTGACATTTCCTCAAGATTCCCCATGACACAATAGTAAGTCCTAAGCATTGCTGAAGATAATTGGGAGATTATAAAGGATACTATATGAAGAAGAGATATAAGTTAAGGAGGAGAGTAAAAGAGAGAAGAAAGAAAAGTTTGAAGAAAACAAATAAGAGGAATGAAGAGCAGGATTAAATAGAGATTTTTTTTTTCTTAATCATTGCTACAGAAATACCAATTTTCTTGCAAATATACATTCATGGTGCAATACTAGTTTGCTTTCCTATCCAAATCCAAGAAAAAGATACAAAAGGGAAATTTGAAATAGTAGGACTTGAAATGAAGAAAGGAGATTTATTCATGAAAAACATACTCTGTTCTTTTATTATTCTTTTTAGATAATGGTGTGTGGAAAATTGTCAAGAGCAAAGGAGATATCCCATCAGGCCGTGCTGCTCACGGATGCGTATCCCATGGCAACAAGATCCTCCTCTTTGGTGGGATGACCCAGGGAGGGGCCAGTGATGAAGCCTATATCTTTGACACAAGTAAGTTTGATAGGAGTCTCCTTACAGGCCTGATCATTCATCAAGATTTTGAAAAGGATAATGATAAAAATGAAATTGATCTACTGTATGTAGCACATATATTAGATCCATATATTTCGAAGGTGAGTCAGTGATATGTGACCAGCCTTTTAAAGTCTTATTGATTAATTGATTAATGCATGAACTGATACAATAGATGATTGGACTGTGGATAGTGACTGATCTGTTGATCGAGCACGTAATCAGTCGATTGGTTGATTAGTTATTACACAATAAAGACACATAGCTTGAATCCAACTCCAATTTTGTCAATGCACTTTGATAAGAGCTACTGCAAAAGTGATTTTCAGAAATGGATGTTTTTCTTGTTTTTCTGATAGGAATATGAATATCAAATGGAAGGTTGTTTCAGATTTTTGGGCCATAATAAAAGAAATGTGGCTACCTTTATTTTTACCCATTATATGGTAACTGGAGTAGTGTAGGGTCGCTTGCATATAATAGAATGAAAGAATAGGTTAATTGATTGTTTCTCATGAAAAAGAAAAAAATAAAGCTACCTGTTATTTGGTTACTTGATTTCATGTGGTATGCACCTCATCCATGGGCCTTCTTTTAGTCCAGTAAGTAACATGCATTGCATACCCAATCTGTGCAGGAAAGTCCAGGTGGCTCAAATTCAAGCCAGACGGACCCCCACCTGCCCCACGGCTGGATCATGCCATGTGCCTTGTGACCCTCCCGTGTCCCAGGCAGACGCCCCAGTCAACAGGGAGCAGGCAGAACGGAGCAGTAGGGGCTGCAGCATCAAGTAGCAGTGCTCCCTCTGTTGATCCAGCTAGGACAGCGGAGGAGTTCCTGACATCTTGTGTGGATGCTGCGGCGGAGCAAATGTCAACATCAGGAGGTATTTCATTAAATCTTTGTGGTTTTGATGATGCTTACTGTCTGACCCAAATCCAGCAGGATTAAAAACCTTGGTTTAACTTCTGCAATTTAGTCCTTTGATTTATGGAGCACCGAATGTTAACCTCTACATTTCATACTTATTGCAATTATTCTGTAACAAACTTGAAAAGAGAGAGAAATTTAGTTTTGTTAATAGTATAATAGCAATACATGGTAAATGCAAATGTTGACACCTAGCACACAATAAAGATGGGCCTAACTTTCAGAATTTAAACCCAGGTTAAAGCTCATGTACAGTATCGGTAGCAAAAAGGAAATTGGAAAGAAACATGTTAAATATAGTCTCATGTTGTTCTCCTTGTATTAAAAGATGTCTGTAAGAGATCATTTGGTATTCCATCTATGATTTCTGGTGAATTTCAGTGTAAATATCTGTAAGGAATGCTTGATCACTGCCATTAAGCTAGGACCCTTCCACCCCAACATCTCCCCGCACAGCAATCTTGGGGCTTCGCATAGAGGCAGCGTGAGTGCACTGTGTGTAACTACATGTACTTGTCATTGGTTTTACACGTGTGTTTAGTGTATAGCATGCTGCCTTTGTTGGGATTTTACGTGCCTGTCCCGGCACATAAATTAGTTTTTGCCTCTTATTTGTTTAATACAGTCAAACCTGTCTTAGCGGCCACCTGTCTATAGCGGCCACCTGCTTATAGCGGCCACTAAAAAATCCCCCGCAGAAAAGTACTGTGTTGTAGACCCTGCATATAGACGTACATACTGATTTCATGTAAGATCTAAAAGTTTTACCAGATTGCCGACTAATTAGAGATTAAAAGTCTTTTGAATAAGAACTGAGCACTAGTATTGTTCGTTTACGATAATCTTCCCACCTTCGGCCATCCCCTGCACTTGTATTGTTCTCTTAGCTACCTCCATATAAACGTAACTGAAACAATAGGTATCGGCATTGATATCGCATGGGCTCAATACTACAGGCTCGTACACTTACATGCTAATTTTTAATTTTTAAAAGAATTATCAAAAATGTAAGAAAGAGTTAAAACTTTCGAAATTTTTTTTTCTTCAAATGATTAAATATTTTAGAAATTGAAAACAGTAAAATACTACCCAATTTTAATTTTTTTAGAAATCAATTATAACGATTTCATGTACGAGCCTGTCCGGCTCAAAAACGGCGGGAAAACTCGTCTACCGGCGATCCATTATCGACGTTCACACTTTCGGCGAATCAAGTGAGCACCTACTGTCGTCTGTTCTCAAAAACAGTTAAAACTTCTTTTAAACCATTCGAAAGACAAATATTTATTGAATCAAAATTGATTGCAGGCTTTTATTTAAAAGAATAACTTGTAATTGTCATTTATTGACAGGAAGCAAAAATCATTAGACATCGTTTTTAGACTTTAAAAAGGAAGATAAGCAGTCTACCGGTACGTACGTAGTAACATGAGGGAAATTTTTTTTTTACTCAGATTGCTCGTAGATCTATCGTTTTTCTCATTTATTGACAACAGAGCACATTATTCTGCTTTTTTACATCGTATATGAATAAATCTGTAGATATATAGCTTATTTCCAAATTAATATCGATGCATGTCCTCTCCAAGTGATGTTGTTACGTGTATAAATGCGGGTGTGAAAAAATTCAAAATGGCCGCCGACCTGTCTATAGTGGCCACCTGTCTGTAGCGGCCACTTTTGCCGTTTCCCTTAGGTGGTCGCTATAGACAGGTTTGACTGTATTAAACTTTAGGAGGCGAAATCTTCACAGTGTCTTAGTATTGCTAGTATCTTGCTATTCATCAACAAAAATTGAAGAAATCTGACGAACAGTTTTTGAGGGCTTACCAAAACTTTACATGACCTTTAAATTCAAACCAGCATTGTGAATTCATGTATGTGAGTCTGCCAAAGCTTGGGAGCTCAGAAAAGGGGAAATACACTTGATTTACACACTGCTGTAGTTGAATATATTAAAATAAATAGGAAAAATAACAATGGAAATTTGCTCTCCAAGAATTAAACATGTAAAATGACAGTTCTGTAGTAAATATTTTTTTAAGAATAATTTAAAATTTAAAATGTAGTTTTGCCTTTCTCCTATTTAGAGTCATCAGGTGAGGGTGCTGTAGGTAGTGCAGGAGCAGCATCAAGTGCAGTAGCTGGTGAGGCTACACTGTGTTGTGTGGTGCAAGGAGGAATGGACACTCAGGGTGAGATCTTCGATGATTGTCTCATCCTGAGGTTGGACAATCTCCTCTGAAATCACTCTTGGAGGAGCAATATTGCTGATGAAATCTTTTGCACCTTGAGCCATCTAGCTTCCCAGTGGTGCATGTAAATTAGCCTCACCACGTAGCAGATGTTCCACTGCCCGAGAAGTTGTCTTGATTGCTACGATTATGCTGCCACAGTAGTGGCACTGTGAACAGGTGGGATCATCTTTATGACATTCAGCCTCTTCTAGAATTACTGTAGTAGGAGCAATATCTTTGAAGCGAACTGTAGTTTTCTAAAAGGTGATCTGCAAGGTCCCACTTCACTGCATCTTTTCCTACCAATTTGGGAGACTGCTACAGTGGAAACTCACTATGACGAGGACCTTGGGACCATGAAAATTACCTTGTTGTATCAGGAATCTCCTTACATCGTTAAAAAACCAAAAGAACATAAAGAACTTGGGACCAGCACAATTGCTTTGTTATATCAGGAATCTTGTTATATCAGAGCTCTTTATAATGATTTTCCACTGTATAGAGTGGTTGGGATGCTGCATAAGAGTCCTTGCTCAAAATCATTTCAGCCTCTTGATGTTGACCATGAGTTGTGCCAGTTCTGACTTCCTCAAGGCATCATGGCCTGTATTCTCGAAAGCGGACTCAATTGAGACCATGGTTTATTCAGATTTTGTGGTATAAGTGCGCTTGATTTCACGCGTACACTAAGAAAGATCCAATAATGAACGTGCGTGATTGGCAAAGGGCGCAAAATTCATGAGCGTTCATTATTGGAGCTTTTTAAGAGTATGCGCACTTATACCACAAAATCTGCATAAACCATGGCCTCAGTTGAGTCCGCTTTTGAGAATACGGGCCCATGTTTTCAGTTATCTCTCGTGACCCAGTCAGAGTAAATAAGTGTACATACCAGGTAGTCAGAATAACTTCCTTAATTACTTTCAGGGGTATCATAATATAATATCTATCCAGCTACAATGAAGAAGAACAGAATAATTTCTAAATTGAGGCAAGACTGATATGCTTTACAAGTTCCAAAAGCCAAATGGTGTTATATTTTTCTTAATATCAATAAAATGTGAGCAAAATGAGAGAAGGGCATTTTTGATAAAACATGCTTTCTGTGGAGAATCTAATTCCCTCAGCATTCCTCTAAATGTTATATTTCTTTTTCCTCTTTATATGATAGCATTTCTTAATCTGTCCAGGTTTAGATTAATATTTACTCTTGTCGTACTGATTATTCAAAGCGCCTGATATCTTTCTACAGAGTTGTTTTGATTATTGCTCTCTGCAGAATGACTATTTTATTTATGAATCTGAGATTGAGCAAAGACAGCTGTGAAGCCAAATATACCGCGGAATCTTTTTCTAACAAACTTTTTCGGACCAAAGAAATTGCTATATGAACACTTTGTTATATCAGGGCTCAAAAACAATACATAGAAGTGTATTCAGCAAAATTATCTTGTTATAATGAATGTCTGTTAACGCATTGTTTGTTATAATGAGGTTCCTCTGTATACGATATAATTTTGTCTTTCAAACTTTAGGAATATCACCTCGACTCTGAATTTATTGATTCTATAATACATCAGGCTAAAGACAGAGCTTTTTGTCTTAGATGATCATACAAGCTTGCTCACTGTAGAACATTAGAATACATCATCTTGTGGTACGGTACAAAATAGTGATTAATGAATACCTAGTGGTGATATGAGTTATATACTGCATATGCCATATATTTCGCGGGGGTTTTATTTTCGCGAATTTCGCGAATCGCGAGTGGGTCGCGAATTTAACAACACGCCAAAATATTGCCAACATAAGAAGTCGGTTGAATTTGTTGTCTCCTGGTCAGAATTTTGCTTTGCAAAAGTACATCATCATCGCTGTTTGTAGATTTGAGAATTTTCCGACCGCGAATTCAACCACTTGCGAAATAGTCTGGTTAGTCCTATTAGCGAAAATTTATGGCTGCGAAATTTATGGCTTATACAGTAGTAGGGGAGTGGGGCTTTAACCATTCTATGCCTTGGAATGACATTATAGTTATATCAAAGTTGAATAATTCTTCATTTTTAAAAAAATTATTTAAGTTATTCCTAATTTCTAGTTATGAGTATACTTGTGTATATTATTCTTGTAATATATTGTAAAAATAAAAGCATATTGTTCACACTTTATTCTTTATTTTCATGGGCAGATGTCTTGTTGTCCTTAAGCTTGCCATTGACAGTTCTTCCATAATATTGACACAAAAAAATGTGAATACAGTTACGAAAGTAGATTCTGTACATTTAGAACATTACTCACAGGATGATTAGGTAATCTTTGACCCCCCACCCTTTGGCAGCTGGGATTATTTTATATATATTTTAGATGTACAGTATATGTAATAGTAATAAGGCAATCAATTTAGTGAGAAATCCTTTCTTTTTTTTTTCAATTTATTGTTGTTAGATCTTGATACAAAGAATCAAGAGCTAACTTGCCTATATTTGTTTGATAAATTCTCAGTCACTTTGGCATTGCAAAGTCAAGACTATTCCAAAACATGAGAGAAAACAGGATAAGAAGTTACTCCCATATGATCACCTCTTATATAGGCCTCACATTTTTTAAAAACCTGTATGAGTCCTTTCAATATTTTGGACCTCTAGAATGCCTTGAATCATTTCATTTCTCTTAAGCCTGTAAAAGCTTTGACATATTCGTCTGTTTGGCTTGAGAACAATTTATACCTGACCACCCCATGCTGTAATTGATGTCTAAATTACCACTGCACCAAAAATATGACATAAAGATTAAACAATGATGGGTAGGTAGTATGAAAGGAAGTATTGTTTGTATTTAGGGGGGGGGGGGGAGGTTGTCAAAGGTAAACCTGGCCATTATCGATAGTGTGTATTTTGTGAAAAAAACTTCTTTTTTTTTTTTACATCGATATAGTTCAAGACCACAGTGAATAATTTGTATTAAATTGGGAACAGACGACCTACAGGCTCATGATTTTTTTTTTATTATAACCTGTTTTTAACTTGTTTTCTCTCTCAAAAAAAGAGGAATCCCTTAACCAATTTCAAAATGGTACTTATAGTCTGTTGTCAAGTGGTAAAAAACTGGCTCCTTTGGCCATTTTGTGAGAATTTGGGGAAACATACATTTTTAGAAAGATAACATCATGACTATAACTATAAACGTTTCCAAATTTTAAAATTGGGTCTAAATTTACTTTTCAGGTAATTTTAGAATGCTGATTTTGGTTATATTTGTGATTTATGAATTATTTTAAACAAAATACTATTAACTGCAATAGGGATAGGAATTACCACTCTTTGTATAGGAATGATATTGAAGATGACTTTCATGAAAAAAATAATACATAAAAAATTGTAATTATAGCAAATATAGGCTTTTTATTCATGTATTATTTATACCCCCTCTACGATAATTGTGAAACGTCATCTGCTCTAATGACTGTTACCGACAGTGTTATCTTTCTAAAAATGTATGCTTCCAAAAATCGTCACAAAATTCCCATTTTTGACCATTTGACAACGGACTATTATCTTTAGATTCACCAAGTGGGCTAGAACTGTCATTTTAAGTCAGAAACAAACAAAAATTGTAATTATAGCAAATACATGTATAGGCTTTTATTCATGTATTATTTAATATTTATACCCCCTCTACGATAATTGTGAAACATTGTTTTCTGCTCTAATGACTGTTACCGACAGTGTTATCTTTCTAAAAATGTATGCTTCCCAAAATCCTCACAAAATTCCCATTTTTGACCATTTGACAACGGACTATTATCTTTAGATTCACTAAGCGGGCTAGAACTGTCATTTTAAGTCAGAAACGGGGGCCGCGGAGCGTTTTTGAAAGTGGGGGGGGGGGGGGGGCTGATTTGATTTCACTCATTAATGACAATTTTCGAACCTTTTTTCCGAGGTTTAATGACACGTGTCTACCTAAAAAAAAGTGTGTGTGTGTGTGGGGGGGGGGGGGGGGGGCTGCAGTCCCCCGGTTCCGCGGCCCATGAGAAATGGGTCTTTTTGATTAAGAAAATTTTAATCATGCATAGTTAAACAAATGAATACAAAATATATGTGTGCTAAAAATACGTTGCTGCTGCTGCTCATTGTAGATGATAATTTACCCTTGAACGTATTCGTTTCTTTAATAACAAGAAGATAAAGCCTTTTAATCCTTTTTCCATCCTTTTTTCACCCCTGAATTACCAATCCTGAGAATTACTCGACAAGAGAGAGAGAAAAGGATTTTATTCATTGCATTTCGATCAAGCATTAGTGAAATCGGGCGGAAAGGCGAAGGAAACATGACACAATTACTGTTGAAACATTTGATACGGTATAAAAGGAAGAAGAGAGAGATGACCTAGTGAACGTATTGATAGCTTGTACGGCTGTTTATTAATCACATGATGACACCAAGTATGGATCATGCAAAGATCATGCGAGATACATACGAGTAGGCCTACAAGAGTTTATCCATACGAGTTTTGGAGTTGTTGCTTTTTTCTGACTCAAGAAGGTTAATGTGCGTGCTCTAATTGACTCGAGGGAGGTCCGTCTGGACAGTCAAATCTTCAAGTCTGTTTCAGTGGGGAAGAGACTTTTTTTTTTTAAATCGTAGGAGAGATTTGCTATTCTCTTTCCAGTCACCAATCCCTAGATGACATACAAGTACATGTTCATTTAGAAACGTATACATTCTTACATTCTTAGTCATCTTTGGTACAACTGCTTCAGTTTGTGATCGAATAAGCGGAATAGCTTATTCGAAAATTTCTGCATACTGCAAATTCGTGGTACGATTCAAAAGGCACGATTTGACGAAAGTTTTTTTCGAGGCTAGATTCTTTCTATAGCTAGTACAAAAGTACAATCGCCTCTGTCCCAAACAATATCAATGAATTCCTAAATTGATTCACTGGGCAAAGCTTGGCGAATGATGGGGAACTTAAAACTTCGTATGGATGTATCTATACATCGTCTGCTAGCGCTTTATACGATGACTATCAAGTTTCTAAGCAGACTTTTTCCTGAATTGATCTATCTCCCACCCATCGCATCACGATAATCATTGAAAACCTATAGAAATGTCCCCCTTCCCGCCCCCTCACTTTCGCATTTCCTGGTGCCTCAGAGGATTATTGCAAGGTCAGGTCAATGTCACTGACTTATGACAAATTACAATAAAATATTAGTTTACACAAGCGTGATGGCACTTGGGAAGATTTGGCAAAGAATCGCGTCATTCTTTTAGTTTGAATCGTTTCCATTCTTTATGATGAATGGAATTTGTTGAAGATTGTCATATATTTTCTTTCTCCGTCATGTTATGATAACAAGCGATTCAGAAAATGGTGCACGAATAATAGAATATAAGAAGTAGAAGAGAAACAAGGATGTGAAATGAAGATTAATCAAGAATTTAAGCCAGGGTATATGGCAGGAAATCTGAGACGTGTTTCAGGGATCATGAGCAAAAGTATTGAGTATTTACTAAGAGTAGGTCTAACAATATTTCTAGGAATTTAGACGTAAGTGTTCAAAGTTCAAGTTCATGTGTATAGCCCCCCCCCCCGAAAAAAAATCAAACAAACAACAACAACAACCAAAAGCCCACTTAGATTAAGGAATTACACGGGCAGATGACAGAGGCTCTACGACGCTTCGCTAGACCATTTGAAATGGGGAAGGAGTGTCGGGGACAAATGTTCCGACAAGTCTGCAGTAAATTTCAGACAACCATAGACGTATTAACCAACAACAACCAAAAAAAAATGTTCTTAGATTTTCAATTTGTGGGGAGGGGGGGGGGGGGGGGGGGAGGGTGATCAATTTTTTTTTTTTGATTTGCCGTCATTATGCAGCCTGAATTGCCATGAGTGCAATTATATTTACAGATTTTTGCGATACACCCATGATTTTGATGACTACAATTCGTTTGACGTAACTTCTGACGGAGATTGTTAAGTCGATCACAATGGCAAAGAAAATTATAGATAATGCATGAGAACTATACATGAATGATAAAAATTATTTCAAAGAGAAACAGAATAAAAGATAATCAGGCTCTGAAGTCAACCCAAGTGGTTAGCAGGCTTTTCGTACACAAGAGTGTCAGAAAGTCGGTTCCCTTGCTCTCACTCTTCATGACGTGTCACTGCCTCGAAGACTTTTCCTTGACATGTTGGTCAGACGACGCCTGTTTGTTACGCGTTGCCATGGTAACACAACGGGTTGCATTTCGTACCTCTGGGACCAGGTGGTCATGGTTGGGACAGTGGTCCGGAAACACCGGGTTTGTGACTCAACACAAGGGAGAGAAAACAACAGGTTGAACGAGATATGTCACTAACTTTTTAGAAGGGGATCGAGCATGGGGGGGGGGCGGGGGGGGGTCATTAGGAGTTCGAGGGCGAAACGTATGAACGTATTATTTTACAGGGTCTATCTATGTCTATAGCGTGGTTTTATGTTACATGCATACTTTTTGATAGCTGATTTCTTGTTTCATAATAGGATTAGATTATTGGACTCTTGTTAGAATTTTACCGTCAAAATATGACCATTAACGGGTTTTGATGTGACAGGCCGCAAGTACCGAGTTTAGGGGTTTTTCCCGGTGTTCATCTCGTTCCACAGTGACCGCAGTATAGAATCAAGTCGTATATCACTTGGTAATTAGATGGAACAGAACCATGGGTCACCTTTTTTTCACCCTCTCTCTCTCTCTCTCTCTCTCTCTCTCTCTCTCTCTCCTCTCTCTCTCTATCTCTCTTTCTCTCTCTCTCACACACACACGCGCGCGCACGCACCCACACACCCCCCACACACACACACAAACTCTCTCTCTCTCTCTCTCTCTCTCTCTCTCTCTCACACACACATATTCCCTCTTCATCTCATCTCTCTCTCTCTCTCCCCCTCTCTATCTTCCTCGACCCTTCTCTCCCTGTCTCTTCCCATCTCTTTTACTCCCTTCCCTTTTTCTAACCTCTCTTTCTTTCACTCTCTGTCTCTCTCACTCCTCTTCTCTCTCTGAACATAATTGTTATTTAACCCTCTTTCCGAATCTCTCCAGATCATGCTCATACTCTCCGCCTTTCTCTTTGACCTACCTCTCTCCCATAAACCTATGCCCTAGTACTCGAAACTGAGAGAAAGGTTATGTTCACCATTACCTCAAGAATCTCAGTGGAGTTGCCGTGGTGGAATTGTTTACTGCAAATCATTGACAAACTTTGAGTTTCCCTCTTGACTCGAAACATAATTTGCTGTCAAAACTCATTGTGATAGATGAGAAACTCTGCGGCGTGACTACTGTGGAAGCACACATGATTCTCCTCCTTCTCCATAGTGCATATAATTATATATTATCACCAACCTATATACGATGAACTATTTGTATTTTCTTGTAAATTTTTTTTTCCCCTCTTGAATATGTGACTCTGATAACGGGAATTGTGTATACCAGATGAATAATTCCCAACATTAACTGGAACAGATGGGCAATTTCTTTACTCCCATGACCGATACCTATATACTGGCTGTCTGATATCTCTACCTGAAAATATGACTTTTTCCTCAATCTGTTTCACACGCCTGATTTATGATAACTCAGTTCAGTCTTGCTTAATTATTACCAAATATGATACATGTCTCACGTTTTGACAACAAAATGTACCAATGACAATTTACACTATAATGTAATGTACACTGGTACCCCCCCCCCAAAAAAAAAAGAAGAAGAAGAAAAAGGTTTGACAAACTCCATTTTTGAATTCGTTAGAAGCACCATTGATTCACGTTCTTCTTTTGTCATTTCGTGAGTGAATCATAATCATACTTTGCATTGTTTGGGGAATTAATAATCGCGCCAATTTTGAAAAAAACAACAACAACAAACCACTAGTCGTTTTTTGCAGTATCTTTGAGCATGCTCTGAACATGCTATGAGCAGAGTCATCAAATTAATGAGGATGTATTTCTTTGTCAAATGGTTTTGTTTATCGAATGTTATCTCTTACATGTTTTGACCTTTGTCATGTTTGAAGTACATGACGGGTACCTGTATTTGCTCAAGGATTTCTCATGAAGTTCGCGCTCATTTTCGTGAGCCTTACACAGTTAAAACTGCCAAGATGTTGATGTTGTATGTTTTCTAACTTCTTTCTTCTTGAGATTGAAAACGTATACATAAGCATGGGGATAAAGGTGGTCATCACGAAAACAATGCTTCTCTCAGTATGAGTAATGAAAAATCCATTATGATAAAGACTTGGCTCATGAAACTGTATTCGTGAGAAATGTTTGATAAACTGGACGGTACCACAGGGGTTAAGTTCTAAGTCATGATGTACACAAAAAATGTCTCTCGGATCCACTGAAATCTAAAAATAAATTTGAGAGAAAATGTATATGTCCGTTTTGTTATTATCAAAGAAAGGTTGTCAGAGATTTATGAGACATACTTATGCATCTAAAAATCATCTTGTTATTTCCTTTCTTTCTTTCCTTTTTCCCCCTCTTGACCTTCAATCATGAGGTTCAGGGTTCGGTTCCGGGTCCAATGTTTAGACTTGATACTTTTCCAAATTTGATTATTGGATGAAATTACGTATTGTGTTGATAATAATACATCAATAATGCCATTAAAATGGTTCGGGAAATCTTTATAAAAAGTATTTATACAGGCCTAACTTTTGTTGATTTCGCATCAGAGTTCATCGTCTTACATCTGATTCATGTCTTGACCTTTGTAGTACATGTCCATGCAGAGTGTTCATGCAGAGCTAGTGTTCATGCATTTTGTTCGTTATCGGATCACGATATAAACACATGTGTACTGTTGAAACATGTTAAATGCATGGTCTTTGGACGTTAACTTAATACCCGTGTTTATTTGTATACTGAGCAAAGAATCTGATGTACAAATATTGTCATTTTGTAAATCTTGTCAATGAAAAGTAATCAGGAAACCGAAACCGATTGGTAAATTCATCCATGCACACGTCATTTATTCAGTTTACATTGATATTGAGATAAACCGCAACAACCTTATTAATTTTATCTCCAATATTTAAACGCAACAACAAGGACACGTGATCTTGATAAATTAACCAAGTAAAACAAAACAATTCTCGTCAGTCAAATCATAGTAAATTAATTTACGAATATTGATGATAAAAATATATAGTTATGAATGCTATAAGCTCTGCAAATGATGTACATGTACATATTTTGTTGTCATCGAATCAAAGAAATATGAAGCGGTAATGCTCCAATTTCTGGATCGCCAGTAAATGCACAAAGAGGCACCGATACCCTATAAATGGCGCCAAAAATGCACAAACATTGATCGCAGACGGTACTTAAATCAGCATTGCATCGAGGTCATATAAATTGAGCTGTCCTATATCTGCTCATTTAAAAACGTTGGATATGGGCTGCAATATAATATCGTTTTTTTCTTTAGATTTTTCATATTCAATTAGTAAGATTTAGATATTACCAAAATGAATTCTAGTAGGTTCAAAACAACACGTCCACTAATAAATCTGTTTGAAAAACTAATATTTTTCTATTTTTAAATAACATTAAATTTATACTCGCTTCCAGCAGCATACAGAATGTTTGGAACCTCAACGAGCGAGATAGAGAGAAAGAGAGAGAGAGAGAGAGAGAGAGAGAGAGAGAGTGAAAGAGATAAAAATATATAGAGAGAGAGAGTGAGAGAGATAGAAAGAGAGAGGGAAAGAGAGAGAGAGGGGAAACCGCGGGGGTCGGGGCAGAAAAATGTTTCATCATCCTTGTACCCGGGGTAAGATATTATCGACGAAATCATGCTCATGATCATGGTAAACAGACGTGTCATGGTATCGAAATGTAGTTTATATTTTGTCTAGATGTCTCATGTTATACGTGTCCTTTTTAATCTTATAGGTCAAATTATGTCCTTATAATCATGTTGTATTTCATGTCAGGTCAAGGTGTCATCCCAACAATATTCATTGTAAAATTGTTAGCTGATATGATAACATCTCAATGATAATTTGCAATCAAAGTATTTATTTTGTCTGTGTCTTCGTGTAATTGTTGTCTTAGGTTTTTTCAAGCTCTTTCTTTAATACATGCCCTTCATTCATTCTTCTTCAAATTTCATGTTTATTTTCTGTCGATTGCATTGTTTTCGTCATCATAATTCATACTGTCTTCTTTTCTTAAATTCCATTTCCATTTTCTTATCCCTATTTGTGTTTTTAGTTTCCTTGGTATTATTCTTTCATCGATTTCGTTTTCTCTTTCTCCTCATATTTTTTTGTTTGGCTTTTTTTTGCATTTTTAAAAATTAGCATTCCATAATCCAATTTAAAAAAAAAAATCAAATACTACTTTTACAGCGAACTTTTAGTGATTAATCGATAAAAAAAAATAAGTATAATCATTGCACCTGTCTATAAAGAATGCCTTCATTGTTTCCCTCAAATAATCTACACTAGCATAAATAATCTAGGGCAAATATCCCTGAGACTAGGACCCAGAGTATCGCCCCGGACAACTATTCATTAGGAATACTACCCCGGACAACTTCCCCTTGAGTAAAAAAAAAAAAATACCCCAAAGAACAACTACCCTGGATAATATATAGGACAACTACCCATATGACAATGACAACCAGACAATCAGTACCATGTACAACTCCCATAGGATAGCTACCCCCTTGATTAGGGGTACTAGGAGGGGATGGGGGGGGGGGGGGCAAGCCCCCAAGAATTTCGATAATTTTGATTTTCGGAGCTTGGGAGGGGGACCATCACCTGATATTCGGGCAGCGAGATTCCCGAATATTCTCATACAATCAGCGAGGTGCCCGAATAATATCTTCATTTTCTGGCTGCGAGGTAGTTGTTAAATATTGAAGACAAAATGACATTGTTACCACATGATAGTGAAATTCATTTTGCTCGCTAGCTTCGTTTGCTTGCAAAATTTGGAAACGGGAAAGTTGAAATTCGTTCGCTCATGCGGTTATGACCCCTAGAACAATAATCCCCGGACAACTACCCTTCCCATCGCAGCTCGGTTTATTAAAATGTGTGTGATTAGGGTTGTTATTTTTTTTTTTTTCGGGAAAATTTTTACGACGGGTATTTGTCCGTGGGTACATGTCCCGAATGGTAGTCTGGGGTACAGCCTGATACGCAATATAAATCAGTTATTCTCTCTCTCTCTCTTTCTTTCTCTCTCTTGTTCTATATTACTGAATGTCAGCAATACCCGTCTGTATTGATAATCGTCTGCAGCTGCTGCAAACAAGGTCTACACATCGTCAGGTAAATAAAGCCAAATTCAACCTCAAACACAACATCACGGCAACACCGAGGTTTGGAAATAATAAACACCATGATAATCATGCGAGGAAGAACATGTATCGTGATGTTCAAAGTATAAGGGCGTCCAACTCAAAATATACATACATGTACAATTAAAGGTGAAACAAAATACAAATCATGGCTCTCTCGTGTAAACCATCGAGCAGTCAAGTGTAACCTTTATGAAAGCAAAACAATTGCCTCATGTACGTATGAACTTAGGGCAACGGAAACTATAACAGAGACAATCAATAACTTGGTCAATGAAACCCTGGATTAAAGGAGGGTGTGGGGGGGGGGGGGGGGTTGGGGGTTACATCACAAAAAGGCCATTTTCTTAGGAAAGGGACGTGCACCTCTACTATTTTTCACGTTCGTAAATAGTACATTCGCCATATAGCAAAAAAGTCTTGGTTAGGCCTTTGAAATTAAAATTTTGAAATAACTTCTCCTTGAGCCCTTTTCATTATTGTTTAAAGTGAATCCACATCAGAATTCAGATTGGAAATGGCATGTGATAATGATTGTATACATTTTATTTAGTTTAAATTGACATCTGGAGATTTTAAAGAAATATTATGATGTATATAGGGAGAGTTATTCTCTTCTCTGAATACTTTACCGAACTTGTAAATATCAACAAAAGCAATTGCAAAAATATATTACTACAACAATTTTGGAATAAAAACAGTAACTCCCAAGGTTTTTTTTTTTGCCATGATTTTGTGTATCAACTAATGGCGACCATTAAGAAGAACCTCACCCCTTAAAAGGTCAATGAATTTGTCCTCTCACTAAATTAGTTTGCGATGAAATCATCCTTCTAAAAACATTAACGCGGAAATATCAATGACTCCTTTCTTTAAAAAAAAGTATAGGACAAAATTTGAGATAGTGTAATTTCTGTTCATCCTTGGTCAGAATAGACTCGAATCGCCCTCAGATTATTGAAAGTGTATCTTACTTCTAATGAGACTAATTAAAGAATGTGATCTCGCCTCAACATTTTAATAATTAGGTTCCATCATACTACAAGGAGAATGAAAGCTTCGGACGGATGCATATCGCCCTTGCCATTAGTAATGTTAAAAGAGAAGATTGAGTTTTGGTAAAAGTAAAAATAATTTGTGAGATTTCTCATGATTTTCTAGGTCAGTTTGGAAGAATTTCATAGAACAAAAGTCCTTTGAAGGGATTGCTTTTCAAATGCCCTTATATTGGAAATATGATGAGAAATAGCTGAAGAGTTTGGAAAAACATTCATGCCGTATACATAACTGGTGTGTGCAGTATATCCGTGTGCAGTGCGTGTAACTTTTAGCAAGATCATAATTGAACATTCCAAAGCCTGACAGTATACACCAATTCTTATATTACTGCAATATCAACTTTTTTCCCAATAATTGCTTCCAGACAGTTTATTTTACCGTGCAATAGCATGACAAAAACTCAACTTCATCTTTAATCTCCAGACATGTTAGGTGGAAATTTGCACGTAGCCGCGATTATATCATGAGTATGTTCGCTATAGTTAATCAATCGTCATAATACCTTCAGCAGACGCGGGGATTAGGATCCCATGTTTCAACATCATTGAAAAACTACTTCTAATTATGGCGAGAGCTTTTCGACTCGCGGTGCGCTGATTGATTCACTCGTATCGATGTGGTTATGCCGCCAAGGATTTTGGCGTAGCCAGTGAATTATCCTGAATTATCAGGGTTTTTTTTTTTTTAAAGTAAGGTAGGGATGCTGCAATGGTAGTTTATAAGCATGCAAAGAGCGTTACCACATGGGGTAAAACTAAATCAAAACGTCTGTCATCAGATTAGCACTGTTGTCTTGCCTGAAAATAATTACCTTACTTTTTTAACTCCTGCATGTCGACAAAATGAAATAAATGAGGAGCAATGACAATATTATGCTGAAGAACAATTTTGCAAACCCTTGGACTTTGTGGCAGGTCTATGGACTGTAAAAACTTAAAACTTCTAAAATTCTAAAACATATTTAATTACCCTTGTCAGCAAAATCGGAAAATTCGAGGATTTTTTTTTCAAAGGGTTGGTGGAAAATTGTCCAAGTTGTCAGCAGCTCTGGTCCAATGTCCCCGACCCCCAATTCAAAATGTTCTAGACGCGCCCCTGACCAAAACTGTGGCATTGTAGTGGTAGGTAGGAGGGGATTTGGGAAATTAATCAAACGTTGTCATGCGCTCTTAGGCCTAAAATATATCGAGAATGAGATAGTCTGCAATAATTTTAGCCGCTACTTATCGGTGGATCTTTCCACACGACAATCAGGGAAATGTAACTAAATCTAGAGATTATATTCGGAGTGGTTAATTGCTCACAAGACGAAATCTGACTAGAGAGAGAGAGAGAGAGAGAGAGAGAGAGAGAGAGATGGAGAGAAGGCTTTAATATTGAGATATTGGGAGAGGGAGAGAGAGATAGAGGGAGAGAGAGAGAGAGGAGGGGGAGTGGAGAGAGAGTGATTGTCTGAGTGAGATGGAGAAAATAAAGTGAAGAGAGTGTGTGAGAGAGAGAGAGAGAGAGAGAGAGAGAGAGAGAGAAAGAGACAGTATTAAAGGGAGGAATGATGCACAGCGATAGAGAAGGAGAGAAAGGAAGGAGAGAAAAAAATGATTGGAGAAACGGTGGAGAGGGGAAAAGAGTTAAGAGAAACAGAGAGAGGAACGGATGAGAGAGTGCAAAAGAAAATACATAAACTCTTGAACGAATCATTATTACTCCCGAATGAGAGAGAGAAAGAGAGAGAGAGAGAGAGAGAGAGAGAGAGAGGGGGGGGGGGGGGGGGAGATCCTCAGAGAAAAAAATTTGAGTAGAAACTGGGACATGATCAAAATAATTATCGCCTTCAGTTGCTTAATGCGTTTCCCTCGGAATCTAGGCCTAAAGAGCACCCGAAACAGAAGAGCGAAAATCAGCCCTACATTCAGTAAATTTAGATACATCATGCTCGTTTTGTTGTAATTGTTCTGACTTCATGTATGATTTGTATCATATCTTGCATGCAACGTAATATGCTTCATCGCACTATACTTAGATGCCGATTGCTCATAACAGTCATATTGGTCTGTTCCAATGGCGTACTTAAAGGGAAAGTTCACCCTGAAGATTACTTGAGTTCAAAAAATGCAGAAAAAATAAAGAAAAATATTGGCGAAGGTTTGATGAAAATCGGTCAAATAATAAAAGAGTTATGAGTATTTAAAGTTTTGGATTCGTGACGTCACATGCGAGCAGCTGCCCATTGGTCATGTAATAAATATTCCATACATTCGCATTTTCTTTTACGTTCCACGATAAATTAATATTTTTTCTTTTCAGAATCTAGTATTGAATAACATTTCTGACAATATATCAAATGCACAGACGAAAATATTCTAAATTTTCTGAGAAAACTGTATTTTATGGAATATTTATCACATTACATAATGGAGGAGCTGCTCGCATGTGACGTCACAAAATCAAAACTTCAAAAGTCCATAACTCCGTTATTCTTTAACGGATTTTGTCCAAACTTTCGTCAATATTTTTCTTTATTTTTTCTGCATTTTTTAAACTCCAGTAATCTTCGGGGTGAACTTCCCCTGTACTTAAGAAATTGATCAACAGGGTTAGAAATCCGCTCGGTTGGTCATCAAATAAGGGGGGGGGGGACCGTACCCCGGCACTACCCTATGCTATACACTGTAGGTAATTCAATGAAAAGCATTTGTAAATTGTTGTTCAGCTAGCCTATAAACGGCAGATCAATTTAATGCTTGAAACTTTCATTAGGTTAAAACTTTGGTAATACCTTTTTACAGGCCTAAAACCGATTTTATGTTGTTAATGAGCAATTTTCTCCTTACGCTTCTCAATTTCTATAAAGATAATCTTTCGACGAGATTTAAAAATAAACTTGTCGGTAAATTGGTAAAGAAAAAGAAAAATATATATTTATAATGGCATAGTAGGCGGACATCCCACAACATCCTATATTTCTGATAATCCTTGAGAAACCTAAAGCAGCTGCAATAATTAAGAGATGCATTATCTTCTTTATAAAGCTTAATCGAGAAAATATACCCTAGAGCACTGTAGCTGCCGCGCCTGGAATTTGAATTGTCCAAAACATCTTTTATTTTGCTCTCTCCAAGACCGTATGATAACTAGATCATGTAGATAGACATTTCATTTTCTCTTCTAGCTCAGTATCGAGACAATAAGCTTCCATTTCGTTTCTCATCAGCCATGGAAAACAGACAATGGCAACTTTTATTTCACCAGAAATTATCCATGACCTTGAGCATGCATGTTGAGACAACTTAAATAATTTGATGTACTATTCTTCTCATTTCTAGCTTGGCATCAAAACAATAAATCCCCATACCATCTCTCACATCTAAGGTCTCTTTGTTATTACTGAAGTAATAATTGAAAGAAGCTTCCTTTTTACTTTTTAGCTATAATTGAGAAAATAAACATCCGTACCAGGGGCGGATCCAGGATTTCGTATAAGGGGGGGGGGGGCACACAAATGCAGGATTGTCAACTTTGGGAAACTGCTTGGAGGGAGACCCATATTTTTTTGGTCTCGCCAGCCCTCCAAAAATCGCTCGGGGGGGGGGGGGGGGGAGGGGGGTGGCGACCTAAAAAGAATTTTTCGCCAGCCCTCCAAAAGTCGCTCAGTGGGGGGGGGGGGGTTATGGGGACCAGTTCCCCTCCATAATTCTCTCACAAGCAAAAAAAAAAAGAAAAAAGAAAAAAAAAAAGGTTTTCTGGTCGAAAAGGGAGGGGGGCACAATCGCAAATAGGGGGGGGGGGGCACAGGCCGAGATTGCCCCCCCCTAAATCCGCCACTGATCCGTACCATGTCCGATTATGCATGTGGATGTAAACTATTATCCTCATCTTTCATCTTCAAGAAGTTCTTAGACCTTGAGATAACTGCAATAATAATATTAAACCCACATTCTATTTTTTTCTATCTTCAAATTGAGAAGATAAACCTTACAACATTTCCGATGTCAGGAATGCTGAACTGATAATTTTCGTTCATTTTAAAGAATCACAATAGAAATTATTGTGATTACTGAAATAATTGAAAAACATCTTCACTTTCTTTATAGCTTGGAATTGAGATAACAAACTTTTATAATAATTATCATTTCCGATGGTGTAGCATCTTTTATCTGCAAGAAGCTTTCAGTGACCTTGAGATAACGGTAATATTATTGAATGCCCAATTCTTTTTCCCTTTCAGCCTTAGAATCGAAACAATAACCCTCTGGAGCATTCGTTATTTCCAAAGAGACAAACTTGATTATTTCTCGCATATCCGTGACAGACAATCCTGAAGAACAAATTAGTGTGAACCGTGACATCGAGACAGGTTGCTTATCCTTCGTGTAATCGAGTCTCTACACGGACACTAATGCTGATTTATTTTGCCCCTAGTTTACACACATTTGCAATTCAAAGCTTGTTTTTCTCGAGCTTTTCCCCAGCGCTTCTTTACCAGATTGCTTTCCTCTTCCCGCCGCGAATTATTGCGATGGTTGGGAGAGAGATGATGGAAATCTCGACAGTGTCAAGAGCTTCGCAAACAGTTTTTACACTGTGGATGCCTTAATCTGAAATATTCGCGACTAATCTAATGGCTACTTGCAAGTATTTTGCTCATTCTTGGTGCCTTGCCTTCCTCTTAACCATCCACTACATACAGTCATGGCAGTGAACTTATGGTTTAAAGGAGAATGAAACCCTGGGGGGGGGGGGGGAATCCATTTTAATAAAAAGAGAGGATAAAGAGAAGCAATTTAAAAAAAGTTCCATCAAAATTGGTTAAGAAATGAGAAAGTTATGAAAGTTTGAAAAGTCTCAATTTACTTCCTATGGCGATCCTCAAATTGGCAATGTTGCTTCAAAATGACAGATTTAGTAGGACAACTCTCCATATGTTTTATACACAAAACTTCATATTTTCCCCATTATCTCTCAAAGTGCAGCTTGTGTCCTTAGCTTAGCTCAAGATATATCATGGAGAAATGTATTTGACAGAACATAATAATGTTGAGTTCACAAAAATACAAGCATCATCTTTAGAGATAATGGAGAAAATATGAAATTTTGTGTAGAAAACACATGGAGAGTTGTCCTACTCTGCCTATCATTTTGAAGCAACATTGCCAATTTGAAGATCGCCATAGAAAGTAAATTGAGACTTTTCAAACTTCCATAACTTTCTCATTTCTTAACCGATTTTGATGGAACTTTTAAAAAATTGCTTCTCTTTATCCTCTCTTTTCATTAAAATGGATCCCCCCAGGGTTTCATTCCCCTTTAAGTCAGAGGTGCACGTGGACTTCAAGAAATAAATTAAAAGATCGAAGCAAGACGTAAATGGGTTTAGATTTTAAACAATATCAAAGCAAACTGAATTTATTAGAATTATTGGCAGGTTTAATTTTTTTTTAATCCATAGAAAAACTATGACAAGGGGGAGGGGGGCTGATAACGCTTACGACCTAATGCAGCCCCACTTACTAAAATTGTCCCCCTGGCTATTGCAGCCCCAGTTGATAGCCAAAGTGCAATCTCCGGTTTCTGTTAGAGCTTGTTACCGGTAATCCATTCTCTCCATCTAACTTCCTCCCTCCCCCCCCCCCTCTCTCTCTTTCTCTCTTTCCCCCTCTCACACACACTCTCTCTTATTCTCTTTCTTTTGTTTCTCTCTCTCTCACTCTCTCTTTCTCTCTCCCCCTCTCCGCGATTGCTTTTTAGAGTTTGTTACCGGTTACTCATCACCTCTCTGTCCTCGAGTTTAAATCAAAGCTTGGCAAGAGATGATAAACACTTGGAAGATAAACGCTTACAAGGATGCAGCCTCCATCTAGGATTATTATGAAAGCATTCCAAGACACTCTTGACAATTTGTTGGTATTCTTTGGCTAGTGATTCGCCTTATCGTACCTCAAGCATAATATCATGTTTAATATTGTCTTCTTATAGATTACCCTTTGATCAAGAGTATCATACTGCGGTTATCCATCTATCATGTATTTTCATTGGTGGATCAAGAGGGCATGGGGATGCAGGAGGGGTACCCTGTTTATTTTTTCGTAAAGATTAGTCCGCCCACTAAGAGCCAGAAGGGCGTTAAGTCATATACTTTAATACAGAGTTATCCTTCTCTCTCTACATTCATGACTTGTATACTTTACACAGTATCAGAGTTTCCAAGCGCTCTTTCTCTCTTTCAAAACCCTGCATGGCTTCGTATACAGGAACCATGATATTGAAAGAAGACTCAACCGCATTTTGAAAGTGATGTATATATTGCATAGGTTCAGTATGCGATATGTTCTCATCTAATGAAGATAAGTGGTTATTGGCATTGTCCAGTGCTGTAGGTAGTTTATGCCTCTCATGATAATCAATTAATCAATAATAGGTTTTCTTTCCTTCAAAATTCGTGCAATGCCATCAACATTATCACTTATTCAAGTTAGATTAACGTGGCGCTTCTGAGATCGGAAAAAGATGTGTATTAATCTTAAGAAGACAACAGGTACACCAACCCCCTTCTTTCTTTTCCTGTCTGTCATAGTTTTTTTTTATATCCCCCTCACTCCCCCTCTCTCTTCCTCTACCCTTTCTCTCTCTCTCTCTCTCTCTCTCTCTCTCTCTCTCTTTCTTTCTCCTAGCTATATCGCATAGAGAAAGGTATAATAATAGTAACCATGCATGCAACGTATAGTCGTCCGAAATCAGCGCAGTATATACAAAATTACACTTGGGTAAAACGATTGATGGCATTTTCTTAAGGAAGATAAAGGATTTATCAAGCATTCATGCATCGCTCCACCCCTCTCTACCTCTCTCCTTCTCTCTTTGTCTCACCCTCATTATTTTATCGCAGTCTGACTCTCTCTCTCTCTCTCTCTCTCTCACACACACACACACACACACACACACACACACACACACTCTCTCTCTCTCTCCTCTCTTTCCATATGGGATCGAAGAAGACATTCTCAACAGACGTTACAAGGATCACAGCAATAATTTTCTCCAAGATCAGACGTATGCAGAGAGTGACGTTTCGGAAATCATATACGGTATGTCTTCATCTACGGAAGATAACAGATTCATATACACCCCTCCCTCTCTCTCCTTCCCCCCCCCCCCCCCCCCCCCCCTCTCTCTCTCTCTCTCTTGCCATATGGGATCAGATCAAACAAGACATTCTCAGCAGACGTTACAAGGATCACAGTAATACTTTTCTCCAAGATCAGACGTATACAGAGTGACGTTTCGGGAATCGATATACGGTATGTCTTCATCTAAGAAAGATAACAGATTCATATACACTCACCCCCTCTCCTTTTCTCTACGGTTCTCAAACACACACACACACACACACACACACATACACCCACACACACACACACACACACACACATACACCCACACACACACACACACACACACACGCACACACACATAATATACATGTACACAATTTATCTTTTCCCCATCTCTCTCTATACGCCTGTGTCTCACTACTGCTCTCTCTCTCTCTCTCTCTCTCTCTCTCTCTCTCTCTGATAATCATGATAATAATGTCTCTCTGCTCTCTCACTGAATCTCTTTACATTTCCCTGTCTCAGTTTCTCTCTTGCTTTCCCCTCTCTTTTTATCTGTCTGTCTGCCTCTTTGTATCAGCCCCATTTCCCTGTCTTAATGTCTGTATATCATTTAAACTCTCTCCTTTTCTCACTTCTAGTTCTTCTTTATTGATCATGGCCTCTCTCCTAATTGTTTCCCTCTGCCCCGTCTCTCTGTAAACCTGTCTGTTTGTCTATACCATCTATACATTTAATTAGCTGTCTTTCTGTTTCTATTAGCAACTCTCCCCCTCCTACTCTCTCCCCCTCCCTCTCTCCGTCACTCCGGGCTAGTGGCCATCTGAGGTCGAAGAACACATTCCATGTAGATAGATCAATAAGATCATGTAGACACTCAAATAACCCATGTCTATTCCACAGTCCAGGAGCAAACATCTTTCCATAGGGGTCCACAGCATTCCTCCATCTTTAGACTTTATCCAGCCATTATTCCCACTGATCGAAAGTAATTAAGACTCACCTCAACACGTTTGCATGGTACAAGGTACAGGGGCGTTGCTATGCAGCTGTAGAGGTTGAAGGGGTGTGACACAACCCCCTCTCCCAACATATAACTTATCGCGTAATTTCAAAACTTTTACCATTTACCGTTGTTTGCTCAGAATTATTAGAACCTTTTGTTTGTTATTGTTTTCCATTTTTCCCACTGCCGGCAAATGTAGAGATTTTAGGAGCCCCCCTGCTATTGTTTTGTTCTCATTAACATGTTCAACAGTTATTCACCTGCGTCAGAAATTTCGTCTGCAATTCGTTTTAAAAAGTTGGGAGTATTTTGTAACATTCTTTCTGCAAAATTTGACGGCATATTTTGGTCCGACACACACCCCACCAATCAAAATGTTAATGGGCATGACGCCTCCGACCGACGAGGGAGCGTCTAGTGACGTTTAGCGATTATCAGAGACCTGGAAAAATACCTAAACTCGGCCGCGTCTAGTTTGATATCTCATGTCTTCGTTAAGTCTTGATACACTGCTCAATTAAGTAAACTAGGCATACTGCTTTGCCCATGGTACAAGGGACTTAGCGTGGTACGTACTGTACGGCATGACTGGGGTGTCGTTATGTCATTTTGAATCAGGGTGATGAACAAAACTTGTCGACGAGTTCGGCGGTCAGAGAGCAAAATTCCTCAAAGCAAAAAAAAAAAAAAAAAAAAAAAAAAATGGTAACATGACTACTCACAATGTCAAATTTGCGAACACGGATTTAAAATACTTTTCAACGATCATATCCCCAAGAGACCTAGAATTTTGTCCCAAGATAATAAAAGATTTGCCGACAAAACAATGATTAAGAGAAGGGAGAGTCAGGGACGTAGCTACTTGGTTATCGGGGGTACGAGCCAACAATCTTGCCATGCTTGTGGCGAAGAGATAGATAGATAGAGAGAGAGAGAGAGAGAGAGAGAGAGAGAGAGAGAGAGAGAGAGAGAGAGAAGAGAGAGAGAGAGAGAGAGAGGGGGGGGGGGGGGGGAGAGGGAGAGGGAGAGGGGAAGGAGACTTGAAAAGAAGATGATTTAACCTATCACACCCCTTAGTCGATTGCCTTGTCCTCTCGCATTTTCATCCGTTGAGTAAAAATTGTTGCCTCCCAATACCCCCTCATTGACTGAACTCACACTTCGCTACCGGGGAGAGTCATCACCCCTCCTAGTCACTAGCGTAGCTTGGGGGGGGGGGCAAGGGGGCAGACTGCCCTCCTGACAACTTTTTCGCATAAAAATTGTGCCCCCCTCCTTGGCAAACTGATTATTTTTTTTTTGCTTGTCAAAGAATTATGGAGGTAAACCGAACCCCTTGTGTGGAAATTTATTTTTTTGGCACCCCCCCCCCCGAGCGACTTCTGGAGGGCTGGCGAGAAGAAAAAAATACGAATCCCCCTCCCAAGCAGTTCCCCAAAGTTGACAGCCCTGCATTTATGTGCCCCCCCTTCTAAAAAAATCCTGCCTACGCCACTGTCCTTGTGATGCCCCTGTCTATCTCCTGCTTTCAGCAACATGACCAAGGTCAGTTTTGGTTCGTAGACTACATCTACGTACGTTCAAAGGTGTTCTTCAGGAATTATACGTCACGTTTTTGTCACGCTATGGCTAGTCCCTAGGTTGACATAACTGGGTCATTTGGGATTCAACAGGAGCGACGGAAGAACCTGGGTGAAGTAATAGGACTGTTTTTGACACATATCTCATGACCTTTTGATTTGGAAGGACCATTGATCAGTCTAAGGCGAATTTGGGTGACATGGCCATGGGGGCAGAGGCATAGCGTTTGTTCAGCCACTGAGGGGGCACTGGGTGTCATGGGAGGGGAGGGGGGGGGGGGGAGGTGTGAGAAGCATGGGTGTCTATCCTGGGTGGATGGAGGATGTATCCCTCAAAAAAAAAAAATTGAGGTGGAGGGGGGGGGGGGGAGTGGCCTGTATTATCACCCCCAATAGTTTTGGATAACATAAATAAGAAAACTATTATTACATATGAAAACTAATAATTATCCAAACTCATTACATTCTTCAATGATTAGAAGTAAGGAAATAAGAAATGCCATAATTTCACTGCGAAAATATCGAAGAAAATTTGTTCGCTCCTCAATTAAGGAGTTCTGTCCATTGGCGTAGATCCGTGCATTCCTTCTTTTCATTAAAAACCATTTTGGGATGCTGTAAAATGAAAGTTTTGTAGACAGATTTTTGAAAAAGTCCCTGGTGTGGAAGAGGGATACCCCCCCTCCAATCATGAACACATATCGACACCCCTGGTGGGAAGATACCGGTCTTACAATATAAATGAAATGCGAAAGAACAAGGCTGTCGATTGAGGAGAGGATTTTTGAGGGGTCGTATCATATTTTTTCATGTTGCCCCCTATCTTTCTTTCTTTCTCGCTTTTTTTTCCCTTCTCGCCATTCGAATGTGGGGTGGAGGTATCCCCCCGTATCCCCCCGTATCCCCACTGTAAGGGATCTATCATACCACCAGTAATGCAACAGGACAATTTATTTCGAAACAGAAAGGTAGGTCGAGATAAAGAACCTCAAATAGCTCTTGAAATAATGCTATTATCATACATGCAGAAGGACTTTGATTGTAACAATGAAAATAATCGTAAACTGGGAAATGGTACTAGTTTTCCATTATATAGATAATAAAGGTCCCAGTAGGTGTTTAAAGAAGGGTCACTGAAATTTTTATCAGAAAAAATTAGGTCAATATGCAGTTCAGGGGAGCGTTTCATCAAGCGTTTTGTCAGTGATTTTAACCGACAGCTGTTATAAGCTACTGAAATCCTCGCATCTGATTGGCTGAGAGCAAATTTGTCGGTAGAAATCACTGACAAAACGCTTGATGAAACGCTCCCCAGAACTGTTCATCCTTTGACAATCAAAACAGAACTATATGGTGGTGTCACACCTTGGCGTTTTAGCCAGCGTATGCCCGACGTATCAAAATTTCTCTAAAACGTCGGCATACGCTGAACTTTGATATTTTTTTTTCAACTCTGGGCGTATACTTAGCGTATTCATAACGAGTTGGACGTATACATAACGTATTAGTAACTTATATAGAACGTTTCGTTAACTTATAAGTAACGTATTCCAACGAATGCTTAGCGTATTGCCGGCGTACACAACTTATGCCCAACGATAGCCTAACTTACGCATAGCGCGCGGCAGCGTATCGCTGACGATCACGTGTCGTAGCCTATAAAAAGGATGCCGCTCGATTGGGCGTTGTGGCGTGCGCCTGTAATCCAGCTAACAGTGGAAGTTATAAACTGATTCAGCGGACCCAGGTTCGAAACTGAGTCACGTCTTTCGGATGGTGACGTTAAAGGTCGGTCCCCAGACGTAAATAATCATATCTGATTGATACACGTCTGTAAAAACCCAATTACACACATATTCAAATCATAACCCCACTATCCATCACGGTATCAACACCACCGCCATGCCGAAGAACACTTCGAGGAACGCTGCCAAGAAGTCCCCTGGCCGTGGGCGGGGGCGTGGACGTGTCTTCATGAGTTCTGATGGGTTCCTCCTGTGAACCCCATTTTTATATACCAATTCCTCTAAACGTTGTCAATACGCCATTATACGGTAGCTGTAAGTTAGAAACACGTTCAGTAAGTTTTGTGATCGTCCGGAGCACGTCAAATACGTCTTCATACGTCAATATACGTTGGAGTTAAGTTACACATACGTTCAAAGCACGTTACTCATAGGTTAGAAGTAAGTTTTGGGGTACGCTAGACTATATCTCGACGTATTTCGACTTATGAGTAACTTACGACTAACGTGTGTGAACGTGTGTCAACGATCGCGTAACTTACCTACAACTTATGGCCCGCGTATGCGGGACGTATGAGCCATACGCTGGCATACGTCGAAAAATGTTGTGCTTGCACAAAATTTTTCGACGACCTCGCCGTATGACGACGTATACCAGCGTGTTTTAGCGTGCTCTTAACGTATGCAAAACTTACCCGTAACGTATTCGACGTACGCCAGCGTATTCGCCAAATTCCTCATACGTCGGGCATACGCTGGCTAAAACGCCAAGGTGTGACACCACCATTAGCCTAAAATCAACCATTGTTCATCCATGTTTTCCTTCCATTCATGCCCACGCACGTCCTGTAAAACAGTAGATCCCTGGACAGAATTTCAAATAAGTTTAGATTTTATATGTATTGTTTGTTTATATTGATTAATTGGATTATTAACTGGGATGACGTAATTTGGTTTTAGTATAACTATAATCGTGATTAAAGGCTCTATACACATTTTTCACTGGCAAAGTGCTGAAACAGTTCAGTACACGCTTATCTATAATCGCGCCATTTTAATTTCCCAAAATGTCATGCTTTTATTAGCATGGTCTTTTGCAGTCATATAATTACTGAAAAGAAGAAACTGGAATGAAATAAATTTCCCCAAGTTAGCTATTTGCTTTTTAATCTTTTTTTTCTTCAATTTGTTGCAGAGATGTTTTCGACATCTAACCTATAGAGTACACCAATTATAATGTCTAGGTACCTGGTCAGCAATTATAGGGGGCTATGTGATTTCGAACAATAAGGTTGCTTGATTTCGTTTACCTAAAGGTGAAGATGAAAACATGGTGTTGATTTAGGAAAGAATGTACAATGGATGATTACGTAATTAGTCCAGTCAAACATCGGCGATGAATGTGGACACTCGACGGAAGGTCCCATTAGCGTATATAACCACCTTTTCTCATTGGGGGGGGGGGGGGGGGGGGGTGGGGGAGGGGGCAGCATGAGAGAATGTGTCTGTCCCTCTTCTTTTCGGCCACGCTATTGGAAGTGAATATACCCATGACACCGACGAATTAAAAGGAATAATGAGCTCACATTCACCAACAGTACGTTGGTGAATATTAAACCTCGGAGAAGACTTATGAAGCCGTCGGTCCCCTGGTTGCTTACTTACAAGCATACACATGCTTTCTTAGCAGTTAGGTAAAATAAACCATCAACCAACTGTCTATATTGGCTAGTGTTGAAAAAAAAAAGTGTCTGGAGGGTGGGTATATTTATGTATTAACAAGTGTTTTGTTTTTAAAACCATATCCCTGTTTCTCATTCTATAAGCCCGGTATGAATAAGTTTCCTGAGAGTAGTTTCAGTCTTAGAAATGCAAAACGTAAATACAATACTTTTCTTGGCCAAAACATCAAATTGTAAAAAATATATCTATAAAAAGAGACAGGCCCCTGGAAAAAAAAAAGCAAGCATGGGACAAAGCATGGCAACTTTCAGTCGATATAGTCTTTACAACGACCATGACGACAGACCACCATCGACAAAAAGAAGTCTTCCATGTTAATTATCAATATAATTGGCACAATATTCCATGAAGTATACACAGTACATAATTAAAACGGCAACCGCAATCTTATCAAAATGAATCCACTTTACGAGAAATTCTATATCTCCCCTCCAAAAATATAAAGTCATCTCTATTAATCCAACTAGAGTTTACATTGTTTAGCTGTTGTTTTATCTAAATCAGTCAAACAATTGCAAGCGCCGTTATTTTGTCATTAATACAGAGCCATAATGTGGATGGCAATTATTTCGAAAACCGCAAGTGGATATAGATTCGCTCGTATTTCTTCTCAATTTGATTTGATGAATATGGATCAGCAAAGACATTTTGAGATGCCTTAATGATTATTTCTGACAGAAAAATTTACTTTCAAGCCTGATTTATTCAATAATGTCACACAGACCAGACAAGGCTTGGATGAAAAATGTAGTCAGTATCCCTTTAAATGAAGAATCTGGTAAAGAATTTGACCTTGAAATGCAAGGCCGGGAGAGGATTATTTTACAACACGTTATGACTGATACACCTCATCCATCATTATAAATCGACACCATGAAACCTGCGACAGACAGTAATAGGTGTTATATTATAATGTCACCATAGGTAAGGCGATGAAAGAAAGGGAGTTATGAGAGGGAGAGCGAAGGAGGAGGGGAAGGAGGGGGAGGGGAAGGAGGGGGAAGGAGGGAGAAAGACAGAGAGAGAGAGAGAGAGAGAGAGAAAGAGGGGGTGGGACAGAAGGGAGATGTTTGCAAATCTTATTTTCCTCTTTCATTAAAATGTTACGAATTTTCTTTATGGAACACTTTATTTCTCCATTACATCAACGCCATTCATATCCCCTCAAAGCCCGCAACAAAAAGGATTAAGTCCTCTGCCTATTTTGGTATCTTAGTGATGAAATATTTCGATAATCAATTTTTGAAAAATCATGATAAATTTTAAACCAATAGTACACCAACGAAAGAGCAGTCATATTCATTAAGCCGTAACAATTTAATTGATATTCCATTGCTCCCCTAAAACAAATACTTAAAGGAAAATATTATTACGATTTTACTCGTCCAGCAATAACTTTGAACCTAAAAAAATGGAACCACGCTGGGTGTCACGTGCAATGGTCTGCTCGAGAAGTTCAAAGTGTAATGTCATCTAGTCATACTATAGGTACGGTGACCAAGAACTGTTGACTTTTGGGCCTATTGAGGTGAGATTAATAAATGTAGTATAAGCACCCTGTGTGGTGGTTAATAAGGGATAACACACTGTTAACATCGGCATTCATCACGACAAGCAACAATACATGTATTCATAACACCATAACAATTTGGTTAAAAGTTAGGTTCACACGATGGGAGCTAAACTTTAAGTTTAAGTTTAACTTGTAGTTATCTTGTAGTTTCACACCGTATGAACGGACTCGTAGTTTACTTGTAGTTCTAGAAGTCGTTGTTTCGTTAACTTAAGCTACGTTCATACGGGACTTGTGGTTTCGAAACTTTAAAGGGACCGAAAAGTCGCCAGTCGTGGTGTTTGGAGCTTGGCCCGGCTCGGGTAATATTCAGGAATCGCCGTACATCTTCGGTAAACGAGCGCGCAATTGCAGTGATACGCATTCGACCAAAGAAAGACGAACTGAACAACCCAACTGACAAACTACCCCACCCTCGACGGCAATTTTTTTCGCTGCTCCAAGATTGTTGTTAAGCACGGCCTTGCAATAGGGGCAAGCGAATGAAATTGAACGTACATGGATATCGAGCGGTGGCTCCCTTTAAGTAAGCGAAACAAAACAGTAACCACGACGAGGGTTCACATGGCCCGAAACAACGATTTTCGTTGTTCTGAAACTGCAAGCCGAGCGATCGTTGTTGTTAACAACGGATAGATACCGAGTGTGTGTACAGTACACATACAGTTCCTATGTTTGTAATTCGTGCGAAGGGTATGACCCGGAAGTTTAACATGAACAGAGAGGTAATGGTTAACTACATGCTTGCGAAACTTAAAGTTTATTCCGTTCACATGGTTCGAAACTGCGACGGAGAACCCCCCGCTGCTCGTGGTTTCGGCGTTAACCACGAGCTCATTTGTGGTTCTAGAACTACAAGTAAACTGAAAGTTTCGAAACTATGAGTCCGTTCATACGGTCTGAAACTATAAGCGAAACTTAAAGTTTATCTCCCATCGCGTGAACCTGACTTTAAAGTTTTGCTAACTTAAAGTTTCGAAACCACAAGTCCCGTATGAACGTAGCTAATATTTCATTACTCCCCCTAAAACAAAACAACCTACCAAATCACAATATAACGACGATTTGGTTGGTCCAGCTAGATCTTTGTATCCATAACATGGACCCACGTTGTTTGTCACGTGCATGGTGTGTTCGCGAAGTTCAAGGTGTAATGTTAATGTCATCCTAATTCCGGAGACCCAGAAGTTGTGTTGACTTTGGGGCCTGGGGACTGGGTATATTTACAGTGCGTATAAAAAAGTACACCCAATTTTGATAGCTTCTAATTAAAAAGCTATAACCAATGTGACCTTGAAATTTATTTCATGGTGAAGAGTAACCTTTTCTCTGTCCAATGAATCTCGTTAATGACTTTCCTGCTACGGATGAATGAGCATAAGCGCCCTAAAAAGGTGTCGTCAAAATCTCCTTGTACCAAGTTTTGACTGATGTAACTGTCACTACTGGCACTCTCTAACAGAATAAAAGTTTCACAAATTTGTTATAAGTTGAATGGAAGAATCTGTAATAATTCCGTTTATTAAATCAATCAAATTCTTGAACAACCATCAGTTATATTTTGTATCAATAAAGCAACTACTAATATACATCTCAGCAAAAGTTTATGTTTTATGTTTGCTTTGTTTTGTTTTCGTTAATACAGCAGGACAAAAAAAAAAAAATTAATAATAATACATACAATGAATAGATAAATCAAGTTCCATTCGGCGGTAGTTTTCAATCTGAAATAAACGGGCCGAGTGTTCCACAAAGAGTATCTGTCCATAAACCAACTATGTGCTAAACCGATGCCAGCCTCGTAGTCGTCGTGACGTAACCATGAGCCTTTCACGGCGCACTTGTCCACCTTACGTAGTATGCCCTTGTGCCGTCCTTCAGCTGATGGGCTCAAAACGTCCTGTTTGCCACACTGGTGCATATGACGTCATTTCCGGTTCTGGGTCATTCCCCAGGATGCGACTGTATGATTTAAAATGGTTTTATTTAAAACTTGCCACCATATCGAGGTTGTACACGAAAATGCTTAAAATATTCACCAAACAGCAATTATAAAACATTTGATATATCATTAAGCATTACAAAAAAAAACAAAAACGGGATGAAAAATGACTAAACAAACTAGATACCTCCTACAGATATTTTAACGATGTCAAAATAACGATTCAACTCTATGGCGGAACAAATCAGATTGTTATGCATTTATTATATTCCTTAATTTATCCGTTAATTTAAATTCCATTACTAGAATCATAGTTTTATCTATTCCTGACTATCATGTCTAATCTAATTGAAGTTAGTCTAATACATGCACAAGGTTATGTTGCATTATTAGATAAGTTTACTTACGTCTATCTCCATGCAATATCAAAAACTTGGCCAGAATTTTGCGAAAGGTAGTAGTGCTGGGTGGAGGGCGTAATCTGGTGCCAAAAACATCTCCAAAACATAAATACGAAAAGAAGATTTTCCTGTGTTTATAAAATCCCAAACTTGGTGGCCATCCACAATTCACACTTCACTTTCACACCCTTCACGCTCCAAGTCTCAATGTGCACTACCTCTCACTCACTACGTACACGCTATAGCGCGATTGCATGTCCCCGACATAGCATCAATTTTGCGCTCGACTGCGTACGTCGCATTCATTACATTCCGCTATCTGATCACGATTACGATCCGCATTTGACAGTAACGAATGTGTAAAATCCTTTTAAAAGTTGAATTCTCTTTCTTGCTTCAATGCTCCATTGTTTAAAGCGATCTAGTGTATCTAAGCTTTCACATGACTTTGTTTCAGTCCAAATATTACAATTTCAATTTATTTTAACAGCATTCTAACTTCTTGTCTCATGATAACTAAAAACTCGCTGCATTGCAACATTTCACCTGCATAATTTTTTATCGAATAGCGCATAAACTCAAAGGTTTACTGACTTTAAATACTGAAAAATACAAGGAATTATACATATCTTGAGATTTACCAAAGTGAATGCTAGTAAACATTCATTAAAAACAAGAGATAGCTTCCCAAATAAACTTTCTCCATTTTGAATGACTCAATAAAAAGGCTTTCCTTAAACAAGGGATGCGGATGAAACAGAGATTGTGTCATCATGACAAAGAATCAAAATTTTGCTGTAATAAGCCTTTTCTTGAGTTTGAGTAGACATTAACACATTTTCTATTCAAATGCACAAAATCAATTGAAATAACTAAGCATTTTCGTTGACCAGGGGAGCGTTTCATGAAAGGATTTGTCGGATATTTTTTCCGACAAGTGTTATAAGCTACTGAAATCCTTGCATGATTGGCTGAGAGCAAATTTGTCAGTAAAAATCACTGACAAAATGCTTGATGAAACGCTCCCCTGAAGGGGGATGGGGTATAGTACCAGCAGGGAATAGGAACCCTGTTACAATGGTCGTGGTTGACAAGTTTGTAAGGGATAAAGAAGTAGTGAAATCGCCTTGACGAGCAATATTCATGAAGCCTTACAATTTGTTTGGTTACTCCCCCCCCCCTTCATAAAGGCGTATATCAGAAACCGAACTACTCTAGCGATTTTACTCGTTTAGCAAAACATTCGGACCCTTAAAATAGAACCACATTTTGTCACGTGCAAAGGTCTGTCATATCGCTTTGGTTATGGTTGGTGAAGTCCAAGGTGTAATGTTATAATGTCATCCAGGTATATGATGGCACATTTTCGTTGACGTGAATTAGGAGGATGGGGTAGTATCGCATGGAATGCTCTCTTGAGAACCAGAAGGGCGTTAGCTCTGTCTTAAGGTAATATGAGTGAACTCCCTTCTGACTTTCAACAGACTGAGGCGCCCTTCAGTGGTAAATGGGATTATGTGACGTATAGCTTGGGTTAAGACATTGAGGGGGCACCGGCATCGGGGGAGGACGGAGGGGGGGGGGGGGGGTGTACTGGCCTTCCTCGGGGGATGAAATTAATGTGAATTAATGTGATTTTCATCAAGAATTTGGTAATTCCAACAACACCTCATATTCCTAGTATAATCATAATCAATCATTCATTATGATTAACTTCTTTATAGGCCTACAGTTAATTCCAAAATGAAATTCTACCACCAGCATTGAAAATAATTATCCTTTAATCAGAACAAGCAGCAGCCTACTGAATGAGACTACAATGAAAAAAAAAGAAGAAGAAAAAAAAAAAAGAAAGAAAAAAAAGAAGAAAAAAAAAAGAAGAAAAGAATGAGACTACAATGTAGTCTATAATAAGAACTGTAGACCCATGAAATGGAACCACACGTGAGTGCGAAATCTTGCCAAACGCGGAAAAGATCATGAAGTTCATCCTTATCCAAATATCGTTGGGGCAAATTAGTTTACGGCATTTCCATTTAGATTTGCTGTCTTCTAAAAGCTTCTAGGGCTGCTCACTTTATGTTGTGCTGACTTTTTTAAAGAAGGGGTAGATAGGGGATACCCCTTGATTTTGTTTCCTCTTCTCCGAAAATTTGAAATAAGTATTAATAATTCAAAATTGCTACATTGGCCTATGACGACAAGGGGAATTTCGTTGAGTCAATATGCTTTCTTTCATAATTAAACTTTCGTAATTCTATTTTTCAGAGCATGGGGTATAATAAATCGAATAAGAATCAATAAGCATAAGGGTATAGAAATAAGAAGTAATATAAAGCAATTTTATCTTAAAAAACGACCGCCTTAGTCCCTTTTTGGGGGTCAATTTGGCTTGGAAAACATCTCTCCCTCTCTGTACAATGAATTACCATCGCTATAAGATATATATCATAATACAAAAATAAATAAATGAAATTGTAAGGAACATGTTTAAAGGGCAATCCAACCTTTATAAAAAGCTGATTTTGGTGAAAGGAGAAAATTAAGAGAAAGAGGATAATGCGTGAAAGTTTGAAGGGAATCGGACAAAGAATAAATGTATGAAAGATAAGTTCACTTGTCTACATCTATGCGAATCTCGAATTGGCAATTGGGTGAAACGATTGTGACGTATTCACGGTCAACTCTCCCATTTGTCGTACACCAAAATACCATTAAATTCCGGTTTTCTGCTGAGCGCCTTTTCCCTCGGGGCAGTACTCAAAATATATTGAAAATAGCATATTGTTATAGGTCCTCCAAAAAGAAAAAGATCCTACCGAGTTACACATTTTTTTTTAAAAATTGACATTTTAGTCATTTTGTGTGTTGGAGCGAATGGGAAAGTTGACCCCCGCTACATCACAGTGACCGTACCGATTCCCATATGTAGAGTGATTACAACTTTTAAAAAAATCATAACTTTCTTATACACTGTATATAGCTAGTCAGATTTCCTTTAAACTTTCACCACTCTGCTTCTGTGACTTTTCTGTTTGTACTCAAATTAAATTATTTCTCTTATCATTCTCTCTGCATCGAGACTGTCACCACGGCAACAGCTAAAGTTTGATTAAGTAGTTACACGAGCTTGCTGGGAAACTCCTTGAGTATAGACTCTTCGTTAACATGATCTGATGATTGGTACATTGTACGAGACAGGAGGATATAAACCCATGTATCTCATCACCATGGTCAGTGGCGTAGCTTGGGACTGGCAAGTTGAGGGGGCACCGGCATTCTGGGGTTTGCGAGGGGGCGCCGGTCTTACTAGATTAATAAAATGCGAAATAACAAGGCCACCAATCAAGGGGAGGGCGTGTGAGGGGATTCTATCATTTTCTTTTATTCCCGCTTTCTCCCTCTCCCTTACCTTTTCTCTATTTCTCTCCTCTTCTACTTTTTCCCTTTTTTCCCCCTCGCCGATCAGGGAGAGGATGTTGGAGTCATCATCCCTTCCTCACTCTTTCCATCTCTCCCTTTCCATTTCATCTCTCTCTCTCTCTCTCTCTCTCTCTCTCTTCTATTTTCTTTTTTTTCCCCATTCGATTGGGATGCCGGGGGTACATGCCCTCGTGTTCCCGTAACTTTGCCTCTTTCCATGGTTCTCCTATAGGGATCGCATCATCAAGGACCAATTACCCTGTTTGTCTGCGAGATACATCAAATGAAGATGGATGACGTGGCCTTATTCCCCAGTCTCAATGACGTAATGCTCTGTTGCTTTACTGTATGGTGTAATGGTGTCAACGAGACGAGGATGAGATATAGGATTAGGAGGGGAGGGGAAAAAGAGAGAAGAGAGGGAGAAGAGAGTAGGGGGGGGGGGGAGATAGATATGATGAAAACTGAAGAAAGAAAGAGAAAATATAGGGCTATACAATAATGAACTGAACTGACCAGGAATAGCTGGCTCATATTTTTATAAAACAAAATTCTAACAAAATAGCTAAACATACGTTATCTCAAGGGGAGGGGCAATTACTCCATCCTGCCCTTCTATCCGAGACGCCCCTGCAGTTTGCAATGAGCTCGAATAAGGATAATCCGTAACCCCACAATAACCATAACTTAGATCTCGGGAACGAACTATAATAACCTGACATTAACAGCGTGCACGTTTGAGTCATTAACGCCTAGGATCATTAATTTAATTCGAGGGACGTGGCATGCAAGTTGAACATTCTCAACAATGAGTCCAGGGTATTAATATTTGATTGCAGGCTGCACATGTCTAGACGCGTATATGTAAAAGAAACCAGAATATGATTATATCTGTAACGCCCAAATATCACCCTACCACCCTTTATATGTTTCTGTCTTTTTTTTTTTCGAGGTGGGGGGGGGGGGGTATCACCCATCTCTATTGATGGACATAATGATAAAGGTTTGTCTGCATTGTACGCGTTATTGCAAGAAAATTGAAGGAAAAAAATTGTCAGTTTTGTTCGGAACTGTTATGACTGTCATGTGTGTATAGACCGTCTTTCTGTGCAACTAAGTATCTTTTTTTTTTTGTCTGTCTGTCCTGCACTTATTTTCTTCTCTGTAGGCATACGGCAAAATTTTCCTTGATTAGCACTCTTATTCCGAAATAGACTATACACATCCGCCACTTGGCTATCATGGTTATGGAGATTGATGAACACAATAAAATCGATAATGGCTCATCAAATCATTAAAAAGTACAGCTGGGATTTCAATCACTCCACAGAGAATTAAGCCTCGGGATTTAAAAAAAACGACTATCCTAATGAGTATCCTACAATTATGGTAAACTGGGAAATCCAACTGCTTCATGCGAAAAATTCAAACGTCGAGTGGGGTTACAAGAAAATTAGGGGATGACTTCAGAGTCAAACAGTTGGCAAATGGTTTCTTTCATGTTGTTCGAATGACCTTTGAAAATCAATTTTGTTTCAATATGATTATAATTTCATGATTCCATGATTTAATCTTAAATTTAAATATTTAATTCGTGAACGCCCACATACTTTTCTAGAGGTAATGCACATAAAAGCAACGCTTGACGAAGATTTGTTTTAGTTTTCTGTCTAAAAGCAGATATCATAATAGCTGAACAACATTGAAATCGCAAAGCGTAAACAAGTCCATTGCTCTCACCGGCAAAGCTGGAGAAAAGACTACGGCCTAATTCGATGGGCCCTAGCAACATGCCGACACAAGTCTCTAAATATAGAAAATCATATGCAGCGCAACATCAAGATCACTTTGAGCCGATCGCTGCTTTGAGAAACGATTTACCGTCTGTAGACAACGACCGTCCTTGCCCTTAGCTGTAGGCATATAGGTACACAGTAACATAAAATCTGAAGTCATAAAAATACCCGGATAAGCAACATTATGCCCTTGGATTTTATATTGTATGTTTTAAAAAAATGAAATCTATAAACATCTTTTTGTTTGAATTTGATTGGATTATAATTATTTTTTTTTAACCTAAAGCCTGTAGCTGTTTATAAATGTTCCTTTCAACAAGGCTGCATACATACAAATTGTAGGCCTTTATATTTGCATGAATGTACAGTATAAAAACCTAATTGCAGAAAAAAAAACAACGATATCAAACCAAAATAAACTATGAAAGATATAAAATCATAAAAAAGAGGAATTGATGTGCTTTTGTTGGACTCGGTAAAAAACAAAAAACAAAACGAAAGAATTAAGGTCAATGTATGAGGGCCTATCAGGGAAATACTGCATAATGGTTTACGAAGGTGAATATGTTTGAATGTTTTTTTTTCACTCTGTAGGCCTAATTCTTTTGTATATGATTGAATAGTTATTTCAGGTACCGTATATGGTTAATGTAAGCCTATTGCAAACTTATAAGGTTAAAACTATGAATCAAATGCCAGCAATCGAGTCATATATATGTATATATATATATATATATATATATATATATATATATATATATATATATATATATATATATACAGAGAGAGAGAGAGAGAGAGAACAGAATAAATGACTATATATATATATATATATATATATATATATATATATATATATATATATATATATATATATATATATATATATATATAAAGAGAGAGAGAGAGAGAGAGAGATTCTGTTGTCTCTCTATTTTTAATCTCCGTCGCAGAACTTCTGAACTTTATATATATGTATGTATGTATATATATATATATATATATATATATATATATATATATATATATATATATATATATATATATGTGTGTGTGTATTTCTTTCTCAAAAGTGCATGATTTCTATCTCTCCGCGTCCCCGCGTATGTTGCTATATAGGAATGAGAACACTCACTTTTCTCATCTCCATCTTATAGTTAAAAACATGCAATCATTTTTTATACATAATAATGGAATGCTGCTACCAAAAATGTAAATTAAAACGAGAAATAACATCAAGTCAACATACCGTACATCATCAAATGACCTATATCCCACAATTTGTGGTAGTTTTCAAGGGTTCGCTATCCGCCAAAAAGCCACAAATCAGCTTGCATTTCCGCAACCTGTATAATATTGCGGATACGGTATATGAACGGGATGTAATTAGAGAACATAATTATGGAGATTGCAGGAAGGTGGTGGTGGTGGGGGGGGGGGGGGTGATTTGCCAAATGCGGAGACAAATAAGCTCAAAAATGAACAACATCCACTATATTAATGTTGTTAAAACATTTCGATGGGAGGTGTCTCTGCAAAAAACAATAAACAGCAGAATAGCGTAAATATATAAATTTGCTTATTTTCTGGCGGGAAAGCCCCTCCACCCAACCCTCCATAGTGATCTCCCTAGACGAGCTGTTTATATGAATATGATTTCTAGGTAATTTCCTATCCTACAAATATTATCAGCGATCATAAAGTTTCATCTTTTATCGTGCAGTTGAATAAAATGTCCCCTTGTTCCCTCCATCTTAGTATACATGATCCTTATACTTGCATTAATTCTTCCCCTAGTCCAAAAATGAAATATTTGTGAATTCAAATACACTTGTCATTGTACTGCTATATCCCCTCCATCAACAAAATTTATATATAATACACTTGACATATAATATCCATGCATCAAAACAGTTATTCAATATTTTGCTTTACTGAGCTGTCCCAATGCAAGCGTTTGAATAACCGTTATGAATTAACGCTCGGTATTGTGTCCGACACCAACGCGATGCTATTCTCAATGCAATGATATATGATCCCTGACATACAACGTGCTTTGAATAACAAATTTTGTTATTGTGAATTTGTGATTCAGCTACAGATACGTGCCGGGTGTCGAAATGGCATTATATTCTTGATCTCTGATCATTTTTTTTCCAACTGTACTTCGAAACAATGATCAATAAATCAACGTTTGTTTGTTTTGTCTTGCTTTTAAAAAATTAATTCTATCCTACTGAGTGTCTTATTTGTTTTGTCTGTTGAAAAGAAATACCATCTGTTGCTAAAGACGATCATGAAGACATAACTATAGTAGCCTTATTTTTCTCGTCAGCCGTAGGCAAATTAAAGAAGTTGAAATTCAACATATTTTTTTTCAAACTGTACTTCGAAACAATTAATGATCAGTAAATCATCATTTGTTTGTTTTGTCTTGCTTTAAAAAAGAATATTTCTATGCTATACTGAGTGTCTTATTTGTTTTGTCGGTTGAGAAGAAACATAAAAAAAAAACAACAACAAACAAACAGAAAAAAAAACACCTGTTGCTATAAGGCAATATTGAAGACGTAACTATAGTAACCCTATTTTTTCTCGTAAGCCATAGGCAGTTTAAAGAAGCTGAAATTCCACATGATGTATGATGTATATGGTTTTTTTTTCCCCTGACATGATTACAACATTTTGATTCTAACTAAATGGTTAGATGGACTATATATGAATATATGACTATACCTCATGCTATCTGATATTGTTGATCTTTAGTACCCCCCCCCCGAATTTCCCAATTCTGCAAAAATGATGACCACCCCAAAATGTATTAAAAACATACATAACTGGGGATCAAACTCCATCGTTTTGTTTAAAAAGAAAGCAATTAAATCATATCTGTTTAATTTAATCGTATACAGGCTTTGTTTTGTTTAAACCGCGGTTTTGTGGTCACATAAAACATACCGAGAAAGTGTTAATCGATACCTTGGTATTGGCAGAGCTAGTAATTTCTGACTTGTGGTTTTCACTTTTATCATTCAAATCAGAAAGCGTAATTTCATGAAATTCATAGTTACGCTTATCAGAAATGCATCGAATTACAAAATATGCTGCTCTCTAATAAGTGAATTAGCATCTCCCTATTTGCATCATAACGAAAGATCGATTGGTTTAAAACAAAACAGCAATAACATGGAGGGAAAAAGCACAATTTTGTTTTATGGGTGTCCTCCCAGACTACAGCTGTACTCCCAGACTACAGCATGGAGGCGGCTCGTGACTCTGGCCCGTTATGCCGTAGCATGCACTCGAGATAAGTGGACAACATTAATTATGGATGTAATATTTCAGATATTAATTATTTCATCTCTACCAAAATCGAAATTATAATGACAAGAGAATGTTACATCCATTTTCAACATTGTTGACGAACAGGTTATAAGTTGAAAAAAACTATAACAACAAACAGATACTTGTAAATTAAGTTGGACTGATTCATTGACACGACATATACTGAGGGGGGGGGGGGGGGGGGGAGGCTAAAGACAATGATCGGATAAGCCGTACTTGCATTAAATTTAATCAACATTAAGTACCTCACGTCTGATGAGTCTGGTATGTGTAAATGTGAGGTGGTTTTGTTTAATTCATTTGGGGCATCATTTTACTGCGGTATTCGTATTATCTCCATTGCCAAAATATGAAAACAAAAAACATTGTAACATGAAAGTAAAATGAAATGGTTAGTGCTTGATTAAAAAACGACATAAGCATAATTTATTTAGAAACATAAAAATTTTATATTCCTAAATATTTGTCGTTTTTATAATTATTTTTAAGAATAGGTTTAAAAGATATAATGGAAACGTAAAAGAAAGAATATATATTCTAGTCCATCACTATCCTTTCATATTATATCTACAAAAATATTGTGTGATATATTTTGTTTTCTATGACCTAACAGGAATATTCATATAGTAGCATAAAGCTGATGATATGGGGGGGGGGGGGGGGGGGAATGTACGCCGGTAAAAAAAAAAAGGGGGGGGGTGGTAGAATCACAAAGTCCAAAGGATGCAACCTGCAAAAGACCTCACGAACTTGAAGTCATAGCGACGAGGGCAAAGTAATTGGGCCATTTGTTGCCTGCATGGAGTTTTCTTTCCCTCGATATAATAGCTCTAACGTAGCAATGCTAGGTGAATTGTATCGTGTAGCCTGGCTCTATAGGCCTATCATAAACAGGCCATGTTTACTTATGTAGCGGCTTATGGGAAGCAACATCAGCTTAGAGAAAAGGCCCAGATGTTATGAAATAAATCACACCTTGTGAGCATATTAATTATAATCATGTTATTTATTTATATTTTATCAATTTGACCAGTCACAGTCTCATAATTTCATATGACAATTAGATGTCAATTACCGCTCTGTTCGTTTCACCTTATTCTGTTCACGCAGTGTCATCTTCGAAAGTAAAAGATTCTCGTAGGAATTAATATGTTTACTGCTTTTCTCTAATCCTTCTATCTCCTCCACGCCTTTCTCTTCCCCTCTCCCTATCCCCCTCCTTCTCTCCCTCTCGTTATTTAGAGATCTCTCTTTTTTCTTTCTTTCTTGTCATCTCTTCCTCATCTCCCTTCCTATTTGTTATCACTTTGTTATCACCTAAGCTCTAGCTCCTATTGATTGAAAGTATAGTAAAACAGATCGCATTTTCCTGATGGAGCATTGTACTTTTGCTGCTTGAACTTTCTCCTTTTTCCTCCTTTACCAAGCGTCCTGAGATTCTATGATGCATGATAGGCATGGTAAAGGAAAACAGTTGTGCTGTTATCATTTTTATTATTTTACCTAAAGTAGCCCCCCCCCCCTCCATCTTCCAGTCCCTACATCCTCTTCTCCTGCGCTCATTATTTTTCTGTCTATAACTGTCTGTCTTACACTCTTGCTCTCTTCTCTCTGCCGTCTGTTTCTCTTGATATAATATGTTGGTCTCTCTCTCTCTTGGCCCCATTCTCGACCAAAAGCACCGGGATTAATGGGGGGGGGGGGGCAGACTGAGGGTAAGGAAACTGTTTGGATTTGGGGGAAGTTTGTTTCAAATCTAGAACTAAAAAATTGACTCATTTCACAAGCTTTCACAAACGGGCTAGGGGAGGGGATTGCAGAGAAAAGCACCCCTACATGCACTGTTCTCTATATCCCTTGCTAAACAGTAACAACATCCGGGTTCTCGTTTTTTCCCAGGTATCTCTATTCGGAAGCTTTCGATAGCATATAAAATCCTAATTACTAAAACATTCGGCATTATATTATCAACATGATAAACCGGACACAGAGCCTTGTAACTATCCCAACAACAATCAAAGGAAAATGGAACCTCGATGACCGAAAATACAAAAGACAAGCGATAAAAATAGCCAATCTGATTGTGATACCATTTGTATTTTTGTTTGGGTATTACTTTTAAATCAATCACGTTTAGGTCGTTTCCCTAATTCAATGCCATGGAAAATGGTCAAACATTTACATGATTAGATGTTCTCTGTAGGTTTCCATGGTGAGTGAGTATTCACAATTGAAGGTTTTCGGTAACACCATGTGGGAGCCTCTGTGAAAAGGCTGTTGATATATTCTTTCGTGAAAAAATAACCCACTTATGGGGCGTTTAGAGGAATTTAGGAGAAGTGAAAGGAAAGGAAAGAGATGGAAATGGAATGAAATTAAATTAAACACTTACACAAGACTATTTTTGGTTTTAGTTTTCGGTGTTTGTACACCAAAAATGAAGTGAAATGGAAAGAGGAAAGAAGAAAAAGGAAGAAAGAGTGATCGAGATCAGGAAAGGTTATTTTTTCACGAAAGAATATATCAACAGCCTTTTCACAGAGGCTCCCACATGGTGTTACCGAAAACCTTCAATTGTGAATTTACATGATGTTGACTATCTAGTAATGGCAAAGGCGCATCAAATTTTTTTTTAGACTTTAAAGTTTGAAATCAGTTTAGTTCTATGTTGAACCGTGATCTACATGATCTGTGTAACTGTGTCTGATCTATTATTATTAAGGACGTATTTATTTAGGATAAATTACGCTGTATAATTTTGTAATCTGTAGAAAAAAAAATCCACTAATATTATGAAATTGTTGGAATCGGATACAGGCCTATGATGGAGAATCTTAAAATTTAAATTTTCTTGATTCCTTCTTTTGAGTCAAATCTTTCTTGATTCCTTCTTTTGAGAAAACAGCATGATGGTGTCTGGTATCCAAACTTAGCCGGTTGCACCCCTTCCCCATTTCAAGGTCCACGAAAAGGGTCTAAAGCAAACGGGACTGTCTTCATTCCGCCCCTAACCCCGTCTGCATGGGGAGGATGCTGCCCCAATGTTTGTAAAGTCCCGGATACGCCACCGCCTTATCAAATAGATTCAAGTAGATTATTATTCTAATAATTCTATCACAAAGGAATGACAGAGCACTTATTCGGATCGGGAGAAAGGTTCAGAAATTATTGTAAAATGAATAACATTTTGAATACCCAAGAACAGATATAGTTACTGAATCATTATTTTTTGGTTTGGGCACTTTAAAAATGACACAAAATCATTCCAAGTGAATATGCGCCCTAAACAAGCAAGTTGGCAAACACCAAGTGACATCTCGGTAACCATTTTCAGTCGCAATGATTTTGTGCCATGACACTTCCAAATTGCCTTTAAAATCTACTGTGTCCAGGGAAGATTATCCGTTTCTATATCATATCCAATCCATTTCACGGGTCAAACGTTTTTTGACAATTTAAAAGCAAATAGCAAAATCTAATGAACGAACGGATATCCGAAAGGATTTAAGAAAATAAACAGATTTAGTTAAAAGCATAATATATGATTCAAATCATTCAATAAAGAATATAGAATATAGCTACTAATCCTGTCTGAAGTAAATCATGATTGATTACATTGAAATCATCGTAAAGATTCAATTCAAAGAAGGGAAATACTTTCGAAAATATTTCTATGAAAATAGTTCATTGGACGCACAAACATTATACTCTCGCATCCATACTTACTAGCTGCCTCGTCAAAGATCAAACATAGTACACCCAAGTTTGGCTTTTATCCGACCTCAACCGTTTTTATTTTCGTTAATTTCGAATGTTATATTTGATAACCTTTCCTTTATCGAACATTGCCATAATTCCAGTGCTACTCGTGTTTGTTCAGTGCGTATTACTAACTGTTGAGTCAATATCACGCGGGTTCAGGGCAGGGACGGAGCTGGACCATTTAGATGGGGGCGGGGGGGGGGGGGGGGGGTGTCAGACCCAAATTGCCTATAAGTCAACGAAAATTTTCCATCAAGTAAAGGGGAGAATTTCCCAAGATTTTCAAAGACAGTGTTAAAGAAAATACCCAAGAACAAATATAGTTACTGAATCATTATTTTTTGGTTTGGGCACTTTAAAAATGACACAAAATCATTCCAAGTGAATATGCACCCTAAACAAGCAAGTTGGCAAACACCAAGCATGCCAAGTGACGTATGTTTCAGACATTGATCTGGATTCAGATAACATATTTGACAATGTATACACTTTTTTAACGTTCATGAACTATGTTTCTTCTAAAGTGAGTAATAAATAAATGAGAGGTGAAATATAATTTAGATATCGGTGGAAATTTCTAAAATTAAAATAATTTTCCTTTTTGATGTTGTAATCCCAGCCAGTGGAATTCAAGTAAACAGTCTCAGGTTGTACATCCAAAAGATGAACTTCATCATTATGTATTTCCCAAGGGGGTATTTGCTATTACTGTATTAATTCGGTCTCCTTATCTTGTTTTCAAATTTTAGGTCTGATGTAGTCATGTTCCGTTTAACGGCGTCATTATCACTATGATCTTTTTATGCCACGCAAATGATACTGACTCAACGGCGGGGGCGTTGTCAAAAGGCAAGGGGGGGGGGGGGGGAAGAGTCTGGGGTGACATTTCTTAATAAAGTTCCAGTTTTTATTTAGCCAGCCAATCTATAATTGCTTTGACTTGTCGAGCCATATTAGCAAATTAATCAATCTGAGCAATTTCTGAGAGAAAGGTTTTCTTTAACACTGTCTTTTGAAAATCTTGGGAAGTTTTCACTTTTACTTGATGGAAAATTGTCGTTGACTTATAGGCAATTTGGGTCTGACACCTCCCCCCCCCCCCCCCCGCCCCCCATCTAAATGGTCCAGCTCCGTCCCTGCCCTGAACCCGAGTGATATTGACTCAACAGTTAGTAATATACGCACTGAACAAACACGAGTAGCACCGGAATTATGGCAATGTTTGATAAAGGAAAGGTTATCAAATATAATATTCGAAATTAATGAAAATAAAAACGGTTGAGGCCGGATAAAAGCCAAACTTGGGTGTACTATGTTTGATCTTTGACGAGGCAGCTAGTAAGTATGGATGCGAGAGTATAATGTTTGTGCGTCCAATGAACTATTTTCATAGAAATATTTTCGAAAGTATTTCCCTTCTTTGAATTGAATCTTTACGATGATTTCAATGTAATCAATCATGATTTACTTCAGACAGGATTAGTAGCTATATTCTATATTCTTTATTGAATGATTTGAATCATATATTATGCTTTTAACTAAATCTGTTTATTTTCTTAAATCCTTTCGGATATCCGTTCGTTCATTAGATTTTGCTATTTGCTTTTAAATTGTCAAAAAACGTTTGACTCGTGAAATGGATTGGATATGATATAGAAACGGATAATCTTCCCTGGACACAGTAGATTTTAAAGACAATTTGGAAGTGTTATAGCACAAAATCATTGCGACTGAAAATGGTTACCGCGATGATTAAATGTCAGAAACGAAGAAGAGGCCGTAGGAGGAGGAAGAGGAGGAGGAGGAGAAGAAGAAGAAGAAGAAGAAGAAGAAGAAGAAGAAGAAGAAGAAGGAGGAGGAGGAGAAGAAGAAGAAGGAGGAGGAGGAGAAGAAGAAGAAGAAGAAGGAGAAGAAAAAGAAGAAGGAGGAGGAGGAGGAGAAGAAGAAGAAGAAGAAGAACAACAACAAGAACAATAAGAACAAGAACAAGAACAAAAAAGAATAAGAAGATGGAGAAGAAATGGAGGAGGGAATATTAATAAGAAGAAAGGTATTGAGAGAGAGAGAGAGAGAGAGAGAGAGAGAGAGAGAGAGAGAGAGAGAGAGAGAGAGAGAGAGAGAGAGAGAGGGGGGAAGAGAGGTGTGTGTTAGGGAAAGATTGAGAAACGGAGAGAGAGGGAGGCGATAATTCAAGTAACTTTTGTTATCTTGTCTAGATGGCAACTTACTGGAACCTACAGCCATGGAAAAAAATTATTAGACCAATTAAGAAAATACTGACAATGCTATCTCTGTGGTAAGTAAGAAATGAAATACCACAATAGCAAGGTATGTAGAGTAAAATATTATGATAATTATTCATTCAAGGAAGTACAAAGAAATGTCATTTTATATGAATTTGGTCTATTTTTTTTCTGAGGCTGTAGCAATTCAAAGTAATAACATCACACTTATGATCAGTAAGAAAATTATACCCAAGTTTCGTCGTAGTATAAGATCTATTATACACGAAGTGAAACCTACACCAAGTCCAATGTGCCTTGCATATTATAATAATATTAAGTGCATTTTGTGAACGGACAGTGGCAGTCTTTTGTAATTTAACTGTAATTGTATTGCAAGTTTGAAATTATTCAATAATTGTACTTCACCGTTTAAGAATAGAAATATTGTATATTTGCATGGAATCCCAGCATGGAATACAGTATAAGAAGAAACTATATAAAAATATATGAAGGAGGGGTTCCTCTCGAAGCAAAATGAGGGAAAGAAAAAATTCAGGAGTTTCGCTGAAATGGACAAGATATGGTTCTTAGGGGGGGGGGGGGGGAATAATTATGTAATCGTTCCAATTTGAAAAAAGGGAAAGGTTCATCTACTTCATCAACGAAGCTTTACCTGTGATTAAAACTCTAAATCAAGTTTTGATTTGACCCTCCCCCCCGGTCAACCAAGTGGCTTATATATATATATAATATATATATCAGTGGATAAACAAGGGGGATCCTCCCCGAGACGGGAAGGGTATATAAGGAGCGGAATTTACCTCTGTTATAACCACTGCGGCAAGTGTTAATATTATTCGATCTGGGCGTTCAAACAGGGGCGGGGGGGGGGGGGGGGTACACCCTTCACCCTCTGCTGGATATAATACACCACTGCCAATAACAATTCTGCACTCTCAACTTCTACAAATCAAATAAAATCAATTTACTGAATCAAAATCCACAATTTTGGATTATCATCAACATACTAGTATATAAGTGCAAGGAAAGAATAAAAATAGGTTACAGATGAATTTTCTAAACGGAAGGTCAAATCATCTTTGAAAAATAACTGAGTAAACAAGAGACAATTTTAAGCAACAACAAGAAAACAAAACAAAACAAAACAAAAACAAAAACAAACAAGCATGCTCGCTCTCCACTCCTTATACTTTCAGCCAGGGGCGGCGCTACAGGGGGGGCAGAGGGGGCGGCCGCCCCCCTATGATTTTTCAAGTAGTGAAAAAGAAAAAAAAAGAAGAAAAAAGAAGAAAAGGAGGAAGAAAAGGGAAGAAAAGGGAAGAAAGAAGAAAGAGGAGTATTAAAAAGAGAGGTCTTAAACATATAACTCTATATTACCCCTGTTATTTAATGGAGAAAAAATATGACGTCATCTTTAGGTCGTCTTGCCCCTCCTATCAAAATACCCTGGCGCCGCCCCTGCTTTCAGCGCCACTGTGTGTGTGTGTAATTGTTTTTTTTTAAAGACGTGTATCAATTAGATGTGATTATTATGCGCCACTATCAATAAATTGCATTATTCATAAAAAAGTAAACAGGCCTATAGGCCTATACTTGTAAACACGTGACAATGCACTTGACTATAAAATGTACAGTTGATAACTCACGTGATGGTACACGTGAACACAATGATGATCGTGGAATAATATGTCCATATGGCATGACTGAGGCACTATGACATCCTATGCCTGACCGAGTTTGGGATGTTAGCCCTTGTCACGGACGCTTAATGTGCACTGTGCATGTATAATGAGTTTAGCTGATGCTAAATGGGCCTACATTGCATTGAGTCAATCAACAACACATTGCTACCGTTTGCATCCATTTCAAACCACCGCTATTTGGAAGGGTTGTTTTAAAATTAGTGCACTGGGTAAGAAGTTCCCAACCCCTGGGAGTGGAGAGAGCTGGGCTTGTTCAACTTGCGAGTGCAGAAGTTTTGGAATCCAGCGACCTGGGGAGTGCATGGTGTGTGTGTGTGTGTGTGTGTGTGTGTGTGTGTGTGTGTGTGTGAGAGAGAGAGAGTGTGTGTGGGTGCGTGTGTGTGTGCGTGTGTGTATTTGTGTTTTTTTTTTGGTTTTTTTTTTTTTTGGGGGGGGGGGGGGGTAATCCACTGCGACTTTGTTGATAAAATGAAAATTTATTAAACGCTATAACCGATGCAAATAAGTCACAGATCAATATTATTCTGCTACATCTTATTTTCACTTGCCCATTACTGCGATATATACACCACAATTATCATAAGCTCCAGAGCTCTATCCTGGCCCACCATTAAGCCAGTCAACGTGCAGATTAAAAAAAAAAGTCTATCTATCTATCAATTAGTCAATTGACTGACCAACAAGCTTGTTCAAGAGCAGATCCGCCAATAAGACAGCAGTTGCGTATCAGGATAGGGCGTAGCCGATTTTTTAACCACCCGCCCCCTTTATCATTTACTGGATACTCTATACAGCTGGTCAATCTTTTGTCCAAACAGGTGGGGGAGGGGGGCGGAGGATACAATGCCCCTATATTTTGAAAAAATAAAAAAGTAAAATAATGACGTGAAGGCTCTGTAGTGCAAAGTTTCAATATTCCAAAAGGAAAAAAAAAACAACAAAAACAAACAAAACCACAATTTTATTCCTTCCTTTCCACGTCGACTCCCAGGTCATGACAAAATGTCGTCGCCCCTGCTGTTCACGCTTTATACGCATGTTTGTTCATTATTTCATTCACCTTTAGTTTTAGAATCTTCCATCTTTTACGATAGTACCATGTAATCATTCTCGGATGTTCTTGTTCCGCTCTAATAAATTCATTAAACACGAATAGATACAAAAAAAAAAAAAAAAAAAAAAAAAAAATGGCTAGCCACATGCAGATCAGACATATGATAATGTTGTGCCAACATTACAAATGATTTTTCCAGATTACTGACGTAGGTTCCAGACCCCGACGTTGATTTAATTGATCGAATAGAAGAATCATGCAAACAAACCTACACAGGCTGTGTAAATGGACGTCACGCTGGAATGGGGGGGGGGGGGGGGATGCTGGAGGAGTACAAGTCTTCCTTCAGAAAAATGAAATATTCGAAGTCTCGTCTTTATCTACGAACAAAAACGAGACGGAGAGAAAAAAAAGGGAAATAAAAATGTTCCTGTGAGGTAATTATGCGAGAATTGTGCAATCCTGTATGAAACTCAGATACAACAACAACTACAACATTAAATCGTGTTTGAAAGAGGAGGTATATCCTCTGCCTCACCGCACCCCCCCCCCCCCCAACCCTGCCTGACAAACTGCTTTCATCTGCATGTTTGCGACATTTGTTTGTTGGGCACAAATACGAAGCTATTTAGTGATTTATCGGAATGTATACTTACGGCAATCAATATGATAAATGTGACATATATAGATTTAAAAAACCGTGTAACTATACTTCTCTAATATTATACATTACAATAATCATCAAAGTATTAGATCTAAAATGGAGCAGCGCTGAGAGAAAAGAATGCAAGATATAAATTTTGAGGGATAAAGGTACTAGAAATATTTATAAAATTAATGCACTAACATGACTAAGGGAGAGTATTGAATCTTATTTAAATAAAAATTTTCATTTTAGATATTTTCATTTTCTGTATGAATAATAATAATAATATATGTAACTTATATAGCGCCAAATCCACTCTGTGGAGTGCTCAAGGCGCATGTAGAAATTAATTAAGAATTAAACAGAAATGCTTTTACATGATTTTTAAAAGAATCAGATGTTATGCACTTTTTGATGTCTTCAGGATTTCTTCAGGATCAAATATCAGAAATAAATAAATAAATAAATGAATAAATAAATAAATCTATCTCTACCCGTCTAACAGCAGAATGAAAGCCTATACAACCGCTATTCACTCCTATAAAACACAGTAGTAGGTTAGTATTCGTTTAAATGATTTAAATAGATATCTACGTTATAGGCCTTGATCTAATATTGCAGAAATGTTAACGAATGATATAAGTTGAATTGAACTTCAGCCAGTAATCAGCAAAAAAAAAAAAAAAAAAAAAAAACAACAACAACAACAACATGAATTAGACAAAATTATACAGCAAAATCTGCAAGAAAGATATTGAGGTGTAATTTATATAACATGCGTCTGTTTGAAGCCAGAAGGGCGTTAAGTCCCATCATTTGAACAGAGTTAACGCCCTTCTGGCTCCAAACAGATGCGTGGACCCTACCATCCATGCCATGGAAAATATCACACAAGAATGTTTCACTTTGTCCTGGGTGATAGTCCAGGGTGATGGGTAGTTGTTCCAAGAAATAGCAAGAAAGATAATCGCTAGCTATAAAGGTGAATGTACATGAACTTCGATTGTTTCGCCAATGCCATGTGGTTTAGTTCATTCATTGAATATTCACTAAATTACCCTCTTCTTTCCCCATTTTATAGAAGTACGTCAAGAGGTTTATAGTGCTTCAGGCTTTTAGGGGCTTTAACAAGGTGCTCCTCGCTCTCCCTGATGCGTCTGCCGAGTGCCAGAAGGGCACTAATTCTATGCAAAAGTATATGAGTTAACGCATTCTAGCTCTCAGCAGACGATATGATAATGAATATGGGGGATTATAGAGCGTTTCTTGTTTGCGAATGTTGGATGCGTCGGGACGGATATTGAGTTTGTCAGTAAACAAGCGGGGCACAGGTGGTGATGGTTGTGAAGAGATTAAGGTGGTTTAGGCAAAGGTGATGGAGCTGGGGAAGGGGGAACACGTGCCCCCCCCCCCATTTGAAAGATCCCCTTTGCATTATTCGGAAGGTGCCCCTTTAAATTGCAAAAAGAGGTACTTAAATTGATAAAACTAATCAGGATTGGCAAGGCTCAGGGGTAGTTGTGAGGGAGTATTTTGTTCTAACTTCAGTAAAAACATAGTTTTAATTAGTTCTTTTTAATTTAAAAGAGTTTTTCCTTTCAACTAGCTGCTGTCGCTTCTTGATACGGTCCAGGCATTCCTCTGCTGAGGAAGGCGATAAAAACTAATTACTTACCATACGCGAGTTCCGCTTATATAGAAAAGTGCTAAAACTAATTGAAATCATTATTATGCAATAAATGTTTCTAGTAAATAAAATGTGAGTTCGTATATTACATGGGTAGAGAATATGCATACTCCATTTTTCTGTACATCGATTTCCCAGCTGTTCGAGTAGAGGTATATAGTCATTGTCAGAGCGGGGGGGGGGGGGGGGGGGGGGGGGGGTAAAGGGGGAGGAGAATAACTATGTTCCAACGATGACTAGACACCATCATCGAGTTTGATTCATCACCTCCTGTTCGTGTTGGGCAAATACCTAGGGTATCATCATCTAAGAGTGACTCGTAAGGCTGTTTTTCCTCCCTCAGCTGTTCGTTTGATCGTTGCAGGGAGATGGGAGACCTCGTTCGTTCCATACCGCCTTATCGATGCGATGACACATTACTGGATGACACCTGGATTTAAAAGAGAGGGAGGTGGGGCTCAGAGGATAGTGTAGGTGTGCGTGTGTGTGTGTGTGTGTGTGTGTGTGCGTTTGGGGTGGTTGAAGGGGAGGGGCGGCGGCGGAGGCCTTATCGAGCCGATGATACATTTATTTATATATTTATTTATTTATTTCTGATATTTAGACAGGGTGACTCATTATGCCCAATAGTGGTGGTCTTCCGTGAGGCCCTGATAGCAATAATAAGTAACAATAATGGTCAACAAAATCATGCAAATAAACTCATAACAAAATATGAATAAGAACATACATAAATATAATATTTTTATATGTGCAAAATATTTTGGTATCCTCGTAATAAATGTTTGTTTTTATGAAAATGTTGCATCACATTACATTACTGGATTTAGTGGGGCAAAAATGGAGCAGGGTCAGGTGACGACATGATGAGGGCGCGCGAGGAAGGTAGGAGGGGGGGGGGGAGGTGGCGTATTCAAAAATTGATATAAATCGGGGCGGAAAGGGGCATAATTATGATTGGGGGCGCCCCTCATGCCGCAGACACAATGACTTTTTTCTACTCTCCTATTGCAGAGAAGTGTAAATCCACCTTTTTATGAGTCATGTCAGGGATAACCTTCTTTGGGGTTGAATCCACTCCAACTTAATATTGTGGAATCTATTCGAAAGTAGTGGTTGAAATACTCCATCGAGAGTGGATTCAACAATGTTGAGCGTGGATGCAATTCCAAAGGAAGTGATCCCTGATTTACCTCCTCGAAAAATGGATTTCCACTCCTGGGCCCTGTTTCAATAACAACTGCTACATATCTATGACAAATTTGCTCTCAGCCAATCAAATGCAAGTATTTCAGTAGTTTAGATACATGTATCAAGTTTTATGAAACGGGGCCCTATACATTCAAACGGCGGGCGGCGGGCGGCGGGGGGTTGCAACGACTTCTCCAAATGCTTGATACGCCAATATTGAAGGAAAGGAAAATAATAAGGAGAAAAGGATGACGTTGAACGTCCATAGGTACTTGACGATGGTAAACATCGTTACCATGGCAACGACTCTAGCACCAGGTGCAAATTCTTGTGTACTTTATTCCATTTCTGATTAATGATAAACATGATACCACATATAGGCGCATAAAGCTGTCCCCAGGCATATAAATGTGGAGGGGGTGGGGGTATGGGGAGGTTGCAAGCTAAGGGTATGCACTTCCGCATGGTGACAAGGAAGTTAAGGAACAATACCCCTATATGGGACTGCAGGGGGTTGCATAGTCTAGTTCTGGACGTTTTGAATTATTTTAGTAAAACCATGAAGCTACAACCCCGTGTGCGTGCACTCAACGTAGAACGGTGCGAAGTCCACTGATTCACTCTCCCCACAAATTCACCTTCTTGGAAGTAGTTTTGCAACTTGTAAAATGAAATTATACTTCAATAACATCGGCCAAAATGCAGCTGAAGACAGATGTGTAATGTATTGTGCATAGGAGCCACTGGCAAACAAAATGACGTACCCATTACATAATATATGGTGTTTCTGATAATCCTTCATACATCCATCATTGTTTACTACCAGTAACATGATACATCTTTCTGGGACGAGTTGTGATATTTGATACATCACGTAAGAAGTCATTATGAATTGACAGGGTATCATAGGACAATACGAACGACCTTGAACTCAGTAGCTTATACCGTAATAATGATTGGCGTGACTGCACAAAGATTTGCGAAGAAATCTTCCCTACAAGTCTTCCTACGGAATGACTTCATCCCTTGCGTACGGTATTTAAACTTTTCATCCTCGTTCATGTTACTTGACTTATCATTTTCACCTCTGGCGGACACCGACACCTCAATCAGTAAGCAACAAAGTGATTGTTGCTATGTTGGGTAAACCTAGCATACAATTCATGAAACCCTTTTAAAGGGAATAAGAGTTAAAATTTAATATTCACGGGTTCAATTGCGCGACATGAAATCACAGAAGAGCGCCGCTGACAATTAGTCTACCCATGTATTGAATCACGTTTAATGAATATTCTCTGAAATTCAAAAATTTGTATCAAAATTAATTTAGTAACACACTCAATTTGATATCGTAAATAAAAAGCGTCAGACCTTCATTAATTTTAAGAAATTCATAAGAAAACTTTACCCCTAATAATTGAAAGTTATGAATGATTTCTCCTCCGCTACATAATTGTCTTCCAATTCTACATCTTAGTTAGATAACTTGGAAATTAACAAGTTTGGCAATACACGTATATTGCATTGAGAGACAGTTATACCATGGACCTACCAGAGAGGTTCATGGTTATACGCATAGATTCAAAAGATCTTTTGTAAGGATAAGCTCATCGACGCCTAGCACATTTTTCATACGACATCACCTCATGGACCTTCTCTATAGGTTCCAGGTAGGTCCATGATCACCTCGACATCATAGTCCTTCACCTTAATCGGCCCGATGTTGATTGATGAAGTACGACAGCAAAATATTCGGATAAATTATGGCCTTTTCTGTTGGTAGCTTGATCAAGCGACGAGGGCATTGTTTCACGAAACTGTTTGCAAGTACAAGTTCGCCGATATCCCATTGAAACGAGTGTGAAGGGATGAGTGTGAAGGGATGACGGTGAACACTTAAAAATGGTTTCATGAAAGCTGCCTATATAGCTCTTTTCTGCAAACTTGGCCCGCATATTTTCCTTACGGTTTACTTCCATTATTTCATTTCCGGATGAGGTACTAGCCAATTGTACAAAGGAAGATGGACTGTATTTTCGGTGACAAAGCAGTAAATGTAATAAGAGAAAATGAAACCATACACTCTTAAAATGTTGGGTAAATTTAGTTGGGTAACTGCTGGTTGGTTAAAAATGTTCCCAATTCTGGGCTATTATTAACCAACTGGACACTCGAGTGGTGTAACCAATATTGGTCAATACTTTTTACCTAAATATTGGGCATATATTTACCAACAGTATTTGGTAATTATGGGTTGGGTACTTGTTGCCCTGTAGTTGTGTAATTTTGTCACATTTCCTTTGCCAGTTCGGTAAATTTTGTTGGGTAACTGATGGTTGGTTAGAAATTCGCTTTTGCCCAACTTGTGGTAAAAATTTTTACCCAATATTGGGGAAAACACTTATATGAATATTCATGAATTTTTAGTAGCGTATGGTTTGGGGTGGCCCGATTTACTAACTGTCACCGAATGCATAAAAAAATATAAGGGGTATATAAGAGTTTTGCACTAACTGGATAGGACAGGACTAGGATAGGATAGGTTAAGTTATAGGATAGGATAGCTTAAAATAGGATAGGTTAGGATTGATTAGGTTAAGACCCAGAAGGACGTAACAAGCAGGTTTCATTTTTTTTTACCTAGGTTGGAGGAAAAAGGAAACAATAGATTGGGCAGCTGAATTTGCCCAACCACATGATATTTGTTACCAAACAGCTGAACAAATAGAGGGTTGGGCATTCCTATTGGGTAAGATTGGTTGGGCAATAATTACCCAACTGAGAATATAACCAACAGTTGGGCAATTGTAGAGTAGGGTAAAATCTAATGGGTCACCAACTGATGGGCAATTTAATTTGCCCAACAACATAGTAAATGGATTGCCCAACATCAGTTGGGCAAATTTTAACCAAAAGTTGTGTGGACAGTATGTTGCCCAGTGTTGGTTAATAATTGGGCATTTTTTGCCCAACTTTTTTAAGAGAGTAGAAACGCGTATATCGTAAGGAAATTGGCGCAAAACAAAATGGCAAAGGAACATGTAGAGACGACATATATACGAGAAAAGGGAGAAGCTTAATTTCATCAAAACTTTTTTTATTTTTCGAATCTCCTAAACATGTCAAACGTGCATTGTTGTCTTCAGGGACCTTAATATATTGTATGGCCATTCTGTATTGAAAAAAAAACAAACAATGTCTGCTGAAAAATAGTTACAAGTCTTGGCAGCAAGATAACACAAACAAACATATAGTTAAGGGAAAAATCTAAAGAATAAAATGAAAAATGAAAAGTAAAAGACATAAGAGAGTTATTTTTAATGATAATAAGGCAATATGTGTTATGGCGTTTTTAAGTTGGAATGGATGGTATCATCTTTCTCTCACGTTCCTCTACCTTTCTCTTTCTTTTTATCCATCTTTGCCCCCCCCCCTTTTGTCATTCGATGCAGGGGGAGGGCACGCACCCCCGCCCTAAAGCTACGCCACTGTGTTCTCATTTATTTTGTGCTATATATTTCACCCTGCTTAAACACTTGGTCCACCCTCGCACAGTCATACCAGAAAAAACAGTCCAGACATGAATGTATACGGTTGAATGTTTCAGTTAAGCACTTCATTTATCATTGTGTTAAAACTGGCAAAAGTCTTGATTTTTTAAGCAAGCATTTCAGAAGTTACATAATAAATAAGCCTTTGCTTCCTTATCATAGAATTTTACATAATGATGAGAAGTAGTAACTTTAAAAAAATAAATCTTTAATTGTGGTCCACTCCTATAATAAACCCAGTTCTATGAAGTTTATAATCATCATTCATTATAATTTGTGCAGCAGACTGTGTTTAGGGAATATTTTAGAAGTGGGATCTTCAATCCTCGATAAGAGCGAAGTAAACGATATGCATTACGGTGGGGTTCATGCAAGGATTCAACCCGTTAGGTAAAAAAGAGTGGGGTGCTCCAGCCCCTTGATTCCCCCCCCCCCCCCCCCCGCCCTCGGCAGGCCCTGGACATGATATGAGTTGATGTTGGTGAGAAATTGGAACCATGTCTGTATGGTATAGATGAACTTCGAGTTACATGACAGGCACCGTCCTTTCATCCAGTATCCACAAAACTTTGCACTCAGAATTATTTGTTCTGAAGATCAGAGAGCGGGCACGACCCCAGGCCAGCGTGATGCCCATTTGGCATTGTTCTAAAAGACAGAAACAGAGAGAGAGAGAGAGAGAGAGAGAGAGAGAGAGACAGGAGAGAATGAGGGATTGTAAGAGGATAATGAGAAATAGGTGAGTTATGAATAAATCGATCGCTAATTAGCAAAGTAAAGTAATTAAAACAATTATTGAAATAAAAAAAAATATATATCATAAGGACATAAGTACAAGAGAGCAATGGCGATTGCAACAGAAATGTTTTCCATTTCTCATGACGGGCAAATGGCACTTATATCATTAATAATGACGACCCGTCGATAAGCAGTCAAGAGTTAGGAAAATTGCAATTACCTCAAATGAAAGAGCTGAGAGAATGAACCCAACAACTGTATGAAAATAATTACCTATATTTAACTCATTCAGGTCGAAAGAAGGCTGCTATAGCTAGGCCATTCAGCACCATCGGGAAGTATTAGACTCCATTATAGCATCACGAGCATCCAAAGAAACAGAAAGCTTTCCAACCCCAGTGAACTCACTTCCCAAAGAGACTCTAGCAGCTTGGACTAAATTCTGCTCGCTTTATTCATCACTTCTGTATACAAGCCGTAAGAAAGTGGAATGCACTGAGGATTCAAACCCCTGCCAGATGTCAATTTTCATCTTGTGGATCTACAAGAGGTTTCCCAGTGATCAAGCGATCAATCTCGTCAATGGTGGAGTTGCTAGGCCATTCGGGACCCCAATAAAGCAACTCTGATTTAACTTCGCAGCATCGCGACTCCGTGAAGCAAGTGAGGCAGTTTGGACTGTCTGTCTCAATTGCTTCTTCGTCTACGTCCCCGCCGTAAGCATGGTAAGGGAGCGGAACATAACTTGGATCCAACTTCTTGATCCTGATGTCCATTGCTCTTGTGGATCAGGGAGCGGTTTCCAAGCGATCAAACGATCGATCTCATCAAAGGTGGGGTTGCTAGGCCATTCGGGACTCTCAGAAAGCGTCTCCGACTTCGTGTAAGAGCATCGCGACTTACCAAAGCAACTGAGGCAGTTAAGACTGTCCTTCTCAGTTGCTTTTTCGTCTACATCCCAGCCGTAAGGAAGGGGAATATAATTTGGATTCAACTTCTTGATCCTCATGTCTATTTCATGGAGTAGATCTTGAAGCGGCATCCCAGCGACCAAGCGATCAATCTCGTCGAGGGTAGGATTGCTAGGCCATTCGGGACCCTCAGAAAGAGACTCAGAAGTTACCTCACAGCAGCGCAACTTCCCGAAGCAACTGAGGCAGCTTCGACTGTCTTTCTCAATTGCTTCTTCGTCTACGTCCCATACAACCGTAAGGAAGTGGCACATAATTAGGATTCAACTCTTGATCCTGATGTCCATTTCATCTTGTGGATCAACAAGTGGTTTCCCCGCGATCAAGCGATCAATCTCGTCGAGGGTAGGGTTGCTTGGCCATTCGGGACCTTCAGAAAGCGAGTCGGGCTTGCAGAACCCTGACTTCCTAAAGAACCCAAAGCAGCTTCCAAACAGGGATGAGTTGGGACTGCCCTGCTCGATTGATTTGTCATCGGCGTCCCAGTTGTAAGGAAGCGGAACATAGTTGGGATTCAACATCATGAGCCTGAGGTCCAGTTCGGTATCATCGATAGAAGCCAACTCTGTTGAAACACTTTCATGGTGTGACTTTCGGAAGCACTTGAACACTTTGGAGAGACTTTTGGCACGTTTCAGGAAAGAGCGAATGGTACCAGAACTCTCCTCTTTCTGAACGCCATTGCCACGTCCCTCCTGAGGCAACGCGATGCTGGAATTTAACTGCTCAATGCTGCGATCGGCAATCTCCTGGAAGTATGCTTCAGTCAGGTCATCTTGGAAGTCTGTCAGAGACGACTGAAGCACAGGAGCGACCCTACGTTGGGCCCTCTTCTTGAAAATGAGATCAACCAAACTGAACATGGCTAAGTCAAGTTTCAATGGTTATAGATATAATTGAATGTATCAATATATCAGATCGGATGAAGCTTGCATGCTTCGGTAGAACTCGAGGTACAAACTGAGGTTTGTATTAAAACATAAACGCGGTAGATAACGACGCTTAAGCTTTGACGTAAACAATGGCAGCGCGTTGACTATAATTATCAACGCGCATGCGTCGTAAGAGACATGAAGCACAGTTTGGATCACGTAACCTATAATTTTACTTTTATTAATTCTCAGGATTACGGGCATTGGGGTCGAGGGGAATTGGGCAGTAGGCGACGCCCTCTCCCTTGTATTTACCAACCTGACGACCTCTTTGACAGAAATGGGTTGTTTTCACCCCCGCAATCACTCGAGGAGTTCGAAGGGATGGGGGTGGGGGGGGGGGGGGGGTGCCTCTTTTACAAATCAAAGTGGCATGCCGTAAGTCTAAGTCCCCTCCAAAAAAGTGCATGCCCCGGGCCTTTCCAATCTCCTTCCCAAAGGCACCTTAAAATTACTGTGATATATATACTTTTTTGCTTGTGAAAAAGTTTCTCTTATTGAATACAATTATATAACTTTAAACTTTTAATGGCTTCCCCAAAGTTCACGCTATACTTTCATGGATAAAGAGAACTGAGAGAAGAAGAGACACAACTATTTTTAGTAAAAAGAAAACAAGCCCCATCTGGCATGTACTCCAAATTTCTGAACCAGCTAATGGCGATAAAACCCATACTGTATACAAATCATGACCCAAAACGCTGCACACTTTTAAATATCCATCAAAAGAATCAAGATATTTTGCAAATTGTTCTTTCTCATAAAACTGTTGGTGAAGGCATTGTCTTCTTTCAAGTTCTTTGATTTATTTTCATAACTACAATAAATCATATACTAGTATGTTCGGAAATCAAATGCTAATGTTTATCTTTGAGCACACATGTATACCACCCGTCGATGCTAAATTCGGAATGAGAAAGTGTTATGTTTTGTCTGATGAAAGTGCAGGCCTCTCGAATCTCTCACGCATCTCTCTTATATTTATGTTTTGAACTAGACAAATCTTATCTCAAAATCGAAATTTATGGCTAACCTGACCTTAATCTTTATTATAAACAATAACGATTTATGTAAGGATATTTTTGCAGCATAAGGGTCCTCACTATTTTTAGTCAGACAAGGTGTCATTGCATTATGAAATATGGAGTATTGTAACTATTAAGAATGTTGTAAGTTTCTTGCTGCTATGTCGTGGTATGTTAATAAATTGTTAAGATGTAACGAAATTTAGGTATGGAGAATTTTGTGGTGAAAGGCAAAATCGTTTAAGACAGTTTTAAAGATTGCTGACAAATATACGGTTTTCGTTAGGCCTAACTGGAGAGGAATAGGAATGAATGAACGTGGAAATAAGAAAATATGCCTGCAATAAGATGATGAAAACGAAAAAGAAAACAAACAAAAAATCTACTGTGTCTAAAGGCCCGTCTTCATCAGCCCGAGTTTCCAAAATAGCCCGCTAATTCTGATCCGGGAAACTAACCCGATCAGAACAAGGAGTTATCACAGAACTAGCTCGAGCTAGTTTGTAATGAAGACGCAATTAGCTGGCTATTTCGTGGGTTTCTACTAGCTCGAGCTAGAAGCCTAAGTCAACTCGGGTTTTTTTGTGAAATCGCGCGCTATTTGGCGAATTATCCCTCTAATTCGCAGGTGAAGACGCAGTCGGGTTTTGACTCGGGTTAATTTATTCATGACACCAATCCTAGAAATGTTACTTTCCTTATGTATTTCTTGATTTTCTTCTCTCTTTCTATCTTTTCCTTATGTATTTCTTGGTTTTTTCCTTCTTTCTTTTTCTCCTTATGTATTTCTTTGTTTTTCCTTCTTTCTTTTTCTCCTTATGTATTTCTTTGTTTTCCCCATTCTTCATTCTTCTTTCTATTCTTATGTATTTCTTTGTTCTTCTTGCTATCCTCTTTTCTTTATATATTTCTTGTTTTTCTTCTCTCTTTTTATCTTTTCCTTATGTATTTCTTTGTTTTTCCCATTTTCTGTTCTTCGATCTTGCTATCCTCTTTTCTTTGTTCTTTCTGTCCTCTCCTCTTTATATTTCCTTATGTATTTCTTTGTTTTTCCTTCTCTCTTTTTTCTCCTTATATATTTCTTTGTTTTCCCCATTATTTATTCCATTTTTCTATTCTAATGTATTTCTTTGTTCTTCTTTCTATCCCCTTCTCTTCATATGTATTTCTTTCTTTTTCTTTCTATTTCATCCTTTTCCTTATGTATTTCTTTGTTTTCCCCCTTTTTATTCTTCTTCCATTTCTTATGTATTTCTTTGTTCTTCTTGTTATCCTCTTTTCTTTATGATTCTTTATGTATTTCTTTGTTTTTCTTTCTATTTTATATGTTTCCTTATGTATTTCTTTGTTTCCCGTTGTCTACTCTTCTATCTATTCATATGTATTTCTTTGTTCTTCTTTTTTACCCTCTTCCCTTTATATTTCTTTGTTTTCCTTCTCTTTTTATCTTTTCCTTATGTATTTCTTTGTTTTGCCCATTTTTAGTTTTTCGATCTTGCTAGTCTCTTTTCTTTGTTTGTTTATGTATTTCTTTGTTCTTTCTGTCCTCTTTATATTTCCTTATGTATTTCTTTGTTTTTCTTTCTATTTTATCTGTTTCCTTATGTATTTCTTTGTTTTTCTTTCTATTTTATATGTTTCCTTATGTATTTCTTTGTTTCTTATGTATTACTTTGTTTTTCCTTCTATTTTTTTCTCCTTATGTATTTCTTTGTTCCTATTTCTATCCACTTTTCTTCATATTTCCTTATATATTTCTTTGTTTTTCTATTTTATTTCCTTATGCATTTCTTTGTTTCTTATGTATTACTTTGTTTTTCCTTCTCTCCTTTTTCTCCTTATATATTTCTTTGTTTTCCCAATTATCTATTCTTATTTCTATTCTTATGTATTTCTTTGTTTTTCCTTCTCTCTTTAAATCTTTTCCTTATCTATTTCTTTGCTCTTTTCTCTTCATTTATCCTATATATTTTTTTTAAATTTTCCATCTTCGAAGTGCGCATGCTCTGAAGCTCGAGTTTATTCCAAGAACGAGCGGGAATCGCTCGACTCGGGCTGATGGAGACGGGGTTTTTCAAACTCGGACTTTTTAATCGAGAAGCGCTGATCGGGCTAGAATCTCGAGATTGAGCAAACTCGGGCTGATGGAGACGCACCTATTTTGTAACAATAAGTCTCTCACTTGTGTGAAAGTGTGAAAAACAGGATGTTTTGATAAAAATGTTTGAGAGATAATACATTAATATTATTTTCTGGCCATTAAATTTGTTTAAATCTTTCCTTCAGTGACTTCGGGAAGCATCGGGATGTAAATCCAATTAGCAGTTGACGTCGATTCATCAACACATCATAATTCAGGCGATTCTTATTCACTAATTAATATGACAGTCGGTGTCTTAATTAATTTCCGATGAGTAAACATCTCGATCTATCATCTACCCTATATGCAGCCAGTAGCGTAGCGTGGGTCCAGACATTCAGGGGGCACCGGCAAAATGGGAGGGGGGGGGGGGGGGGTGTTATTGGATGGGTGAAATTCATATTCTCAAGGCCATTAATATTATTAGAAAAATGATGTGGGAGAGGGTTGTGTATATACATCTTTCTTTGACGTTCTCTTTTCCCTCTTCCTTTCTCCCCTCTCTTTCACGTTTTCTCTAGCTATGCCACTTATTGGTTTGCAGTCATTTGAATGCCATCTATGAAGATTGGCGCAAAAGAGAATTCTACACAGGACTTTGTGAGAAGCATGCGGTTAAGTCATGTAAGAATTTGTCTTTATATACATGAACAGGTTTGAAACTAAAACCGATTGCGGTCGGGAAATGTTTGATTTAATTGTAAGAAGTAAATATTCATTTCCTCTCATTTTCTGCTAAATCATGGCTGGTCAACAACATCCAAAGTTTTTTTAAAGGGTAATCATATGATTAAACTTTCATTAATGATTCCTCAAATGCTTTTAAGACGCTTGGTATAATGCAATTTGCAGGTCTCACCAAAATATGAACTAGGTGTTTTAGGGTATATTGTTTGCTTTTAATAATGTTGTTGCAATTTTTCTGATAAATCATAGCAGGGCCAATTAACATTAAATAATTATTCTGTAGAGGATAAGTATAATTAGGATCAAACGTCCATCAATGATTTCTCATATAGGTATAAGACGCATGGTATAATGAAATTTGCAGGCCTTACCAAAGGAACTAGGTGTTTTTAGGGCATGCTTGCTTTTATATATTAATAGCTCTGCTAATTGCTGAAATATTTACATTGTTGTGTAATATACACGGTTGTCAAAGACGTCGATTCTTTAATCTGTGACTGAATTCTGAAATCTACATGTGCTCATCGTTCGAAACATTTCTTTATGACACTCTTTAAAAAGTATACTCTGACACGGAGAAAAGACTGGAAGAGTGAGTGAGTGAGAGAGAGAGAGAGAGAGAGAGAGAGAGAGAGAGAGAGATAGGGAGAGGGAGAGAGAGAGAGGGGGGGGGGGGGGGAGAGGAGATATATTGGTTAGGGCTACAAAAAACAAAGAAGATAATTACGGGAGAAGAAAATGAATAGGAACTGACAAAAATAAAAGATGAGAAAAGCAAATATCTGTCGACTTTTACTCTAGAATGTAAAATTCTTCGTGCAATTGTATGTAAATTGGTAGAAATACGATTCCGTTTAAATCATTTAAATACATTGAAATACAGAAACCAATGTCCTTTAGTGACACAAAGGGAGTGATTAACGAAATAAAGATCATTTTGGTAAATAAATGGATCAATGAATTAGCACTCACGCATGAAAGGCGCCCCAGCGATCATGTAATTATCTCGAAATAGCCTGCATGCATTCAGTTGTCAAAAGACGTTCTTTTAGGCAGGAGCCTGTCCCGAAATAGTCACCCCATTTTACATATAAGATTTGACCCCTTAAAGTTACTTAGACCATCCATGTCATTCACAAAAAGCTTGTCAGCTTCAACGAAAACGCCGGATTTGGCCCCCAGAGCCCCAAAAGGGGGCCCCAAAGTCGGGTCGATTTCAACCCATCTAACATATGCGCCAAACTTTGTCAGAAGGAATTCGGTGTATGACTATACATTACCAAAACACCAAAGCTGACAAATTTTTCCGTCGGGATGGGTTGTCAGACCGCCCCTAAAAATTGGGGCAAATTTTTTCCCTTAAGGCCCATGGACCAAATTTTGTCAGAAGGAAGAGTTATGGAAAAACTGACATTTTTTTACATATAAAGCTGGGTTTGGGTGCACTTTGGTGTTTTTTCAGGGGCGTGTTATACCCCCTTCCCGATGGAAAATTTTGTCAGTTTTTATATTTTTGTAATGTACACCCATAACTCTTCCTTCTGACAAAATTTGGTCCATGGGCCTTAAAGGGAAAATTTTACCCCAATTTTTAGGGGCGGTCTGACAACCCATCCCGACGGAAAATTTTGTCAGTTTGGGTGTTTTGGTAATGTATAGTCATACACCTTCATTCTGACAGTTTGGCGCATATACATATAAAGCATAAGATGGGTTGAAATCGGCCCGACTTTAGGGCCCCTTTGCGGGGCTCTGGGGGCAGACCGGAATTCGAACTGACAAGCTTTTTGTGAATGACATGGATAGTCCAAGTATAAGGGGTCAAGTCTCATATGTAAAATGGGGTGACTATTTCAGGATAGGCTCCCAGACTATTTCGGAAGACGGAACGTTAGCTGAAGTTGACACTTACATAACCAGTTACCTTTGCACTTACATAACCAGTTACATCTGAGAAGAAAACTTTTAGTTATATAACATCAGTAGGGTAATGTCCTTCTGTGGTAAAAAAAGACTTTGATGAAAAGATTGATTGATCGGACACAATACTGATTCAGCGAACCAGCACATTCGCTTGCCATGCAATTAGCTTTTGTTTATGTCTTAACTTGCAAGGGCTCTGGTTGGAGGGGTGGTGGGGGGAGGGCCTACGAAGGATAAGCTTTATGCTGGTTACCCCACTGTATTTTAATGATAGATTTTTATATGACATATAAAGAGATAAATTATTGCTATTTAAAGAAAAGAATACTAGTATACCTTTCATTTAATCCGCGAGTTATTTGTCTTTTTCACTGCAGTGCCCCCACCCCCTTTTTTAGTAGATACGTTTCATAATGCTAATGCAATACAATAAAACTTATGCTCATTCGCATACATGTTCAGCCTCCTCCTCAGGCCCCTCCCCCGTCAAAAACGCTCCGCGGCCCCTGCTTAGATTATAAAAGAGGACATTATCAGATACCTATATTTCACACCATCATGATCATGGTGAGAAATATGTCATAAAAGCATGGAGGGTATAACAAATATTCCATTTGAAACAAAAGAAACCAAGCAAATATTGAGCGTTGGTGAAGAGAGCAGAAAACAATGATAATCATCCTCACACACAACACAATAAGGTTACAACTATGTAAGATAAATATGACGACCTCATAATCATTTTTTCATTACCAAACAATAATTACTGGAAACCGTCGAGCGTTGGCCATGTGTCGGGGATATATATATATATATATATATATATATATATATATATATATATATATATATGTTATAATTATTCACATGTAAAGTCATACCATCCTGTTTAAGTTTTTTGTAAATGGTGATTTCTCCGCTATTATTATTTTTTTATGATGCACATTGTCTGATCATGGACCTAGTATGTCCATGGTCTGACTAAAGTCATCAGGTCTTATAAAAAATACCAATGGCCCCTGGTCAGAGTGGTCAAGTTCATTTTGGTTTTGATATCGATTTCTACATGCATACGTGAGAGAACGTGCATGGTTTCTCCGCTCGTATATATAGGCATGCTCTCGGACTGCAAACCTATATGCCGTATCACTTATCATCAAACATGATTATACATCTATATAGTCAACTTACATAGTCATGGTAGTGCATTTGGATTAATTATACCTATACCTATTATTGCAAGCCAGAACGACCCACCGGTTTGAAAGGATGGCAATGCGGTGCATGGGAGTGATTGGTTTGGAATGGGTGTGCATGCATGATAATAAACTTGATAAAGTGAGGATGGGGTTCAAATTAGGATATATCTGTATGGGGGCACGATTCCGAAAAACCCTGACAAGCCAATACCTCTGTTTTCACATTTTCCAGGTGCCTTTTGGGTCTAAAATTTGAAGGGGGATTTAGGAACACAAGGTGTGTACTTATGTTATGCCAGTGGTTTTTATTACTATCTTCTTTTTTTAAGGGGAGGGTGTGTTAGAGAATTTTGTGCTTTCCAGTATATGCCAATTTTGCGACAACCCCTTTCGAAAAGGCAACTCCCCTGAGCAGTGACAATAATGTTGATGTCATGTTAGGTCATTTTTTTCATGCAATAACAAGATTCAGAAACTATATACATTAATTACTGATTTGCTTTTTAAATTTTCGTTACCCCTATCCATCTCGTCATACATTCTATTTTTCCCCTCATTTCCCTTCGCAGCATGCAGTGAGAAATGTTCTGCACAATCGCTGTGGTTAGCGGTATTACGATAATCTCCAGAATTAATCCCAGCTTTTATAACGGGTACCAAGCCGACTTAATATAATCCCACCTGGTAAACAAATACACAGCCATGCAGGTGGTTGGGGCGTGTATACTCATTCTGCTAAAATGACAATTCGTGCAAATTTAATGATTATTTTTGTACACGTAGGCTGGATGTGCTGGATCACGCTACAGAATAATGATTGCTGATAATCATGCACAATAGTTTTCATTAAATACAAATATCTATTGCTTGGAGGTTAAGTCGGGACACATAACCAACACAAACACGATGAAAAAATAAAAATAAAAACAACGAAGAAAAAAAAATCTTGCTTAATGTGCAAAAAAATATATATACATGTAGGCAAACTATACAGGTATAGTCGTAATATAGTCGTTTTATTTTTAGTTTTCTATTGTATCAAAATGCTTTTGTGACTCTTATATGAACTTTTTATGGTTGATTCTATTTGAGCTGTTTAAATAAACAACTTCAAAGATGATAAGAGTAAGAAAAAGAAAAGAAAACATTCACAGTAAACAAGACAAATGCACGAGCACGCCGATTTTTTACAACAGATCGATGCATGATCAGTTCCCGTGATCCTGACTTTCAGAAATATCATGTAAAAAGAAGTCATAACAAAAACAAACCAGACGCAAAAAAACCAACAACAACAAAACAAAACAAAACAAAACAAAAAACGCTTAAGATGTTAACAAACAAAACTATAGATACTAATTATGCATGATGTGATAAGATTTGCCGTCAAAACATGATCAAAGCGTGATAAAAATGTGTAGACTTTAATCTAAATAAGTAATCTCACAAGGTTTGGTTTGATTCTTTGTTTATCAACCGAGCTGTTAAAATATCATGCATTCCCTGAGTGTCTAAAGTGCTTGGGCAACGATCCTTGAGAAGTGTGTATGTGTGTGTGTGTAGGGGGGGGGGGGGGAGGGAGAGGGTTGTACCCCATTTTCAGACTCGGAATCCATCCGTCCGGAGATTTTGATTTTGAGATATTAAATCAACAGCAACACCAAAAAATAGTTTCTAAAATAAAGTTTGATGAATTATGATTATGTCCACTGTAATTATGATCAAACTTGTGCACATCTAACTTTTAAACCATAATGTATTTATGAAATTTCCCTCTTTTTTCCAAAGTGCATGCTCTGGATTAAAAATTTGCAATATCAAATACAAAAGTTCAAAATCTTTTTACCCTAGAAGGGGGACACCCCCACTCCCCGCTCGATCACTCTTGCTTATTTTCACTAAGACCAGACAGCTAGATGATCAAGTTCATTTTCTCTTTTCGTGGAAGGGTCTCTTTTCATGAATGTGGATTGTATTCTAATAACCATAACCAGGGCCCCGTCTTTATAAAGAGTTACGATTGATTCGAATCGATCGCAAGTCCTCCAATCAATTGCAAATTTCCAATCTCCTATCTATTTTGCGACTGATATCAATTGCAAATTATTTGCAATCAATCGCAACTCTTTATATTATAAGACGGGGCCCTGAATGACCAATGTTCCAAGGCCAAGGGCTCACATTGGCGTATCCAGAAATTGACAAACTGGAGGCGTATATACCAGGAGGAGGAGGGGGTGTTGTCTTAATGCGTATGACAGTCTCATGTGCTGTAGACGCGTTGCGTTTTCCTGCTTGGAGAAGACGCCAGGGAGCGTAATAATTTTTATTTTTGATGTTTTAATCCTCCCCCCCCCCGTTCAAACAAGGTGGTGAGGAGTGTGGTTAGTTGGTTACGCTGCCTTTATCCAGTGCTTGATTAACCCAACTGTCGTGTGTGTGTATGTATATATAACAGAAAATAATTATATTATTCCTTCCATGCTGAAAGCGATCAGTATCTCCCCCCTTACATTTTTCACCGGGTGCTCTTGGCTACGCCCAGAGTCTGGATGCATGGGTTCATGCTGGTTGTAAACGCTGGCCTCCCCGCTGACGCGTTTAGTTTCAACATGGCACGAATTCCTTCTACGTCACAATATAATAGAGGCTCTGTTATGGGTTCTCCACCATTATCATGCTTTTACTCATGGTCATAACAGGTACCGGCTTAAGCCTGTTATCCGTCTGTTGTATTTCGTTCACTTTTACTTTTAAATTAATTTTTTCATTTATTTTTTCTCTTCTTCTTCTTCCTTTTCCCGGGGTGGGTTGTACAACACCTGAAGGAGAGGACTAAACGAAGGAAAAATTCATGATAGAAATACACTTTATTTTGACATAATTGGCACTGTGGATTGCAGATAGCAAGTTTACATATAATGGAAAGCCCACCTTCATTACAAGTTGGTTTTAAAAGAAGCGAAGCAGAAAATTTAAAGAAACAGATCAGTGAAGATTTGAGCAAAATACGATATGACATGAGAAAGTTATGAATTTTTGAAGTTGCAATCAATCAAACACAAACTGGCAACTCCGTGACGTATCTTGCGAGTTCCTCTCCCATTGTCCCTGTACCCCGAAATCATTAATTTACATTTTCTCTAAAGAAAATATTCAACATGCATTACATGAACCCTAGATAATTATAATCATTTTTCATATGTTTCTACACAAAACCTGTATGAAACAAATATATTCCTTCATCAGAGACTAAAACAAAATACTGAGCAAATAGTATCTCACGGAGTTGCCAATTTGTGTTTGATTGATTACAACTTCAAAAAGTCATAACTTTCTTATTTCTTATCGGATTTTGCTCGAATTTTTACTTTTCTGTTTCTCTCATTGTTCTGCTTTTATTCATATCAACCAAATACCAGGGTGGACGTTCCCTTTAAATTTTTCTACTACCATTTTACTAGTCTAAAGACAAAATAGATGGTAGGATGGTAAAAATGAAAGGCCACACTATCACCTCACTCTCATCAAAACCGGGATAATCGATCCAAAGTTTCCACCCCCTCTCCACTGGTAATGTGTTTTTTTTTTTCTTTTCTTTCTTTAAAAAAAAAAATACTTGGGCGCCTGCGCAGACAATCATGCAGCTCACTCATTTGAATATTTTTGCATCCAAAAGTGATGAAAGTAAAGCACCGTGCAGGAGAATGTTGGGTAAAGTCCTGTAATACATTGAACTTGGGTCAGGAAATAAAATGTAAGCAAAAAAAGTAACATGGATTGTGCCTTCCAAGAAATAAACCCGGACTAAAACGCCTCTTATGAACATTTTTGGTGCCAGTTGAAACTTGAAACGACTACAACTTTCCATATATCCTGTAATGCTAGAACATTTTTCATTATCAGATGCTATCCGCTCTTACGATTAAGTAACACGGTGCCTAAATTTTTTTTTTTTTTTTTTTTTTTTTTGGGGGGGGGGGCAGCCTTCAACAGTTTTCAGGAGATCAGTAGCAGAATCAGCACTTCCATTTGAAAGATGCTACAGAATATCACTGAAAGGGTATGAAGCATTATGTTCAGATTCTGGCAACAACAGCAAAATAGAGAGAAAGAGAGAGAGAAAAAAAATTAGTGTATAGCTTGGGCCATCTCTCATTTTGAACGAAAGATGACAATGCAAAATATTGGAACGTGACACACTTTTTTACCATTGTTAACTAGCCAAAGGCAATCACATATGATTGTTGTTGACATCGGTTATGGATTGCATTGTATGTGTTCGCCTTTCATACAATGTGCTTTTTTTTTCTTCTCAAAGGCTTGCGTAGATTATTTGAGTGAATAAAAAGACATTTCGCTGACTCAGACGTGTTTACAGAATGTAACGTAGGGTTTTGTAAATTGCAACAGGCTCAGAAATCCATTCTACGCGCAATTTAATCATCCCCTCTTCTGATCCTTCCCCAAGCCAATCGAAATCATTACAATTACCAACATAATCACCGATTTGATCATCTACATTATCAGTACTAATGTGCAAGCAGCAACACAATACCACCGTAATTATCAGCATTATCATTCATCATCGCTATCACCACCACCACCACCGTCACTACTATCGTCATCATCACAACCATGATCAAAATTGTTATAATTATCACCACTAGTATCATCTTCATCACCATCGCCATCATTATCATCTTCACCATCATCATCGTCATCAACAATCATCATCTCATCTCCCCCCAGTTTCAAAACCGATATAAAGTTCACAACCTCTACGTACCCCCCCCCCCCCGAGTCCCGACCAATGGCATATCAATTTTAGAATACACTTGAAATATTACCAAGCAATACTCTCCTACAGGGAGCACTCATGCAAATATCAAATACCTTTGCATACCACACACCCACTAATAATACAAAAGAATATAGGGCAAGTCCAAGGTATTTGATCATTTAGTGTCTCATACAAAATGTACGTAACCAAGAATAATGGACGTTAGGCTATTTACCAACTTTATATATCCATCAACCATCAACAAAACTATAAAATATTTGATGTCGTCACTAACATTTGGGACAAAATCTTCACCCTTCAAATGTAATATTATGCAACCGTGAGTAAATCATTTTACAATCATTATCATGCATTATTAGATCCCCGGGTATATGCACAAAGCACAAAACAAACAAAGAATAGAAGCTGAAAGATGTATAAATCAACGACGGTATAATATTGATACATGAATAAAAATAAAAAAACAAATCAGTTTGAATGCCCCAAGATGGAGTTTTCTTGTTTTATTTAGTACATCATGTACCATAGTAAAACAATCCTTACATTTTCTTTCATGTATAAATTTTCAAATTTCCATCTGCTTACAGTTTATGATTGAAGTTCCGTCACAATTACGACAAAACATCGTTCTTCTAATATCACAAAATATATATTTTCAGTCCACTCTTATATACTGATAACCGGTAGGCCTAAAAGCCCCGTCACTCAACAAAGAAATTTATTACAAGTTGTAATACATTACTTTCTTCCCTTCATTTAAGCCTGCTGCATGCAGTCTCCAAAACACTCCCGCCTGTATCACGCTAATATACAAGTGTATCAAATCATCCTAATTCTACCCAATCCCTTCAAAAATAAACATAAACATGTTTATCTTTTAAAATGTATTTTTGGTCTAATCCATGCAAATGCCAAACAATATTAGTCGACTTCGAAGGGTAAAAGATAACATACAAAAATAGTGAAGCTGTAATATTAAAACTTTGTGCAAAAAAACAAATATGAGTTGCAAGTATTCATTTTGGACGAAGGTAAAGCAATGTATATAACTACAAGAGCAAATCTTCCTATTTATAACATGTACATATACATTGTAATCATGATCGCGTTGATAGAAACTTACGAACTTAACTAAAAATATAAAAAAAACCCCGAATACTTAGAAAAAAAATTAAAATGGTGGAATCGTATCCCCATGTACATTTGTGTAGTGGATATAATGACGAGGCCTTCAAGGGGAAACAGGACTTTGATGTATTTGCAGTTAAACTGAGTAAATACCACTATTTTGAATTTGAGCGGTGAACTGTGCAAGGCCAAAGTTCTTCACAGACACAACAATAAGTTTCTGACGTTTGGATAGTTGACTCAATTTACGAAAGGTACAGCCCAACACCCTAACAATAAATGACTAGACAATGTGTACTTCTGGACTGTGAAAACAAGACATTTACATGTACGTAGACCTACAATGAAAGAGTATAACCTCAGGGAAATTCCACCTCCCTGCCTAAAGGAAGTACAAAAAACAACAGTAGAGCATGAACATTATGACAGTTTTAAAGGGGGTACCCAATGCTGAAACAATGTTAGTTCATTTAAAAGATCATGATTTTATTAGCAGAAAATCATCTGCCTTAAGTTTTTTAAAAATTCGTGTTGCCAGAAAAATCCCTGAAATATGGTAAGACTTCAGGATATTTTGGCCCCTCAGCTGTGTCCCAATTTCAGCTAGGTAACCACAATGACGTCAAAGTGGTTACCCAGGTTCGCGTATTGCAGATGTGTTGCGCGCTAGACTGTACAAAATGCATTACACCTTGCGCGCATTTTGCTATAATTGCGCGACAAGGTAACCACTTTGACGTCATTGTGGTTACCTAGCTGAAATTGGGACACAGCTGAGGGGCCAAAATATCCTAAAATCTTACCATATTTCGGGGATTTTCTGGCAACACGAATTTAAAAAAAAATTTAAGGCAGATGATTTTCTTCTAATAAAATCATGATCTTTTAAATGAACTAACATTGTTTCAGCCTTGGGTACCCGCTTTAACATAAATACTAAACGAGGAAGTTGTTGCACAAAATAGGCTCCTGGATTTGTTTTTAAAGAAAACCACACCACTTTCCATGTACGATGAATCTGTTATTGCAAACAAGGCCATTTTCCATTTGTAGATCTATCATCTATTGATGTACTTTGTATAAAAGACTCGGAAACCACATTTAGGAAGACTCCTAATTCTACCCAATCCCTTCAAAAAATACATGCAGATCACAACTAACAAGACATTGTAAAAGTTATTAGCATTAGTTTACCCTGTAACATGCAAATGTTTTATATTCCATTATAGTATTAATCACTTGAAAAATGCAAATTATAAAATTATGTCACTGTTTATTGACATTAAAACAAATAAACAAAATAATTGATTACCAGTATCAAAACATGAAAAAGTTGTTACTTTTTGTTCATAACACTATTTCTTTCCAGAAGGGCAACCTAAATTTAATCATTTTTTCTCTTCTTTAGCAACAGACTTCCAATCCAAACATCAGAACATGACAAGATTGATGAATAACAATTGTTTGACATTTAAATACATTTCCTTTTGCATATACTCAGTAATGTAGATGCCTTAAAAATTCAGGCATGTAGTGTACTACATATACTCCATTTGCACGTAGCAGTCCAACATGATAAACGATTCAATCATATCGCTCCCTATTTCATCCAATCATGCAGTGGCCCTTTTTCGTTTGGTTCTTTCTTTCTTGGGTTGATGGTAAGGGGGCAAGATCAAACACCAGTTGTTCCAAACAATTCCTTGATACGTGTTCACTATATTATTAATGTATATGTATATTTATGCTAACACAGAACAAGATGTGTACATTTACGTAGGAGAAACCAAAACACAATTTTTAATAAAAAGTAAAGCACTGTATACTGGTGTGGGCTAACTTTGACAATAATGTGATGTAACTGTATTTTACAGGATTTACATGTTACAGAGAACTTTGTGTTACCACTATTCTAATGAAAACAAGCTTCCGGATACAGCTAATCGATTACTTTCACTTTCTGTATTAGAAGGCTACGTGCATTATCATACATACTTTTTATCAACAGTGGATTGATTATCAATAGAAATAGGAAATATGGATGCCATTGCAATTGATTGCAGTATTCAGTTGGGATTCACAAATTAAATCACATTGAAGTACAGGTACTGAGAAACACTTACAAATGTTGGTTCAGACACATATTAGGCCTCGCTTTAATCCATACAAGAGTTTAAAAAAAATAGAATTGAATCTAAAATACTTTAAATGTAGCTACTTAAAATAAATCTGACTTCTACTTCCTTTTGTTAGTGTAAATTAGATTCTCCCCAAATGACAAAAGAAATTGTTTCCCCTCTATTTACATGTACAATGCCCGAGATGGAAGCCAAGGAAACTAATTAAATGGAGGTACCAAATACTGTGGCAAGGGTGTGATACAGAGGTTGACTAACTGAAGTCAAGGACATACTGCTACCAAGACACAGTAAGTAAAAGTAAAATAACAATAAAATAATACCTTCTCGACTTACTTCAGTCTTGGATAGAATGGTAAATATCTAACAAAGTAAACCTATCCCTGAATTGATTTTTAAAAAAGAAAGAAAAAAAATAGAAGTAGACCTGCCCCCTTTGAATTTTGAGCACATTAGTCTTCCAGGAAAAGGTAAACATCCCCCTTTAAGTACTATTCATATTCATGAGCTGTGTGAATATCATTACTGCACACAAACACACACACACACACACACTATACATGTGATGTACATGAGGTTTGTAATCATTAGTAAGACTCGGTATGACCTTCTGGCGACACAGCACTCACTGTACACATGTGCACCGCAGGTCGATTTATTCTATACATAGCGGTAACACAATAGAGCTTCCAGCACGCACAGGGCTCATGCATGCATTATTTATGTACATGTACTTGGTATGTCCAGAGTTATGTAAAGCTATCAGCTGATCTGCTGTGGCCAAAATGCATGCACATGTAATGATGTTCAATGGGATTTCAATCCAGTACTAGTACATGTGTATGCAAAGTTAAATACTGTAGAGGTGATGCATGGTTTCCAACAGCTCTCCCTAACTTATTTTTATTACTCAAAACAAGAATGATTTCGTATCTGATTTTATATTCCTCTGTCAGAAACTGTATATTAAGGTCTATCTAATTCACTGCATTTGCACAAAACCCCAAATCACTGTTCAAAGCAAGTACTGAAAAACCAGAAGTGTTTGTGTGCTTGAAACTTTTGCAAATTTCACGAAAGTTTCATGCCGCAAAATAATCACATCACAATTGAAACAACATAAAATTATTGGAATTCGCATAAGTTTCTTGCTATACAAAATATTGGCTTTCATTAACATTTTGCGAAAGTTTTATGTTGCAAAAGTTTCTGGTCTTACAGAAGCTCATTAAGTAGTACTCATGTTAGGCTAGGAGAATATTGTGCAGTCATGGCAATTTCATCTAACATAAATGTAGGCCTACACACATTTTTGAGTTGTCACCTAGGCCTACACCTACTACAGTATCAAATGCACTTTCTCCTAAACCAAGAATCTGCATGCAGTAGAACTTAGAAGAAGAACTGCAGTGTAAGAGTCAAACAGATCAGTAGAAAAAAAATAGACATTTTCAGAATATTACCAAAACATGAAGCATATGAGAGAGATTTAAGAACAAATTCTTCAACTTGTATTTGCTACAGTGTAAAACATCAATAATCAATTCAAAGCAACAAATGTATAAGGATAAATGCAAAGTGCAGACCAACCATATAACCAACCTTTCCCAGTTGCTTCGAGACGGTTTCTTTCACAATTTAATCGCATGACCAGGACTCAACTTTATCTTTAATATATTCTACTTCTGCTATGCATCATTTGCAAGAAGTTTGAACTGAATTGATCCACATAAGACTGCATCAAAATGAATTTCAGCACGGAAGTAATGTCATCACTTGCAATAACCCAAAGAAGGGGCACTATCACAATAAATTCTGTCATCAAATCATTACCACCATCGGACACAATAAAATAAATATTAATAATTGATTTGAGTGCTTCTCACTGGTTGAAAATACATGTAAAAAATATAATCTAGACACATTTCCAAAGGAACGAACTTCAACTTATTACACTTGCAATTGTCAGCCCTCTGTCACCAATATGGTCGATCGTCTGGACCAGCTGTCTGCCAGTATGAAAACTGTCCATATGATCGATCTCCACTCAAATTTTGCAAAGAGATTTGTTCTTGATGTTGCACAAATTCTTTTTCCTTATCCGTGACGATTTTGTAGTTATTTCCATGGTTACTATCCCAGAAACTCTGATTGTTTGCACTGTAGCAGACACAGAACTCACAGCTCTTTCCACCAAGATTGGGTGGCATGTCAAGACTGAACGAGAAAGTGTCATACTTGTCATGAGAGTTTGATGCTTGACTAGGGTACACGTATGTTCCAGGTACGTCTTTGTGTGTCTTCCAACTGTCGAACGTGGCACGGACAAATACCGATTTCTCAAAAGCAATGTTCTTCACCTTGACTGTACCCACGACTGTGATGTTATCTTTGATAATAACATTCTCAAGGCTAACTGTCTCGCTCTCCAACCTTTTGCGAAACTCCAAGTAATTAGACGCAGGCTGTTCAAAGTCGGGTACATACGTGTAAGGGTGAGTAGGCTTGGCTTCAGCATTTTGAATGACATCTTCAAGTAAGTGAATGCTCAACTTGGGAGGCATATTGCTTGGCCCATCCATATACTTGACAGTCTGAAGAGAAAACCCCTTGGCATCTGCAAAGGAGACTTTCTTTTTCTCTTTCCCATTACATGCTCTAATCTCCTGATTTAAATTCAGATTGTTTTTCCGATGTAAGCCAGGGCTTTGGCCAGTTTTACTGCTCTTTGCACAAACTGTATTTCTCGTCACACTATCCAGACCGTTCCTTAGATTTTCAGAAGCTTTTGATGATGGTTCAAAGCCAATGATTGCTGTTCTGCTCTTGATACAAGAGCGAAGAGGCAGTCTCCTTCTGTCTCGCTGCATTTGTATCAGGAGATCTCCCTTCAGTCCAATCCCCATATTGAACCCACTGTTGGGAGTTACCCTCTGATGGTAATATCCCAAAGAATTTGCTGTAGCAAAGGAGCCCAGGCCTGGTGGACTGGCACTAAGAAGTATCGTATCTACTGGCATGTCATAAACATGTAGCGCTCCTAACCCTGGGACTCTGGCAGGCATGTCAAACAGTATCAAAAGCGTATGTTCCAGTAATCATGGATGATGTCAGCATAACGGCAAAACACTCCTGAAGCTCACAGTCATTTTTAATTCCTGGAAAAGGCACAAATATACAAAGAAAAAAAAATGACAAATCAAATTTTTGACAAAATGACAAAATGACGTAGTACATGAATCCCACTGACATTGACAGGATTAATCAAAAATTTAAATAACATAGCCAACTAAAATAGTCTATGATTAACGATTATAATTTAGCCAGATTAAGCCAGGAGACAATGATGGAGTCGACTCTAAAGTTAAGCATGTTAAGAGTCTAACTTAGGACTAAGGAAGAATGAACTCTGATTCTGAAATAGTGAAAACAATTAGACTTAAAAAAACAAAATTTTAAGGGTCGATGTCTTTCAATCAATAATTTCAGTCTTATTAAACAACTTAATAGCAGCCAATCTACACTAATAAGAAAACAAAATAGACTAGGGTCTAGCTAATCCTGGCTATACTAAAATAAAGACAGTTGTTTGTTAACATGGTTAATCATGTTAGGCCAAATAAAAAAAAAAAAAAAAAGAAGCAAACATCAGATTTTTCTGACAACTTCAAGTTCAAAATGCAGTCAAACCTAACTCCAGACTCAGTATCAATCAGAACAGAACATTGATCTATTCTAACCATTTAATCATTAACCAATTCCAAGTATCCAAGATCTGAAGATGGGCACTCAGAGTCTGAGTTAAAATGACATGAACATCAATAACATTTTACATAAAATGGACACAAAAATGACAATATCATATTATTTACCTGAAGATTAGGCCTTCTGCTTGATACACAGAAGATATTCAAACACAGCTCCGATTTGAAATAAACAACAAACACACTCGGGCACATTAACATGATTAATAATTTCAGAGCAGGGAGATGGGAGTTTGACAGAGTGGTGAGGCAGCGTAGTGATGTCGAACAGCTGATCTGTAGAAATAGAATGTCCCTTTAAATTAACCCAACCAGCTAAGTTAGGTCGATGTCGATTGCACTTACCGGTACCGTACCTTCGCAAGACTCGATCTCGACCGACTCTGTCGAGAGAAGTAACAAATATTGGCGATGCCAATGGGGCACAATATTTAAATTGAATGTAAGAATCAGCAATACTCACCAGACAACGTGATTATTCAAGAAATGTTTATGTCTGTAAACATAACATGTTAGTTCTGTTTGTCGTAAAAATAATCATTTACGTCGACTAGATATCCAGCTCGAAATGTCGAAGTCAAATCATTAGATATTTAACCGTACGTACGTGTACGTACGCGCGACCAGCGCAGCCTGTACATTGACATTGTACGTGTGCATGCATGCAAAGCTAAAGGTCATAGGATGCGACATATGTACATGTTGTGATGTGCACGTTTATGCGTGCGTTACTTTGCTGGAACTAGTCCATTTATAAAATTAAACGTTTTCTCATAAAAGTAAGGTAGATTACTTAAAAAAAAAAGATAAATAATTGATTCGGCAGCGACATTAAATGTTCCTTGAAATTTATGCCTGTTAGATGATCTGTCAATTGATAAAATAACATTATTTAGCAATCAGTATCACCCCTATTTTAGAATGAAAGATACCACCATCGTAGATGCAACCAACACGTGAATACCGATGATTGTCCAATCACGGAGGAGCTCCGGAGCTAATCTCGGCTCGCTAGGTCCCTGACGGAAGACTGACGACCAATCAGGTTCTAGAGAAATGGATCACAACGAGCATGTTCTAGCGTCGGCTCCAACCCCAAACCACGCCCACTGTCCTATATATTTCACCCCAAAAGGAAACATTTGTCCAATCTCTGATCTTCTGAGTTCTTCTTTATTTGTCTGTTCGTTTATTTTTTCCTCTTCATAGAGATGTGAGATCTCATCGTCATTTCATGATTTTCTTTCAGTTTCAGTTTCAGTTTCAGTTTCAGTTTCAGTTTTATTTTCATTTCCAACAGAACAGTGATTTTAACAAGAAATCAAATATACAATTCAATATTCAATAACAAAATACATTTTACATGGTTTAAAGTGATAAAATAGAAAGTATACATAGACATCCAGTATAATTGTATTTTTTTTTTTTTAAGTTAAACCTGTGGAAATGGAGGGATCCACTGAAAAGCAAAGCTTGTAGTATGTGGATCCCTCGAAATAATGACAAACGTATTTTTTTTACCATGTAAATATATAGATAAAAAAACAAACAAAACCCCCCCCCCAAAATATATAGATATACATAGATTACAAAAAAGTGGCAGAATAATAATACAATTATAAATCCATAATTTGCTTGTTACGACACGTATATAGTATGGTGAACATAATAAAAAGAATATAAGACAACATAAATCAAAGCAAGGGAAGAGAAAAATACAAGGACAGTAAATGTTGCTGCATATGTGAAGAGTAAAGAAAAAGAGATTTTAATCTTTGTCACAACATCATGCAATATTGTAATTTTGTCGTACTCTATGGTGAAATTTTCATATGATGTAGGCCTATTAGAGGGACAACAAAAGCACAAGAGTATTCCTCTCTTGAGTGTTTACATATAAATGGCCAAAAACAGAAGTTTTGTTTAAAAACGAAATTAAACTATTCACCTGTATTATGTAGAGCATGATATCGAATTGAAATAAAGAGCTGAACAACAAAATGATAAGAGAGTTGAGAGTGTCGATAGAACAGTATAGTTGATTAGTTCATTGATTTGTAGAAAGCATACCGGGATAGGCCCTACTTCAAAGTATGAATTTCAAATATTATACAGATTGGAAGGCAAAATTACTAATTGCAATTAATAAAAGCAATTGTGGGATTATGAAGGAAGATAATAAAAGGTAAAAGTCCAGTGAACAATCCACTTTGAACATTTGGAGAGGACCACTTGAAGTAAGGGGGAGGGGGGGGGGGTGGATGAAATGGTGACCCCAACACGCGACTCGTACATGTACAAGTGACCTTCTGACCTTGATGCCGAAACAACTTTCGTCATTAGTTTTACCATGAAGCTACAATAGCTTCATGGTTTTACCGAAGATTACATTTCAAAATGTTACATCACCATTTTTCAGTGTATAGGCCTACAGCGCTGCAGCCCCGTACTAAATTCTATTTATAACAAGAATCAGTACATTTTAGGTAACTGTAGAGGAATTAATGTATTTCGACATAATATTAGTATCCATCACCTTTCCTCTCTGATGCAATAATGTTCATAACCACTGCATTATAGACTTTTTGAGTGTGGTACAGTCAGAAGGTCCATGGTCAGATTAAGAATGATTATCATGTTTTCTCTAAACTGTGAAAGAAATTAAGAATTTACTTGTAATAATTATAATAGCTGTTTCTTATATAGCGCCTTACCAGGTCTTCCCTCCTTCATTATTTTAAGAGCAGAACATGAAGAAAAGAGGAAGACAACAGAGAAGACGAAACAAATCAATAAAATATTGATATCATAATAATACAATGAAAAATAATAAAGACAAAACGAAAGCTAGAATAGTGTAGGATTTGAAAATTATAGAAAACGCATTAGGCCTACCATTAGAGAAGAAGAAGAAGAAGAAGAAGAAGAAGAAGAAGAAGAAGAAGAAGAAGAAGAAGAAGAAGAAGAAGAAGAAGAAGAAGAAGAAGAAGAACAAGAAGAAGAAGAAGAAGAAGAAGAAGAAGAAGAAGAAGAAGAAGAAGAAGAAGGAGGAGGAGGAGAAGAAGAAGAAGAAGAAGAAGAAGAAGAAGAAGAAGAAGAAGAAGAAGAAGAAGAAGAAGAAAAGAAGAAGAAGAAAAGAAGAAGGAAAAGAGGAGGGAAAGAACAACATAGAAAAAATATATGAATGTGGCAATGGATAGAAATAAAAGTAAAACAAAGAAAGGACTAACGATGAAAAAAAAAAGATGTGTGTAACAAGCTTTATGACGTCACAATGCTCAAGGGCTTACGTAGCATGCCTCGTAAGCGTGGCTAAATTTATCGCACGAGGGGATACCCCCATTCCAGTTTGGGCTTCGTCTACTCAACCTTGTGTATGAATCATGGGTCACACGTGGAGGTCTTCACATTCTCACACGGTGTATACTGGTAGTTGAGGTTTAGTCTTTTTGTATACACAGTTTGCAAAGCTAGCCATACATGATAAGCAATGTATATTGCATATGGCTTGCATGCTAGCGCTGCTAAGTACAGTCCGACGGCCTGCAAAGAGCCATGTGTCACGTTTATGCATGCCAGAAAGGTATAATTTCATATTTTTTTTGACAAACACCGCCATAAATGAGAATGGTTGAGGTTGACTCAAGTAGTTGCATATTTTATGAATACTGTCTTGGAAATTCCACAAATCGTGTCTGCTTTTACAGACTACTTTCCACATACATGTGCTTATCATGCATTTGAGCAGATGATGTTCCAGGTCTTGGCGTGCAAGCTTGGTTGTTCCATTCAGGGAAGTCCTTTATTTCTTTGGTTGTTCCCTTTTAGCTTTTTCCAACTTTAATCCTTGCACCCACAGTCTATTCCTTTTTAAACATTATTAATATTTTGTTCGCTCCGTTCCATCTGTAGACGATGATTTTTTGTAAACACGCAAATATTTCGCAAAGTAGGCAAATTACGAAGGCTAAGCCAGAAAGATAAGCAAAATTGCCAATGCCGGTATTTTTGTTGTTGTTGTTGTTAAAGGGCAACCAACATTTGTAATAGCTGATTTGTGTGAAAAGATATAAGAGAAACAGGATGGTGAAAGTTTGAAAGAAATCGGACAAAGAATAAGAAAGTTATGAATGTTTGAAAAATTAGATCTTTACATCTACGCGAATCTCAAATTGGCAATTTGGTGAATCGATCGTGACGTATTCACGGTCAACTCTGCCATATAGCTTTACAACAAAATATCATTAAATTCCGGTTTTCTCCTAAATATATTGTAGATGGCATATTGTTACAGGTCCTCCCAAAAAAGAAAAAAAGATCTTAAAGAGTGATACATTTTGAAAAATTGACATTTTAGTCATGGTTGGAGCCACTAGCTGCACTGATCTCCGTAGACGGAAAATTCTGTCTCTCGTTAAAATTTTCGGTCTATGACACACCACCACCAGGGGCGGATCTAGCTTTTTTCCAAGGAGGGGGTTTGAGGGGCTGAGCTGGGTATTGCGAGGGAGCGTAGAGACCGAGCCCGAGCGAGGGGGGAGGGTGTGGGAGGGGGGTATCCCCCCTCCCACAGTAGGGAGATTTTTCATTTTTAGGGTTGCTAGCGTGCGATTTTAAGCATACTTGCATGCTCTATTTTTTCTCTTTTTTGCCCAAATAAATGTTTACTTGGAAGCGAGCGAAGCGAGCGAGGGGGGAGGGTGTGGGAGGGGGGTATCCCCCCTCCCACAGTAGGGAGATTTTTCATTTTTAGGGTTGCTAGCGTGCGATTTTAAGCATACTTGCATGCTCTATTTTTTCTCTTTTTTGCCCAAATAAATGTTTACTTGGAAGCGAGCGAAGCGAGCGAGGGGGGAGGGTGTGGGAGGGGGTATCCTCCTCCCACAGTAGGGAGATTTTTCATTTTTAGGGTTGCTAGCGTGCGATTTTAAGCATACTTGCATGCTCTATTTTTTCTCTTTTTTGCCCAAATAAATGTTTACTTGGAAGCGAGCGAAGCGATCGAGGGGGGAGGGTGTGGGAGGGGGGTATCCCCCCTCCTACAGTACGGAGATTTTTCATTTTTAGGGTTGCTAGCTTGCGATTTTAAGCATACTTGCATGCTCTATTTTTTCTCTTTTTTGCCCAAATAAATGTTTACTTGGAAGCGAGCGAAGCGAGCGAGGGGGGAGGGTGTGGGAGGGGGGTATCCCCCCTCCCACAGTAGGGAGATTTTTCATTTTTAGGGTTGCTAGCGTGCGATTTTAAGCATACTTGCATGCTCTATTTTTTCTCTTTTTTGCCCAAATAAATGTTTACTTGGAAGCGAGCGAAGCGAGCGAGGGGGGAGGGTGTGGGAGGGGGGTATCCCCCCTCCCACAGTAGGGAGATTTTTCATTTTTAGGGTTGCTAGCTTGCGATTTTAAGCATACTTGCATGCTCTATTTTTTCTCTTTTTTGCCCAAATAAATGTTTACTTGGAAGCGAGCGAAGCGAGCGAGGGGGGAGGGTGTGGGAGGGGGGTATCCCCCCTCCTACAGTACGGAGATTTTTCATTTTTAGGGTTGCTAGCTTGCGATTTTAAGCATACTTGCATGCTCTATTTTTTCTCTTTTTTGCCCAAATAAATGTTTACTTGGCAGCCCAAGGGGGGGGGGGGGTTTAAACCCCCTAAACCCCCCCCCCCGTAGATCCGCCACTGACCACCACCACCACCATAATCTCCGTAGATAGCGAATCAGTGGAATGGGAAAGTTGGTGCCGCTACAGTGACCTTACCGATGCGGCCAATTTGAAATTCCCGTAGTGATTACAACTTGAAAATAATCACAACTTTCTTATTGCTTATCCGATTTTGTTCAAACTTTCACCAATCTGTTTCTCTGATTTTTCTGCTTTCATACTTATCAAATTATCACAAAGGTTGCATTGCCCGTTAAGAGCGTCATGGCATACGTCATCCCGAGGGGGGGGGGGGCACTCGACCCCAAAAGTGGTAGGACCTATGTGCCACTGGCAAGACAAAAAAAAAAAAAAAAAGGGGGGGGGGGGGGCTTCGGAACTAGTGTATCATGGAAAGGATGGTCTTCGGAACTACATGTATTTTGGAAAAAGGGGGTCTTTGGAACTAGATTACTAAGTATGATGCTACGGAATTGGTTCCCACAAGCTCCCATTACCTAAATACTAGTACGCTGTGTGATATGGCAAGTCTATGGTACACTAGCGTACCCAAGGGGGGGGGGGCAGAGTGCCCCCTGACAACTCTTTATAGAAAAAAAGAATTCACCCCCTTTTTTTTTTTGCTTGTCAGAGAATTATGGAGCAAAACATCTGATACCTCCCCTACTGAAAAATCCTGGGTACGCCACTGCTATGGCGTGTGTATTCATATAAGCGTGGTTAATTCGCATACATGCGCTCATGCAGCATCAATGAAAACTGAATTCCTGGGTGGATTGGAACTGGAAGCAATGGGGATTCCCGGAGGAATTAAGCACCTGGAATGAAACTCGTTTTCAAGTTTTCACCAAATCCTAGAAACCGGCCGGGGCGGGCCATGACGGCCGGAACGACGGAATGAGAAAAAAGCGGTGCTTTGGAACGGTTTTCTCTCTTCTTTTTCTCAACAAGAAAAAAATGTTATGCTTTGGAACGGAAATTTGAGTGTAAAAATGGGGTCTTGGGCGGCACACACCCACCGCACCCTATATATAGGCTACTCATGGGCCGCGGAGCCGGAGGCTGGGGGCTGCAGCCCCCCTTTTTTGAGTAGACACGTTAAAAAAAAATCTCGGAAAAAAAGCTCGAAAATTTTCATTAATGAGTGAAATCACATCAGCCCCCCCCCCCCCCCCAATTTCAAAAACGCTCCGCGGTCCCTTCTACTGAGTGCCCCCCCCGGATGTCATCATTATATAACTGTTCAGATGGTCCTCAGAAAGTACTCATTTTTATGTTTTAAGCCTACTTTTCTGTTCACTTCATACTAATATTCAGTAATTAGTGTGATAAAACTCTTCCACCTCCAATCCCTGGTGTGACTGGT
>CM046847.1:5515866-5584358 GCA_025618425.1 Heliocidaris tuberculata | reverse complement strand
ATTTACAAGTTTTGCAAAGGCAGTAGCTGTTGAATGCATAGGTCTGAAACCAGACTGATTTGGGTGTAATAAATCATTCTCGTCCAAGAATTCACTCAGCTGTTGATGAACGGCCCTTTCTATAATTTTACTCACGATAGGTAATACAGAAATGGGGCGGTAATTATTCAACGAAGAAATATCTCCAGATTTAAATATCGGTACTACCCGATCCTTTTTCCATTCACGTGGAACAACTCCCGTAGACAGGGATTTGTTAATGATATCGCAAAGAGACTCTGCGATAACATTCTTTGTCATCTTTAAAAGTTTACAGCTGATGTGATCTTCACCAGTAGCTTTATCTATACTCAGATTATCAATCTGTTTCAATACAAAATCCCTGGTGATCAAATTAAGTTCAAATTGAGAATGAGTCGGACCAACATTTTTGTCTTCGTCTACTCTCAGCTGAGACGTATTCCTCTGCAGGTCCTTTGTAATCTTAGTAGCATTAGAAATGAAAAAGTCATTAAATGCCTCAGCAATATTTGCATTGTCCGACACATTTGCTCCATCTACGTTTATGGTATTGGGAGAAATAGGTACTGACTTAGGCACAAGGTCTCTCAAACATCTCCACATTTTCTTACTATTATTATGATTTTGTGAAATCTGGTTTGCATTATATTCTCTTTTACTTTTTCTCATGAGACGAATAACTTTATTCTTTAGAAATTTGTAGGTGTCCCAAAGATCATCACTTTTGTTAGCTTTAGCAGCTTTGAGAACCTTGTCACGTTCTGTCATGAGCTTAACGACCTCGTCAGATATCCATGGACACGCCTTTTTTCTTATCCGCTTTTTACATACAGGAATGTGCTTGTTGATTACATTATTGAAAAAAGTCAACCAAACATCCCATGCAATGTCAACATCATCTATATCTTTTTATGGCCTGCCAAGGAGTATTTATCAATTCACTGTAAAATTTCTCCTCGTCAAGATTTTTAAACGAGCGAAATTCTGCATTTTCAGAATTTTTATGGATCTTAGCACTGAAATCGCGAATTGCATACACCAAATAATGATCACTTATGCTAGTTTCAAATATTCCCCATTCATTGTACAGTTCTTTGTCTGATACAAATATCAAATCAATTAAAGTGGAAGAGGTATTTGTAACTCTTGTGGCAGTATCAATAAGCTGACTTAGCCCATACATATTTGTATAAAACATTATATTTTCAGCATTCACATCATGATGGTGTGGCATACAATCACAATTGAAATCACCCAAAATAATACAGCTCATATCTTCCGAGAGAGCAGAGTCGAGATTTTTGTCTAATTCTTCAAAGAAGTCAACATGAGAATTTGGAGGCCTATAAAACTCCCCAACCAGGATGGGAGGCTTATTTGGATAAAGCAATTCAAACCAAATGCTATAAGTGCAGTGATTGTGTACATTCAAATTTCAAAGAGACAAAGAATTCGTGGTCATACAGTGCATAATGAAATGTAACAATAGGTGTACTGAATAAAAATATTGATCACTGATGTAACACAGAAAACCATCTATACTAAAATGAATATTTCTTTTCGAAGTGATTTTTTTTTTTCTTTTCTTCTTCTTCATCTCAGAAAGAAGTAAGTGACGAATCGAGAGATTCGGCAGCTCCATATATGCATGTTACACGTGCATTTTACATGTATATCGAATATATATACAGTATGCGTTTACTATAGTTACTGGAAATTCTTTACCACACTGAGCTGTTATTAGTGTATTCCTCTTTGTATTGTGTAATTTCATTTATATGCTTATATTTGCTTCTCATTGTTATACATTGTAACCTGCTCGTGGAAACAAATAAAATAAAATAAAATATAACCATTCGTTTCCCTTAATGATTTTGTTCAAAGCCCATCCGCTCCCAGCCCCCCCCCCCCCCCCCCCCCCCCCCGATTAAACCATTAGGAAAAGAAGGGGGAAATATAGATTAAAGAATTATACCGGATGTGAAGTGTTACGATTCAAATGTCCAGAAAAGACCCCGAAACGAACAAAACATTTAAATGAAATACTATCACACTTTATTTATGTAATTTGAATGTAGTCTTCAGGCAGAGTAATAAAACATGAGATAATACAGTTATGAGCAAAAACTAGCAGTACCTCTGCTGGGAGAACGACTTTTGAATAATCCATAATATAAATCCAAAGCATGGGTCCAGAATGTTTTTGAAAGGTAGTCCAAAAGAAATGTGCTGGCTGCCAAATAAGCTGTCCCGAAGAATAAGGAACATTCCGGAAGGCTAATCGATGTAGATCCAAATTAAAATCATTCAAGGTTATTCAGCAAGTCATCGAAGTCGATGACGATGTCGAACACGATGTCAGTAATGGGGTTGAACAAGGTCAGTGATGATCTATTAATAACCTCATTGCAATGAAACACTCTTACTAAGTTCATGCAAAGGTCAAGATTGTTGGCAGATTACATAATAATCATACATCACATAATGATCGATGTTCTTCCTCTATCCTGAGCCCATCGAAATAAGAATAATCTTACATTCTAGAAATTTCTATTATGGTAGTGGATCCAGTGTCCGAACACTTTTCAGAAAATCAACGATAGCAGATAAAATATCAAACGAATATCTGTCAAACTTACATAATGAATGCTCAAAGTCCTACAGAAAAAGAAGTTGATGGAATTTTAAAAAAGACAACGTAGATTTAATAAGATATTCCCTTCCGAGTGAACCCCTTCCCAACGACGCGGCGTTTTGGTCCCTTGAAAAAGGTACTGTATTTCCGAACGTGTGAAACCTATGGGAAAAAGACACAACCTTTGTTTCAATAGTGTGGTTTTCATACGCGTAATGCACGCGTATGAAAACCCATTTTATGCGCTTAACTGTACACGTTCGGTAATACAATCTGTTCGGAATTACAATCCTTGACTATACTAGCGCACTGAGAAACCTTTAAAAATCTAATTCCTTCTAGAAGATGCTACAGGACAACAGCAGCTTGTGCACTGAAGCTATCATTTTGATTGGATTTGATGATTATTACAGTGCAGACCTACATAAAATAATGCCAAATTATATTATGAAATTTTTACCGTAAGGGAAGTTTTTGTAAGTAAGCAAGAACTTGAAGTATCGTTCCGAAAAAAATAGATAAATAACAAGATGAATAATGTGATTCATTATGTTGTGATGTTTCAAATTTGGAGAAAAAAGAAGGAAACGAAAATAAAGCACCTATATGACTGAGAAAGAGAGATAGAGAGAGAGAGAGAGAGAGATCACGTGAGAAGATGAGAACGACCCTCTTCCCAAACCTTCCTGTTGTCGGTGGCCATTCCCTCGCATTTCATTCTTCGAGGAGGCGCGGCCCCTGCCCACGCCCTCGACCGGGAGCTTTCGCATTTTCAGTCTTGGGACTTGAAACAGCGAGATTTCATGGACATATATATTACAGCCTGCTGCTGTTGCCTGGCTTCATCATCGATATCTATACGATGGGCCTTACTTCAATTTTACATGTTCCTAGAGTTGATTCGAAGAAGGGTGAAGCTAGCTTTGATTTTTGTGGTCAAAAACTGTGGAATAGTTTGCCAGCACATTTACGGTCGTGTACATCTTACAGAATCTTTTAAGCGGAGTCTAAAGACATATTTGTTTATATTGTAGTTAAGTATAATCTTGGAGAGCTGTATGTAAAGCGCATAGAGCAGTTTTAATTGATTATGCACTATATAAGTCACAGTTTATTATTATTATTATTATTACCGGCACTGGCAATTCCGAGTCGGAAATGTACAGATATTTCTATCTGGCCAGTTGGCCTAGACCCCTTGCATTATGTTTGTTTCGGTTTTCACTTTTCAGTAACTTTCTCCAGTAAGCCTATCCTCGTTTACTGAGACTGAGTTAACAATTTGTAGTACATTAATAACAAAACATGTTTCCCCTAATTATTATCAGAATGAAAATAAATCGGCGCATGTTTGGGGCGGCTTGAACATTTTATTTTGGGGGGAGGGGATGGGCCTGATCATCAAAGCCTCCCCCATAACAATGGTTGCACTCGAGTAAGGTAAATCCATCCACATCCGTGACTTAATATGATAGCTTTCATATTAGCTTTTGTATCCCGGCTAAGTCAGGGATAAGTCTGGACTAAGACCACTTCTACCCCTAATATGAAAAGGGTAGTCCTGACTAAGAGCGGATTGATTGATGCTAATAGCTTTCACCTTAGCTTTTGTATCCCGACTAAGTCACTGCTAAGTCAGGACTAAGACTGCTTCTGTCCCTAATATGAAAAGGGTATAAAATTTAAAGTATTCTGAACATAATCTATAGGACAACTATAAAATTCTGAATCAGTGTTTAAGGCCCTCTATATATATATATATATATATATATATAATATATATATATATATTTATATATTCGCTTGAATAATTATATAAATTGCAATGCACCTATATGACATCATACTGGTAGTCATATTGGACTCATTCATAATTATTATTGACAGATGAAAATCATTTCATTTTTTTGTTGAAAATACATGTACATTATTTATGTTCATTCATTACTCTGTACACTTATATTGAAAAGGTGGAAATAAATGTCATTAAATTGAAATTGAATTGAAATTGGATCGATTCTTGATTGGTAGCCAAATGTGTCATATTCTGAAAAGCATGCACATGACAAATCCATTAGCACCATAACTCACTCAATATTGATCATTCAAAATGTATTTCTATCATAAAACTCTTTCGTATGTTTAACGATAGTAGGGAAAAGATAACAATAAGGATATCATTTTATATTTGTACACATGGCTAATGGAATATTAAGACAGGAATCATAAGATATGGTTTCAGCCTTTTGCGCGTAAGGCATCAATATTCAATGCTCTTGTAAATGACAAACTTTATCAAAGAAGACGCTCTGCTGGATATAGAAATAAAATCAAACATTTTAGGCAAAGTATACATACATTATAAAGTATGTATTGTGAGCGAGCACTATGTGGCAGCCTGAGATAGCTGAAGGGCTGTTCTTGTTTTTAATGCCTCTTTCCAAACATAAATATACCATTATTACTTCAATTTAAAAAAAAAATCCCTTCTAATAATTGGTAAGATCTTCTAATGATTTGAATATTAAAATAGTCTCAAGGACACACAACGGGGTTTTTTCTTTCTATCCCTCTCTTTCTCTCCAAATGCATCATTAAATTAGCATCCCTCGAGTAAGATCAATGCTCATATAATGGCGGTGCCCCCTCCCTATAACTAGACTCATGCTACGCCACTTCTGTAATTGTTTCAAAATATATTGGAAGATGATGACATCCCATGTGTCTTCAAACTGGCTAAGAATGCCTTTAAATAATGCGACAGTTCGTGTTATCTTCGCAATGATTTTAACGAATCGATTTTAAAGGCCAAGTCCACACTAATATCAAGTTGATTTGAATAAATAGAGTAACATTAAACAAGCATGACAGTGAAAATTTCACTGAAATCGGACGTAAAATAAGAAAGTTACGGCATTTTGAAGTTTTGCATAATTTCATGAAACAGTGATATGCACAACATGGGCGCTATGCAAATGAGTGACCCGATGATGTCACACACTCGCTTTTCCTTATTTTTTTTTATAATTTATGAAATTTCAAATATTTCAATTTTTGTGGATGTGATAATAAAGAGTCTCTCCCTCGTATCAAAATAAGTTACAATAATGATGATTTTACATGTTCCATAAGGAGTCAAACCATGTTTTACATTATTGAAGCAAAAAAATGAAATATATGATATTTCATATAATAAAATACATAAGGAAAAGTGAGTGTGTGACATCATCGGGTCACTCATTTGCATACCGCCCATGTTATGTATCTCATGCACTGTTTCAAGAAACAATGCAAAACTTCAAAATGCCGTAACTTTCTTATTTTAAATCCGATTTCAGTGAAATTTTCACTGTTATGCTTGTTTCATTTTACTCTATTCAAATCAACTTGATATTAGTGTGGACTTGGCCTTTAACGTAATTGGTTCCTTTTGTGACGTAATTAAAACGATAATACACATCAAGCCATGCATGCCTCACTTGTTTTCACTCGATTTTCCTTCTGAGTGACAAGTGACAAGTGACAACTACATATCAGGGTGGACTTCCTCTTTAAATCATTCATCAATATTTTTCCCTTTTAAGTGTACATTCCCTTCTTATAACTACACTTATAAACCTATACGCAATTAACGTGTATTTTATCGTGTTATTTACACTATGGTATGCGCTATTTTAAAGCATTTATATAAGTTGACAAGAGTTAATATATGCGTTACATGGGGATTTTTTCCCTATCTAAACCACATCAAGGGCATTTGTTACAGTGTATTTTAGACACATCTGAAGTAAAATCCATGAAAATAAAGGGATGATCTTTCGCCTAAAAAAATGTGTCATGAACAATGAACTTGATATCGAAGATAAAGTTTAGAATTTCCTTGTTTTAAAGTCATTATACATGTTATACCATTTTTTAAGGGATGGCACCAATAAATCAGACCAACTTTGCCAACGAATTCGTGGAAATTTTATTCAAGCAAGCAGAAAAGATAGGTTTTGAAGACTTTTGGATATAGGGGTCACTGAAAATAGAAGATCTGATAGGGGTAAAAACAATTTTCAACACATTAAAAAAGGGTCGTTAAATTACAAAATTTGCCAACAACAACCTAAGATTTAGGTTTCAGATATTTCGAAATTTACACCCCTCATCTCTCTCTCTCTCTCTCTCTCTCTCTCTCTCTCCATCTCTCAGTTTATCTATCAACCACATTCCGCCCTATCTTTCTTTTTACCACCCCTATCGCATCCCCTCTCTTCTGCTTCTTCTTCTTTTCTTCTTCTTCTTCTTCTTCTTCTTCTTCTTCTTCTTCTTCTTCTTCTTCTTCTTCTTCTTCTTCTTCTTCTTCTTCTTCTTCTTCTTCTCTTCTTCTTCTTCTTCTTCTTCTTCTTCTTCTTCTTCTTCTTCTTCTTCTTCTTCTTCTTCTTCTTCTTCTTCTTCTTCTTCTTCTTCTTCTTCTTCTTCTTCTTCTTCTTCTTCTTCTTCTTCTTCTTCTTCTTCTTCTAGTCTCCCCCCTCTCTCTCTCTCTCTCGATGCCCTGCCTGAGTCTTACGAGTTTATATTGATAAACACGATAAACAATGTACACCCTGCAATATTCGAAAATATAATGAACAAAATTTTAATATTGGCTTTCAAAATTCTGGGACAACAGTGTCTCAAATAGAATAGTCTCATATTATGCCTGTCGGTCAATCACAACGCGGAGAGTAATTAATTTGTAGTAATCCATTTTCTCTCAGTGTTGGGTTTCCCGTTTTCCTCTCCATCAACGTGGTTACCATGACAACGCTTAGCGTCTGCTCCTCGTATGAGATGGAGGCCACAAAAGGTAAACCAAAGGTTTCAAAGCTATGTTTCAGTTTGATTCAATAATAATATTGAATGTCCTCTAATTACTTGTTTTTTTTCAACGAGAAGGGGAAAGGTTTGTATTTCAAGGGACTTACTGATGTTAGCAAATTATTTTCATCAAGAACATTGTCTTTTGACCAGGTGTGTGATCTTGTTTTTGTTATCATGAAGCATATTTCATTCTTTTTGCTATAGAGCTAGTCACCTACTCTCTTAATTTCTAAAACTTGAATTTTGTTACCGGTTTACTATACTAGGCTATTTCAAGCCCACTTCCCCCTCTGATCTCGGCCGCGACATGACCGATCGTCTTGAAATTTTCCACGGAATTCTAAAATTTCGTAAGGAACACAAATCCACGGTTATTTTTATCTAAATCTTCATTCTTTCTATTCATTGTTATAATTTATGCAAATTATATGCATAAATATACATTTAATTAATAATTAAATCAAAAGACATTGGAGATAAAAAAGTTAATGCTAGAAGTATTTTCTAAACCTTAAAAACATTATAACATAAGATAATTTTTTGAAAGTGATTTCAATTCTTATGTTTTCATTTTTTGTACGTTTTTTTTTTTTTTTTTGGGGGGGGGGGTATTTCTTTGTTGTTCAACTTGACATTTTTAAAATTGTTTTTAAGCCTGCAGTTTCAGAGTGTTATCGGAACCTCCAATATTCAGTTAGATTGACAGCTTAAAGAAGAAGTTATAAGTGATAAAGGGGGAACATGAGGAAATGCAGTTTATCATTTGTTTTGTACACAAAACTCAGAAATTCTCTGTTTTCGCGCTGACATGAGGTCACAAAATGTCACATGACTCGGTAACGGTGTGACCGAACTTGGTGATTAAAAATGCGCACGACTTGAAAAATAAAAGTCAGAAAGTGGCGTGGCGTGAAACGTAGCGGTTTAAAATGCGAGGCGAAATTTGTTTGGGGGCCTCCCAGCCCCCCCCCCCCTTCCCCTGTTCAGTAAGGATGAAAACTCTCTTGGACTTAAAAATAAATCCTTCGGCATGAGGGCCTTCTTTGTTGCTTTATTTTCTTGTGACTCATCTTTTTTCTTTTTTCCCTCATCCCCTCTTCTTAATTTAATTCTTGTTAGTCCTTTGCTTCTTAAGAGACATGTTTCATTGGCGTGAAAGGGTTAAAAGATGTACTTTAAATATATGTATGTATATCTTTCATAATGGCCAATGTCTAATTTCTTTTCGTTAGCACTGGGTGGCTACCCTGTTTGAAGGCCCATAAAAGTCAAAAAAGCTTAATGATTGGGGCATGATGCCCACATACCCCCCCCCCCCCCACCCCCCCCCCCCCCCCCCCCCCCCCCACCCCCGTCCAGGCAAGATCCCATCCCACTTTATCAATTTCTGGACATGAAATATATACTGATGGTCGCTCTAGTTAACAGCTTAACCAAAAGCTTATCAGAGGTTTCCCCGACATAGAAGAGTGATATACTGCAGGTCACATAATACATTATCTTCTTATATCGCCATGATCGCTATTATGTCACAATCTTTTAGAAATGGAATCAAATAATAATAGTTTTACTTTTGTGATAGCAAAACATACTGTCTCAATATGATGGTTTATTTAATTATGTTTATTAATATTTTTAACAAATTGAATTGACAAAAAAGTAGGTCACTCCTTTGAGATAAGCTTCCTCATTTCGCGAATGAAGAGAGTTAAATTGATAAAATGTCATTAACCATACAATTTTCATCACGTATCTTTTAATTTTCTTAAAAGGATGTAGAGCTCATACGACTTCCTCAACAATACAGCTTCTTTCCATGCTGACGGGTATTAGTTTGATCTGGGTTCATGGTTGATAAAGGAGTCATCTTTGCTTACATTATATAGAAGTGCATTGCCAAGTCAATTAATGCTAAAGACAAGTGGCGGATTGAGGATTGTAAGAAAGGAGGGGGTGGGGGCTCCGAACACAATGATATCGGGAATCCCGGAAACCCTCCCAGTCTTGCTCAGTGGTGGGGCGGGATGATTTTTTTTAAATCCTATATAGCATGACTTTTGTCCCGTTTCTTCTTCCCTTTTCTCTTTCCCCTGTTTTTTTTTTCTTTCTTTTCTTTAGTTCTTTCTTTCTTTCTTTCTTTCTTTCTTAACGCAACCGTTTCAGCCCCCCGAATCCGCCTATACGAAGATAGATAGGCCTTCGTCATGTTGTTTCTAGTTCTATGTAACATCCATAAAATCATCTGCCTATGTCTGTTTGAATGTTCAGTTTAGCTCTTTAAAATCAATTGCAAAGGAATGACAATCATTATTATGTCAATACTAAATACCGTAATTAAGAAATGAGAAGATTGATACAAAAATCATCATTCTTCATATTACAGTATATGCCTCGGGCGTACATCGCAGAGAATTTGTCTCCGCTGCCCTCATTACCAATAGCAAAAGCAAACAGACGAGACAGGAAGAATAATGTCTTTTTTACTGATCGCGAAGTTAAATGTCATAATAATTATGATGGCATGATGAAAAGATTATTCAAGGACGGTATTTTATGTGGGGCAGTTCTTTCATTTCTAAATCATAAATTCATGAATCATCTTCGAGTTTAATCATGTCGTGATGGAACCTCAATTAAGGGCTCTTGAGCCGATAAATGGAGTCGAAGACAGGACATACAATACCAACGCATTTCCCTCGTCAGCGAGCATACAGAATACCTTGTTTACATGACATGGTTTCGATAATTCGCTGTCAATCAAGAAAAAAAAATCGCTTTTATCCCTATGATAACATACAAGTCGTGGTAGATTTTGTAAGATTTTCTAAGATTTTTCTTACTGTTAACTTACACCAGGTTTCCTTTCGAATTGTAAATTGGTAATATATAAAATTACTGATATTTGAAATTTGGTTTTAATAAACATCTTCAACAAAAAAATTATACAGAATTGTGTAATTATTAAACAGTTTCAATTTGCATTTCGTTTTGTCTAATGTACACGTATGTAAATCATCTGTAACATTTACCATTATCATCATCATCCTCATCATCGTCATCGTCCTCATTCTCATCATTATCATTATTATTAAATTATTATTTCAAGGCATTCATCAGCCTAATAATTGTAATAACGATTCAAATGAATTATAAGCAATTTAGAATTTGACATTTTAAATTTTGGTCCCCCCCCCCCCCCAGGCGTCTGTATCTCTCTTTCTCTCCCCCTCCCCCATGTATGTCTGTCTGTCTCTCCATGCCACGGTATACCCCTCTGTCCATCTCTTTCATAACTTGATATCTGATATACATTCCCACTATTCTAATTCTTTTTCTCACCCCCCCCCCCCTCTCTCTCTTTCATTAGAAATATCCTCTTACACTCATCGCTATTTTGTAATTTCAACCATCCTTCCAACCCCATTTAATCATATTCATTACATCCACAAAACACCTCTCGTAAGTTCTCAAACCTTCATATAGCATGATTTTGTGCACAAGAGAGAAAAAAAGGGAAAATATTGTATAATGTACAACTGAAAGAAGCTAACAAAGGAATATAAATGGATCAGTAATTATTGATTTTATAAGATAGTGTATCTGAATCCTGTAGACTTGAGATTGATTATGCTTTATTTTGTCTCTCCCTCTCTTCCTCTCTCTCTCTTACTGTCTACATCCTTATCTATCTATATGTCGGTCTCCTTCCATCCACAACTGGATAGCAGTATCTGAGATACACTCCTTTGCTCTTTTAATTCTTCTTTGTATCCCCCCCCCCCCCCCTCTCTCTCTCTCTCTCTCTCTCCCCCCTCTCCCTCTTCACCCCCTCTCTCTCTGTCTCTCTGTCTCTCTCTCCGATTCTGTCAAAATGTACACATTATTCTCTTTTCAATCAATTATTGTTTGAAAATCTTCAATCCTCAACTCGAACTAGCAGAATGCATTAAATAAGTTTTATTCAATCTCTCCAAATAGCAAGATTCTATAAAAAAAAAAGAAAGAGTAAAATAAATATCACGTATGACATAAAAAAGAAAAGGGAAAAAAATAAATCGATATTGACATATGACTGATTTTAGAACAACGTGCTGTTAAAGCCCAACACACACCTTATAGACTTCACATTACAAGTAGCTTGAACTGATACTATGAGCAGTTTGAAACTAAATTTGGTGTTGAGGTGGGTAGATTAAGGAATAAAAAAATAATAAATAAATAAAAGGGCAAGTCCACACGATTTTGTCCCATACATTAATGATCACATCTAAGATTTCAGTATACATGTATATAATGACTGCATCAAACTGATAGCCCTACTAAAGCTTGGATCAGACAAAATATCAGGTAAAATAATATTTTTATGTCAAGTCATGTTCACAATTCCATAATACAGCTACATAATACTTGGTAACGTAGGTGACATACCTTGGACTCACCCAAAAGAAAATGCAAAAACCAGGGGCCATGCTAAATATCTTAATAAAATAACTGCTCAATCTGAGGGTAATTGAGAATTTAAGAAAATTCATCTGCTGCTAGAAACACAATTTATGTGGAGAATTGCTTACAATACAGCTATACTTTAGATAGATCCTATCATCTTGACTTATAAAAATTCTCACTGGAGTCCAAATCTCTCTTCTCCATAACGAATTATCTGCCACGTCCTCTCAAAAAGTATAGTTATACTGCTTGAGGGAGTCACTCATCATCCATCATCATGAAATGTCTGTTAATGGCATTTCTTTCCAAAATGCAGTCTTCTTATAAGTAATTTATGTTGATTAGGCCCCTGTCATCCCTGATGCTTACTCCCAGGGGGGATTACATCAAAGAGCTGCTAGTGAAACTGTTCAAAGGGGTCCTCCAGGTAACAGCATCTTCTTCTCTCTACCATGCAGTCTCCTCATGAATAATTTCTCATGAAATGGTCTCTATCCTCCCCCAGCCCTATACTCCCAGGGGGGATCACATAGATCTAAGTGCTGCTCGTGATACTGTTTAAAAGGGTCATCCAAGTAATGGCACTGGTTCTTCTATCAACCATCCACTCTCTCCTTGTAGTCTCCATCGATTTTATATCTACTGTCGCCTCTTAGATTTTCTCCCAGGAGGGATCACATCGGAGTGCCTCTCATGATACAGTTTAAAGCAGTCATCCAGGTAAAAGCATCTTCTTCTCTCTACCATCAATTACAATCATTGATAATCTTTGATGGTTTCTTCTCTATCGTCCCTGAGGCTTACTTCCTGGAGGGATCACATCGAAGTGCCGCTCATGATACTTTTCAAAGGGGTCATCAAGGTAATGTCGCCTCTTCTTCCAGAAACCAGAGACCATCCTGTCCAGCATCTTGGACTGGGTCTTGTTGCAAAAGATGTGCTGCTTCAGTCGGTACCTTGAGAGAATTAACAACATGATCATAGTTAATTTGGAGTTTACAAGTATCCATCAAGGACACAGTTCCAAACTCTATACAGGGGAAACTCGATGTAACAAGGCCGTAGGGACCAAAGGATTTTCCTCGTTATAGCCGTTTTCTCGTTATATCAGAACATACATAAAAAGGCACATCTGGGACTAGATTCTACATGTACACTAATAAAGTACCTAGTTCTGCTGCCGCCCCCGCTTATATACTCATTTGAAAGCTATGAAGGCATTAATAATATGTTAATTCTCTCTCTGATTTAGCTAATAAAATATCGGATCATGTCGGAAAATGAGTGAAAAGTATTATTTTCAGACGCGAAGTTACCGACTACAGGTTAAGTCCGTCACACTTCTGCATTGAATATATACATATCGCAATCAGGACTGCGCCTGTACTGTCAGCATAGCGCATACCCATAGTATGAAAAAAAAAGTCTCATTCATACTTCGGAGGCCGATCTCCCTGCGCTGTGATATGAATAAAAAGATGGGCCCTGCGCCGTGATATGAATAAAAAGACGGGCCTGGCGATGTGTGTGTGTGTGATACGAATAAAAAGATGCACCAGCATTGCCTGATATATCTTTATTATATGCTCGTGTGAGTGCAGATTCTCCAGCTGAATGATTTTTGTCCATTTGAGGCGCAGTGAAATTTGCTTGCTCGTTATAATGGGAATGATCAGCAATCTTTTTCTTTGTTTTAGAGGCACGAGATTTAGCTCGTTATAGAAGATATTTCGTTACAGCCGACCTCGCTACCACAGAATTACATGCAAGTAAATTTGGGACTGTGACAATATTCTCGTTATAGCCGTTACCTCGTTATAGCCGACCTCGTTATGTCGAGTTTCCACTGTATAATAATAAGATATTCACTGTGACCAAGCAGAAGGGCACAAAGAATAAAGAAATGATACAGCAAAGCAAATACTTATATTAACAATTTAGACTGTTATGGACCGAAAAGTGTCTACTGTATATATGTCGTTAAAGAAAGATAAAAACTTTCAAATGTTAATTTTTCAAGAAGTATATCTCCTGGCCGAGCATCTGTTCACAACCTTCTGTCGGGCACACAAAGAATTATTCAATAAGAAGATGATATCGTCTGTTTGGAGCCAGAAAGGCTCTTCAGGCTCTCAACAGATGATATGATGATCATAACTCATTCCCAGTCTTGGTCTGTCTTCATGATTCAATTTTCTTAATTTTTGTCCATAATAAGCCAAGAGAAGTTGAGGCCATGAACTGCCAATCTACTGTATGGATGCTATAGAAAAGCATTCCATTGTATATCAAGGTTAAACATTTCTACGTGACTCGGGGAGGGCAGTTTCATAGAATTTGCTGGGAGTAAAGCACTCAATGGCTGCAGTCTATTGTCACTTGCTTGTTGTGAAAACTGCATCAAGACATGCTTTCCAACATTCATGGATGTATATAAGAAAGTATTGATACAAAAAAAGTAAGGTCATGTTCGCCTACATTAAAAGGCATGTTTTAACAAGTTTTCATCATTAAAGAGAAATGATGGGCTCTAATATAAAGCTGTGCACAAAAAGGGGAGCAATTGCTGAAAAAAAAGTAATTTCCTTAACAAGTGAACATAGGAACTACTGTTTTAGCATGGCATAAATTTAATTTCTCCATTCTACCACTGGTCTGCAGAACCTGAGTAATCTTTAAAAAAAAAATGCTATAGAAATGTATTCCATTGTATATCAAGGTCAAACATTTTTATGTAACTAGGGCAGGGCAATTTCTTAGAATTTGTTAACATTAGTAATGCAGTCTGCAGTAATATGCAGAAATGACAGGCTTTAATATCATATTGCTGAAAAAGGGTAATTTCCTTGACAAGTGAACAAAAGAAACTACTCATGTTTTACATGGCATTGAAAGGCAAATTCTAACACATTTTCATCATGTAATAAGAACTGAAAAGAGAAATGATGGGCTCTATTATACAGCTGAGCACCTAAAAGGGGAGCAACGGCTGAAAAAAAAGTAATTTCCTTGACAAGTTAAGATACATGTTAAAAACTACTCATGTTATAACATGTCATGAATGTTACTTCTCTACTATATCATTGGTGAATAGAACTTGCACATTCTAAAATGTCTGTATTGATTTTCTTCCCACCCACCTGACAGCTAATATAGTCTGCACATCAAATGTTCGACTTTAAATCATATAATTATTGCTTTATTAGACACTACTTCTTATGCTATTCTTGTCATCTGTTCATTTAAAGTGTTTTACAGGAAAAGTTGGGAGTATTTATTTTTGTCTCAAAGCTATATATTTTGCACATCCACTCTGTTTCCTAATATACATGTACTCTGTTCTTCTAGAAATGACAGATGACATTACAAGGCTAGGATATGAAATTGAAATAGAAGTGAAGATATTGGAAAGTAATATTTTTGGTTGGATTCGTTTTCTGAGAATTGTGCAACGCAGTATCATGTGTGCGTGTGCAGCAGTCACGTGCACTGTGGGGCATCAAGCCATGTGATAAGTATTTTGGGGGTGGTCTGAGACAAACTTACCTGCGTCTTGGTGATTTCTTCCAGAGTTTCTTGGCCCTTCCTGCTTGTGTTCTCACCCACAGACCACTACAAAGTAAACAGATACAGCATTTAAAGGGGATCACTCACCAAAAATATTTTTCTCTGTATGTTGGGGAATCTGTGTCACGGTACTATATTCAAAATATGAGCTTCAAATATATTATCTTCCATAAAGTGATAATGCACATGCAACTTGAGAGTAGACGGAAAAATTTTGACATTTCTACACAAAACAAGACCAAATGCTTGCATTTTAGCATGTATGAAATATCAATCTAGACCTTCCTTCTGCTTTCTTAAAGTTAATACCTATCCTTTAACTGAGTTTCTCTGTTCTCTGCAGTCTTCAGTTTCTTTTTCTTTCTCTTTTTTTTTTTTAATCTTGCTTTAATATTTCATTCATCTGCACATATTTCAAATTCCCCCTTTTTTCTTTCTACTACTCTACCCTCTACCTGTTCTCTTTCTCTTTATGTTGCCTATCCCTTTTCTTATTCCCCCTCTAGCTTCATTCTTCTCCCCTATATTTTTCTCATTTCATTATATTTCTCAGCATCATTATTATTCATACCCTTTAATACTAATCCTATTAAGAGAACACATTTATTTCCTCTCTTCTCAAATATACAAATGACAAATTGAAATTTGAAAAACACATTACATCACTAAATCCTTACTCCATACTTTCAAACAAGAGTTCACACTTGCAATAAGATCTCCTTGAATCTCATAGCAACACATATCAACCAACCTGTCAAGTCTGTAGAATCTGTCAATCACCGCATGAACAGTCTTCTTCTTTCCTTTGTGCTTGCTGTATCGTATCACTGTCCTATGAGGTTGATGGGCTAACACTGCCGATGTGACCCCCTTCTGGTTTGTACAGCTATAAAGGAATATAAATTAAATCATGACAGAACATGGTGGACAAATTGCAAGGAGCCGATGCATTATGCATCTGATCATCAGTGGATGGCACAAAGAAACAAAAAAACTCAGAAGACACATTGAAATGAAAATAATGCAAATCAGGTTTTCATTTCAATACTGATATATCTTTTTGTGTACCTGGTATATGAAATAATGTCTTCACATTAGTTTGGAAATAATTACCAAATAGTACAATATGTACCATGTGAAAGGAAAATTAAAATTGAATCAATAATAAGAACAACATGAATGGCACAGCATCCAATATATTTATCACAATAAAGCTCTGGTTGATCGCATGTCAACATACTGTACTGAAACTTCTGAAAAGCAAGTCCAAACACTCACAGTGAACCTCATTTGCATTTTGGTCACTGTATTCATATTAATGAAATGGTTCTTCCCTGTTAACCTAGTGATAAAACATTTTGCTCAGCTGTTACAAATAATTCATTTTTATTTTGTTCATCAACTTTATGCAAGCATTTATTTGGTGCTATCATGATGGCAAATCTTTCACAAGTTTTTTTTTTTTTTTTTTTTTTTTTTTGGGGGGGGGGGGGTTCCAGAATTAATATTTTTCAGAGCATGCATACAATTTAAAAACAAGGCCAAGTTCAGGTAAAGGTGAAAAAAATTTGTTAGCTTTTTCATTCTTTTTATGTCAGTTTGGCAGACATGTCACCTGAAAAGTATTGCTGTTCGGTGCCCTTATATTCAAAATATGACAAGAACTAGCCAAAAAGCTTTGACTAAACTTTCATGCCACAGCAGTTTCTTTCACAATATAATCGCATAACCAGTACTCAACTTTATCTTAAAATTAACAATAGTCATGACAAAATACTTACCTTTCTTTGTTGTTAAATCCTCCAGTGTAGCTGTTACAGACCAGACTAGAGAAGGATCTTGTCTGAACCTGACCTCCATCTGGGCCTGGACCTGGAACCTTGAGACTCAAACCAGTCAACCTGGAGCATATCGAGGATAACTCATCACCCTTGCATTGTCTCTGCTGAAGAGCAGTGGACTGGCCTTTGTGGAGGGGTGCAGAGGACACACCCCTGATGGGTGTGGTATGTCTTGATGCACCCCATCCAGGAGCTAATGCTTTGTGGATGTTCTTCTGGTTAATGCGTCTGCTGAGACACGAGGCTGAAGCTGGCGACAGCAGATTCAAGTGGATTCGCGCAACTGTCAGGCATATGGACAAAAAAATGACAGGCAACTTATCAATAAATCACATTCCTATGAGTTAATATTTCATAACTGAATATTATCAATTCATAATGTGCCATCATGATCATGTCAGTGTGTCAGATGGAAAGCGAGAAGTGAGAGCACTAAGAATGAAGCTGATTATTGACGAGTGAACATGAACTACATGTACCTTGAGAAGTAGTATTGGATTTGGAAGTAGGTTACATTAGTCTCAAGGTATCTTCTGGTATAATAAGGTAGGTTATATTGAAGCTCATGTACAGAATTGGTAGCAAAAAGGAAATTAGAAAGAAACATGTTAACCCTTTCAGGACAGGGATTATTTAAGGGCTAAATTGATCACATTTTGTTCTTCAAATTGGCAACAATAATATTTTTCTTTTAGTGCTACATGGTTCAAATAAGGTGTAATATCTTTGAAAACAATATACATGGTTAGAAATTTGTTGAATAGTTGAAAGAAATTGCCAATTTTTATGAAAAACAATGATTTTAAACCTCTCAATGTGTTGCCAATTTAAGGATCTCAAAGCTTATTCTTGTTTTTAAAATTCCTGGCATCAAACGCAATATGGTCATGCAATAAAAATGCACATAGTGTGTGCAGAAAATTTTGCTCTTTCTACTCGTGCATCTGGTATATTTTTTAGAGCTCTGGATCAAAAGTTATTGAGCCAAACCACAAAATGTGGTCAATTGTCTTGAAAGGGTATATAGTCTCATGTTGTTCTCCTTGTATCAAAAGATATAAGAGATCATTTGGTATTCCATCTATGATTTCTGGTAAATTTCAGTGTAAATATCTCTCAGGAATGCTCGATCACTGCCACATGCTAGGACCTTTCCACCCCGATGGCTCCCCGCACTGCTATCTTTAAGGCTTGGCATAGAGACAACATGTGTGTCACTGTGTGTCACTCATTGGTTTTACATTTGTGTGTGTATAGTGTATAGTGTATAGCACATGCTACCTTTGTTAGGAGTTTACGTACCTGTTCCGGCATGTGAATTAGTTTTTGCCTCTATTTGTTTAATATTAAACTTTAGGAGGCAAAATCTTCAGTGTCTTAGTAAATTGCTAGTATCTTTCTATTTATGAAAGAAAAATCGAAGAAACCTGACGAAAAGTTTTGGGGGGCCTACCAAAATTCGACATTACCTCTAACCTGTTGTCTTATGTGCAATATCACTATACATGGCGCTGGGAGCAGGATTGAAACCTGCACTGGGAAACCCCATCAGATTTCCAATCCATTGGAATGTGGCACCAACATGTATGGACAGGGTTGTCACCAGGGACTTTTTAGTGGTGGAAATTTTATCGCTCGTGAGTTACTTACGGGCGAGTTTTCTTGAAACCCGAACATGTGCAAATCAGTTGATTGCGACATTCCAGCTCGGAGACAAGTACAGTGTGTAGTGATTTGATGTTGGGCATGCACACACGGGTACGGGTACGCGAACAATTTATACGTAAATATGATTCGTATTTGGGAAGGAGCTGCGCTGCGCTAGTGGCTGTGTATAGGTGTATACCTTCCAGGAAAATTCTTCACACGGTTTCATGTAAATTTGCTTATGTGTACGTATAATTTTTTTCATTGAATCTGCTAGCTTAAACCACAATGGCATGTTTGTAGGTCAAAATCGTAGTATTTTTTTCTTTGTCAGTGGGGAAATTAGTGCCGGGCGGGCGGGTGTGATATTACTTTTCCCCCCATACCTTATTACATGCAATAGAAAATGACTAGTATTTTTGCATTCGTCCCGCGTAGTGGTCAATATGACCACTATAGTATTACGTGGTGTGGATTTAATAAGATATTCCCTTCCAAGCGAACCCTTCCCAACAATGCGGCGTTTTGGTCCCTTGAAAAAGGTATTGCATCACCGAACGTGTGCCACCTATGGGAAAAAGACACAACCTACCCCGATTTGGGGCCAACGGGATGAAGACTGGGGGTGACGAGAGAGCAGATTATAAGCTATTACTTATGTTTTTTTGCCTCATTTTATGATCTTCTGCCCTGTGTTCTGTATGTCAAATAGTGTGGAGAACATACGCGTAGTCCCACATGTATGAAAGCCATTTTAAGTGCTTAACTGTACGCGTTCGGTAATTATACAATGCTGTTCGGAAATACAATCCATGACTATAGGTCCCAAAATGGCCGCGCCCTGCAAATATCAAATGCCAGCAGTGCGCATACGTAGCCTGGAAGGCTCTTTGAAGAGTAAAAAAAAAAAAAGCTGACGCTACTCTTCAAAGAGCCTGGTTTTTTAACCCCACTCTACAATAGAGCAGCCATTTTAGAGTCTAAAGAACCTCCTGAAAATCACCTTTACCGTGAGCCAGCTTCTCTCATCTCCTCTTCACCATAGCTTTAGAATATTAAAACCCCATTTTTTACCCTAGAATTAAAAAATATTGGGGGAAAAATGTAAAATATTAATTTTAATGGTTACCGATAGGTTGAATGTTGTCCGAACGACGCCCCGAAAAAGCCTTCACTGCGCTCATAGACCCGGAAGTGTCCCGTGATATCATCGACCTACAGTCAATCACGCAATTTTCAGATCCACCATACGTTAGACAAGACCACTACAAGCACGCGGGCATGTCGATGACATTACGGGACACTTCCAGGTCTACGAGCGCAGTGAAGCTGCGGAGGCTTTTTCGGGGCGTCGTTCGGACTACCTGGTAACCATTAAAATTTACATTTTACATTTTTTCCCCAATATTTTTTAATTCTAGGGTAAAAAAATTGGGTTTTAATATTCTAAAGCTATGGTGAAGAGGAGATGAGAGAAGCTGGCAGAACAACTGCAGAATACCTTGCACCAAACGAGCGTGTCAGGATGAGCCAACGACACAACGACCAACGACCTATAGAAATTCAGTTCAAGTTGAACAGCCAATGGCCAACGGCCTATATGATATTCACGAATGAAAGCCAACGACCAACAACCAATGTTTCACCAACTACCAAATAAATATAGGTCTAGACCCTATTCAAAATAAGTGCCAACGACCAACGATCCAACAACCTAACTCTAGCCTAGACTAGAGTCTACTACTATACAGTTAAATGTCAAAATAAGTGCCAACGACCAACGTTCCAACAACCTAGACTAAGTGCATATAGACTACACCAAAATTTCAAAATACTATACAGTTAAATGTCAAAAAGAGTGCCAACGACCAACGATCCAACAACCTAATATATTGTACATAGACCCTACAGTTAAATGTCAAAATAGATCTAAGTGCCAACGAGCAACGATCCAACGATCTAATATACATAAGTGCCAACGAATTTCAAAACGTGTGCCAACGTCCAACGATCCAACAACCTAACTCTAGCCTAGACTAGAGTCTACTACTATACAGTTAAATGTCAAAATAAGTGCCAACGACCAACGTTCCAACAACCTAATATTTAGAGTTAAATTTCAGGAAATATTATTTTTTCTTTTAAGGTGTTTAGAACGAAGCATCATAATATATGCACACCTGAAAGCCAATGAACCAACGACCTATCTCTCTCTCTCTCTCTCTTTCGTTCTCTCTCAAAAGACGCCCTCTACAGCCGTTGCGTTGTAATATCAATCGTTGGTCGTTGGCTCACCAACGATCAAGGCAATTTTGGACAGGGTATTCTGTAGCCTTTTGACAAGGCCTTGTGACTTGGCTATTTTCCTCGTCATGCTGTGCCTGAGATGAGACTAGCCGGCGACGAAAAGAATCAACACGGCCCGGGTGAACGCGCGATCGAGCGACTTTTTAGTCGCGAGGCCTTTTGGAACCTGGGTTTCCATCGTCCGATATAAATTATTCACGAGTTGACATTCGTATGCTAACACGCCTACCGAGGATTATCGACCAATCACAACGGTATCTGCGGGGCTTGCTTTCCATGATTGATGTAGCTTGCACGGGGTGCCGAAATGAAGGCGAATTTGCACACCAAATTTATGCTGACGTCATGCGAAGATACGTTCGCTGATTGGCTCCTACCTATAAGGTAGCAGATCCTCGCTAGGAACAAGGGATAACATAAGAAATACAGGCCAGGTTCCAAAAGGCCCTCGTGACTCACGTCGCTCGATCGCGCATTCACCGCGCTGGGCGGCTAGTCTTGTTTTGCAGCCACTACTAGCTTACTTGCCGAGAAAAATAGCCAAGTCACGAGGGCCTTGTCAAAAGGCTAGGTATTCTGCAGTTAAGCCAAGCTGGCTCACGGTAAAGGTGATTTTCAGGAGGTTCTTTAGACTCTAAAATGGCTGCTCTATTGTAGAGTGGGGTTAAAAAACCAGGCTCTTTGAAGAGTAGCGTCAGCTTTTTTTTTTTTTTTACTCTTTAAAGAGCCTTCCAGGCTACGCATACGTCATTACGTGCATGCGGCCAGAACCGCCCCGCCGCCCCGCCCCGCTAGCGAGGGGCCAACATTACATTGGCGCCCCATCACACTTCTCTCTCTTAGCTGATCCCTCCACTACTTTGGAGATTCCTGGGGGCCCGCAGTAGCGCTGCCATTTTGTAAAATTCTGTCACTTTCGCAGCCCGCGGGGCCGGGGCGGCGCGACAGCATGCACATGCTGGTACGGTACCGTAACGTCACTAGCAAATGCCAGGCACTACCGCCGTACGGGTACCGTATATTTATATCAATCATCTCAGACTCAGACTCAAGCACACACATCAGTTCCGAGTAAATTCAGCGAATTTAATTCACACCACCCATATCACTTAAATACAAACCCTAAATTTGACAATCATCTCATCCTCACATTGTGAAAGGTGTACTTTATTGGAAAAAAAAATCATGATTAAATTTTACCTAAACTTGCCGCACGAACTCTCATGGAAGCTGCCATTTTGTTATACCGCCCTCGCTCCTCCGGCATAGCGCATGCAGCCGCCGCGCGCGCGCCGCGCGAAAATTGACGGAAGAATTATTATCCTGTGACTTTGTGAAATTCTGTCATTTTTCGCTTTATTCATTGTAATTTACCTTCAACATGAGTGAAGAAATTGATGAGGGTGTGGAAAATGAATACTCTAGTGACGAAGAGGAAGTTGAGATGACGGCTGCAGATGTTCTGCAAAAGCTGGAGGAGGTAATTACTTTGAACTCGATTTTCTTGTTTTTGTGCGTCTTTATCATGGCTTTGACTGAACGGCAGTCTTTGCTAACCGCGGCCGTTGGCTCAGGCATAGGCTCAAGCACGTTTCCGCTGGGTTGGAGTGAGCTTGCAGATACTATGCTTCCTGATCCTTGTTTCAAACAAAAAATGTTCATCTTTAGGCATACATACAGGGCAGGCTGAAAATTTGTCTGAAATATATCTGACGGTTTAGGCCTAACTGTCAGACTGTAGTGTATATGTCTTGACTATCACTATTGTCAGAAATCAGCATGCATTCATCAATCCCATCATCATTCATGACATTTGTCATTTGAATGAATTGAAATACAGAAATAGGTCTAGATCTATTTGAATTGGAAATGAAACGCAATTGGAAATCACACCTTCTTCTTCTTCTTCTTTGCTTGATTTCCTCCAGTCTGGAGAACTGCAGTTTGTGCAGGATTCCCGGTGAAGACAGTTACAAAAGTATGGTGTAATTACAGTGGTGTGTTGCACCAGAGTTGCCAATTTTTTAATGTTCTTCAACACTTTATCGATATTGTAACTTTCTTATGTTGTGTATGTTTCTTAAGATTTAGGGCACTCACACTTATGCGAGGTTATTGGATAACCTCGTACTCTGTACCTTCATACTGCGTACCGTGAGCAATTGCCTCCCATAGCAAGTGTGTGATATCTTGCACATGTGTGCGGCAGAGGAGCAAGATCACCGACCAAAAACAGCCTGAAAATTTCACTTGATCAGGATGATAAAGATCCTATCAAAGGATCTGGCATGAAATTAGGTATTCTATCATTCTAAAATGTAGAAAATTTTGCCAATTATATTGGTGTTTTTACCTCTTCAACTTTGAGGTTGTGACAGGCCAAAATTGACACAGCTCCATATAGTGATGGTCCCGTGAGTGGGTTGAGGAAAAGAAACCGCCCGTTCGTTAGCACGCAAAACATGCAAAAAGAAAGTGCAAAGTCATCAGTCATGAGAGTTTATGGACATGATGGACGGGGAATGAGGACACCAATGTGTGTAACGCAATGAGGCGCTTCTGTGCGGAGTGAATGGTGGTTTCCTCAACCACGATAATGCCAGATTCTAGAACCCTTATCAGGCACTACAAAAGAATTCTCATTTATCATGTGTATGTTCTTTTAATCAGGATCGGGATGTTTACACTGCTGGACCGACTGGTATAATTTCAGCGAGTGAGAGAGGGCACAAAAAAATTATTATTTAGTCAAATCGTAGGTGGCTCTTTTCAATCTTAGACTTGAACACCTCTGATCATGCTGATGATGATCTGTTGATGACTTCAGGAGGGAGGTGATTCCAAGCCAAGGGAGTACTGAGTACTCACAAAAAATTATTGTTTTAGTTGCTCAGTGTTGGTATGGTGAATAGTGAAACCTTTGATGTGGTTCACTACTTGTCTTTCTAGGATATTTTGGGCATAAAAATCTTTGAATTGTTTGGTTTTAACAGATCGTTTTGGTCTTGCTTTAACAAGAAAATTTTCAATAGGAAGGTCTGGGACTAACCTCTTGACCACTTTGAAGAAGGTTGTTAACTTCAGGACTTGTCGCCTTGAAGATAGGGTTGGTAAATTCAGCTTTTCCTTCCTGCTTGTAATGCTGCCTGGATCATGCGACTTATAGTCTCCCGTGATGAACCTCACTGCTCTAGGGTTGCACTCGTTCGAGGCTCTGAATGTCCTTCTGCAGATAAGGGTCCCACACGCAAGCTCCGTACTCCAGAATCAACCGCACAAGGGCTGTATGAGCTGTACGTTTACACTGCTCCAGACAGAACTTGCGATTTCGGCGAAGAAGTCCTAGAAAGTTCTGCATTCGCTTTCTTTGTTGTTACGTTGATGTGAGGGCTCCATTTGAGGTCTTCTGACAGCATGACTCCGAGATACTTCTCTTTTTTTAATGTGAACGTGAACATTGGTAGTCTGTATTATAAGCATCATTTACTTTTTCTTATACTTTCAGGGAATTTTTTTTTCTTACAGTCAAGGCACGGTTTATATAAAAAATTCACCAACTTTCATGACATTACCTTAAAGTTATGCATTGTACCTTTATTGATTAAGCTAATAAGTAGTAAAAAGTGTAAAAGTAATAACTACTGTAAGTTGGTGTTTTAAATGAAGATTTTTCAGGGGTGTTTGTTGTTTTAAAATCATTTTAGGGAACCTGACAACCTGTCTACTTTATATCACTAACAGCAAAAGTAAAGATCGAGAGTTAAATGTAAAAAGTATTTTCTTCTCTCTCTCTCTTTCCCTCTCTTTCTCTCTCTCTCTCTCTGTCTCTTCCTCCTTCCCCTCTTTCTATACTATCTGATTCTGTCTGTCTGTCTTTTTCTTTCCCTCTACCACTCTCTTTGTCTTTGACAGGCATGGTTGAATGAGAAGTTTGCTCCTGATCTGTTGGAGAGTAAGGTGGAGATTGTGGAATGTATGCTGGAGCAGCTACAGCAGATGGAGGAAAATGTCAAGAGATGCAAGAAAGGAGACTTTAGGATCATTGTTCATAGAATGGAGGTACAGATCAATGTGTTATCTAAAATAGGTTCTACCAGACTATCCAGACAGATATATTGCGGTGAAATCGTTAATATAAGATATATTACAGGAAAACAAACATGCAATTCCATGTGAATTATTGCCTGTATGTAGGCAGTTTTTGACATTTTGTAAAAGGAGTCATATTTCTTTTGACAGAAAATGAACACAAACTCATGAATTTCACAATTTAGATAATGGGCTACTGAAATATATTTTAATAAACATGTATGTTCAAATTGTCATGATGTCATTTCATTGTTAGATTAGTGTGCATTTCATGGTGTTTTCTTATTCTTTAGAATTCCCTAAAAAGTATGGAGACCTATTAAAAAATTGTATTCTACCATTTTGTCAACCAGATGTAATTTGAAAAATATGCAGAAAGTAATTCTGGTTACAAAGAGGTTTTGCTTTTATTCTCATCATTTTGTTTAATTATGTACAGAAACATACTTTTATAAAGATCTTACTTTTCGTGAAAATATTTTACGTGAAAATATTTTACGTGAGGATTAAGTTTTTCAGTTTTAGTCTCTAAGAATGGTAGCAAGAAATTGAATGCATTATAAATACAAATACATGTAATATAAACTTTGTATACTAGACCCAGGTAACTTAAATGGGTACCAGTGCCTTCACCAAGGCAGCTAGGCTAAAGCTAGAGAATATTAAAGCTCTTTGGAACTTGGAAGCACTTTGATGTTGTTGTTTTTTTTAAACATCAGATGTGTGATATGTACTATACAAGAACTGAGTATTATTTTGTCATTATATTCTTAGATTATATGTAACAAATACAAATTATCTGACTTATCAAATTCGTCAAATTCTTCTTTCTTATTTCTGTACAGATTGATAGAATAAGATACATCTTAAGTAGCTACCTGAGGATACGATTGACAAAGGTAAGCAACATTAAAAATCAGTTTGAGTTTATGAAACAAATGTATTTAAAAAAGATTTTTTTTCTTTCTTTGTTGAGTCACAAGTATTCAATATACATATAAATAAGAATTAATTTGTTTCAGATTAATTAATAAGTCTAGATGAGGTTATTTTCTGCACCTACTTTAGCATCTGAGACTACATTTTTCTTCAACAAAATTGTGTACCATGAGGATTAGCCAGTATGGTAACAAATCTTGATCCATGACCTTAATCTGTACTGTAAATGCAGAAATGTTTGCGATACATTAATTTTCGCAGATTTTGCGCTATTTTCGGCAAGTGCGAATTCTAGAGCTCCCGAAAATATTAGCCTGATTTCCCATGCGGGTTGAATTGCACGCTTCAGCACATTAATATGTGTGTGTGTCCAATTCATTTTTGAGTGCGTGTGTGTAGTTGCGCATGCCGTATGCATATGAATGGACTGCGTGTGTGTAAATTAATAAATGGAGTGGGTGTACATACGAGCGTGTAATTGTTAGTGCGAATTTAAGAAAATTTAATCGTGTGAAAATAACAGCGTTTACAGTAGTTTGGTTTGACCATACCTAAGTTATTCCACCATTTCCAACATTGGCAGGAGATGCACATTTCTCATCCCTTTGCCTTAGTGATGGGGGGAAATTGTTTTTTTTTTTTATAAATTGTTTTTTTGATTATGTGCCAATTGTTAACCCATAGCAGCTCATACATGTAGTTTTCTTGGGTCTAAATCAATAGTTTTTTCATTAACATTTGTTTCATAAAATCAAAATTGGCAAAATTATTCTTTTTTCCTACCCCTACATAGTTGGACAAAAATAAAAAATCTTTACTGTATTAAATGAACAAATGTGAATGAAAGATGAACATAATGATTGCCAATTAGCGCACAAAAATACAACTAGTGCACTACTGTACTAAAAGTGGACTCACAATTTTTTAGTGAATTTCCTCTTTCTGCTCATATATAATGTATAATTCGTAGCATTCTTAATCAAAAAATACTGCAAAAGTGTCACCAAAAGGAGACACTGTACTGCCATGGGTTAAAATGTAATCCAGTGTCAATATTTTTATTTTGATAACAGATTGAGAAGTTCGTTCATCACATACTCCACAAAGAATCAATCCGAGGTCCAGATGAACCTAACATGCTCTCACCAGAGGAGTTTACCTTTGCCAAAGAGTAAGTCAGGAAAAAAAACTTTGATTTGTTACATAGTTATCCAGAAATATTAGGTGTGGAAGGTTTGCCTAACTGTTGTACATGTGCAGGTCTTCTGTACCCATTTGAATTATATTGCGACAGTATGAAGCCATTTCACATCTGTCCGTTGTGCTACAAAAACCACCTCTACCTCCAATGTCAGTCTGTCAGTGATTTTTTTTTTATTGTAACATCCAATAGTTCTGTTGGGTGTGTGGATATTGGAATGGACATGATGAGAGGCATTTTTATATAGGAATTTTATGTTTAATTGAAGAACAAAGCTGTTCCTGCTTTTGCTGAAGATTACAATCAAAGAACTTCTTATCTAGATCTTTTTGTCTACAACACCATATGAAATGCCTCATATCTCATAATTTCTAGTGGAGACTGCATTTACATCTTGATATGTCCTGTTCTTTTTTTTTTTTACTTGAATTTCTCAATTTTATCTTTGCAGGTTTTCTGAGAGCTTAGAGTCACATTCGAGCACAGTTGTGCTGCGACACATGCCCCCAAACCTACAGAATCTTGACAAGCAAAAGTTAGGTGAGTATACAATGTAAATCATTACTTCACTTTGTATTTTTTGTCTTCGGAAAGCTGTTATCTTTTATGTTAAGGAAAATTATTCTGATTGTCATAACAAGCTGAAATGTTGCATAATAAAAACTTATTATTGGGGCAAATGCAGCCAGGTTTGTACAGACATCAACAAAGGACTTTTTGATTCGTTATGACAGTCAACATTGTTTTCTAACAAAACATAAACAAAATTTTCAGAATACATGTAGAACCCCTGAACCGTGGTGTTTTGAGGCATCGGTATGACAGAAAGATGTGCACGTCATTGGGTGTTAGAAAAGTAAGTTTTACTTTGAAATCAGCGTTAATTGTATAGTCATGAGTGGATTGTCTTAAGCCTATGGGAATAGTTCTAAGTTTGAAACCACTGAAAAAAAACTTTGATGTTGATACTTTTATACAGGTAGGCCAAAGTTTTGCTTTCTCTAGTAGTATGTTATAGTTCAGTCTGAATTTCTCTGTCAATTTCATGATAAGGAGGCATAGTTGCTGTGTGTTTCAACCAAATTGGTACACTGGTGATTGTAGGCATGAAGCCTCAAGGACCTAGTTCCATTGAAAGTCATGTAAGGATTTTCATGTGAGCCAGTGATTTCAACACATTTCGAAAATGCCTGTGTTATTCTCTTTCAAGTTCCCAAGCCCAACCTGGACAGCTATGTATTCCTGAGAGCAAACGAGAGCCAGGAGCAGATACTCATAGAACCAGAACTAGAGGATGAGCAGAAGTAAGTCAGTTAAAGGGAGAATCGGGGGGGGGGGGGAGCCCTTCAACAAACAGGCTTATTACATCCTTTGTCAAAAGTCATTCATAAGTCTTTCTCTAACAAATTCCAATTGGGAATTCATATGGATGTATTCGATATGGAAGCAATTTTAATTGAATTATAAACAATTATTCAAAGTCATGTCAGGGGGGGGGGGGGGCACTTCAACAAACAGGCTTAGATCATTTGTCAAAAGTCATCCATAAGTCTTTCTCTAACAAATTCCACTTCGGAATTCATGTGGATGTATTCGATATGGAAGCAATTATTATTGGATTATAAACAATTATTCATTAAATACGGGCTGAGACAAAGTTTTTGATGATACATTTTTGCGAAGATATTGTAAAACATGTATCGTGCTTAATTTCAATAAAGTGGCATCATTGGAGGAAAATGCTTCTTTGCAAGGAAACAGTGTCTGAAAGAAGGAAATTTAAGGTTGTTTCCTCCTAGAACCTCCACTGTAAACACTGTTGAATGGAATTCACCATACAGCAATTGCTGCTGTTTGGGCAAGCCTTTGCAAGCTGTTCTTCGAGTGAGTGAGAGCATTTCTCGTTATAAAAGTTTGTGTACAATCTATATGTGGTTCATTCATCTTCAGAAGCAAGGAAAGCATTCTTTATAGGCAATTTCAAGGAAAGTCACTGTACAAGAGAAACAAAATATGTGGTTGTTCTTTCTATACTGGTAGTAACTACATACAGCTTGTTAGACTCAGTTATTAAACTGATCTATTGTTTCATGATGACCTCTATTTTTTTTAAACTGAAATGTTATATTTCTTTTTTTTTTCTTTGATCTTTATTTCTTTCTGCCAGTGCTGAAGTGGTTGACATTGATGCTGATTCACAGTATATCATGAGGTATCGACCAATAGGATCACTCGTTGCCAGTGGAGCTGTTTCTCTTATATGAGGAGTCGTTGCAACAACTGTTATTCTCTAAAGACTTTTGTGAGAAAGCTCTGTGGATGGACATTGTTATATATTAGCTTGGTGTAAGATCTGATGCAAGTATGACTGAAAATGCCTTACTATGTTGCTGTATTTTGAAATATCCAGGCAAAAAACACTGCTTTATGTGAGTGCATTGTTCACCAAGACTTACAAATCCAGAGTGATCAATTCAAAGACATTGTAAAAGGTATACAGCACTGACATATGTGCATGGCACTGGTGTACCCAAGGGGGGGGGCCTGACAACTTTTGACAGGAAAAAATAAATTTTCCCCCTTTTTAGACTTTTTGTTTGTTTGTTTGTTGCTTGTCAGAGAATTCTGGACCCCCATAAAATCTGATAACCCCCCCCCCCCCCACTGAGCGACTTTTGGAGCGCTGGGGAAATTTTTTTTTTGGAATATCAGGAATATCAGTGACCCGGTGACCTCTGTTGCAAGAGGATTACCTTTTATTACTCATGACCTTGATATTTATTGTTAATGTATTTGTAATATGTCATTTAAAAAGCTGTTCAAAAAGCTTTTTATCATCAGATAGATTGCTGAGATTGCTCTCTTTTCATGCTCTCTTTGCCTGTCCTGCACTCTAATCCAAATGATACTTATTTGGAAAAATTCATTTTCTTGCTCTGCCAACCTAAAAGGATTATTATATAGAACAAGATGATCGTAAGTTCTCTTTCTCTGTTTTCAATATATGTATTTTTCTTCTGCTCTATGTCTTCAAATATTTTTCTTTCTCTTTTTTTTTTCTCTCTCCTTTTCTCATACTCTCTTATTTTGCTTCTGGTGATTTTCCCCCCTTTTTTTCTCCCTACTTTATCTTCCCAAGTCTGTTTGTCTCCAGGTTATTTGTTATTCAAATATACTGAAAGAGTCATTGAATAATGAGAAATATAAAATGAAATAAACACTACCTTTGTTTTTAGTGGCTCAGTAGTACTGCAGTGGCAGTGTATATTTGTACACTATATTTTTATCTACTTTCCTGTTTCATCATCCTGTTAAATCTATTCCATCTTTTTCTGCCTTTCCCATAATGCTCTTCAGTCTACATGGAATTACATTGTGTGTACAGCAGTAATTATATTTAGAGAACATACATGGCTATTAATTTAATGCTATGTATGCACATTTTATTCCCTAAGCTTAATTACAAGAATGTTACTTGAGCTAGAAAAGAAAACAATAAAATTATATACTTTTTGTACTTTATTGTGACATACATGTAGTCCTTATTGTTCATGCATAAATTCTTTTTTTGTGTGTATACAATTTGAAAAGATAATCTGTAGTGACAATATTATTCTCCATTAAGATTATATCAACAAGCACTGGGTAATTGTTCTGTGAATTATAGTTTAAAGGGCCCCTGCAACCAAATGCAACCCAAATGCAATTCCAAATGCAATTTTTTTGCTGTTGATGTGCAGGGATGCACACAACTAATATTCTGTTATTCAAACATCTAGATATGTTTCATAGATTTAAAAAAAATTTTTAAATATTTTTTCCAACCTCCTAAGCTCCACCCTAAAAAAAAAGCTCCAGATCTCATTCCTGCAATGACATCATCTGTCAATTATCAGTCAGCTACACTAACATTCTACAATAGACAGTGGAATGTAGCTTCCCCCAGCTCAGCACATGCTCACAATAGAATTGAATGCTTTTGAACAATACCTCCTCATTACCATTCTTTTCCTGGTGATGCTACAGCATGTCTGACATAGCAACTACTATGTAGGCATTGTATGGTCTATTAGTACAGATGGCATCTCTGGCAAGGCTACATACGACTGTCTCTCCTTAGCTCACTAATGATTGACAGATGATGTCACTGCAGGAATGAGATCTGGAGCAGTTTTTTTTAGGGTGGAGCTTAGCATATTTGAGAAAATGATTTCAAAAATTATTTAAAAATCTATGAAACATATTCAGGTGTTTGAATAACAAAATATGAGTTGTATGCATCCCTGCACATCAACAGAAATCAACTTGCATTTGGGTTGCAGGGGACCTTTAAAGTGTACTAATCAGCTAAAAAAATAATTTGTGTACAGCTTGAATGTATGAAATCAACCTTATAACAACCTACAGGCTAACGATTAATATGAAGAAAATAAAGGAAAACATAACCCCCCCCCCCCCCAACGAGTTCCGCTCGGGCCCTTATTCTATGCGAGCACATACATGTGCATCTTCTAGTCTCCTCCCAAATCGCTTATGGGAGTGTATTTCAACTTACAATACTTCTTTATAGAATCAACATTTGAAGCTCATATTTCAAATATAGTACAGCGACACTGAACCCCTAATCTAGAACAAAATATATTTTGGTGATTGGTACACTACATATATATACAATTTTTTTTTTTTTTTCAAGTTTATGGGTTACATTAGAAACGAAAATGGCTGAAAATATATTGGAAAGGTTTGTGTCACCTTTTTAATGATTGGTTTTAAATGAGAGCCTCTTTTTTTATTCATTTGTTTTTTTGTTGTTTTTTTTTTGTTGTTGTTGTTGTCCTGACCATTCGACCTATGCATATCGACAAAATTGACGAATTAATACTGTACATGTAGCATCTTTATAAATCATTTACAGTATGAAGATCATTTATCTCAGGAGTTTTTTTCAATCTTTTTGAATAAATTAATGTAGTATTACGACCCATCCCCTCCCCCACACTGAAAATAATCATATGTTCACTGTAAGCTGTGTAAGCTAATGAATATGAATCTGGAAAAATATACTCGGCGAGGCACATATCCAACTTGAATTGTACTACAGTGCAGTTCGCTGGCCACGCACAGTACCCCGACATTGTTCCTTTATTGTTATTGTTATTTTAGGATCTCTATGCCGATGTGGAAGAACGCCACCTATTTGTGAATGTTTAGGTCCTTCGCTCAATACTCAAAAGTAACAACTACGAATCGTGCTTTCCATTTCATTCCCTAAATTCCTAAGACTCTGAGGAAAAATCTTACTTGATGCACGGTCGGCTAGTCATCTTTCTTCAGGATGGGAGGGGTGCATTTATCGGAATGATACGCTCCATAGCCCTACATTTTAGCTAATTCTGAAATTTATTTGGTGCAACTACCCCCGGCCTCTAGCATTAGCAGTGGATAATGAATTTATCAATAAATTGTTCAGATAATCTGAACATTATTCTTACAGAACATCATTTAATTTGACTGTAAAAATGGTGAATAATGACAGGGGTAGCGGAGCGTTTTTGAAAGTGGGGGGGGGGGCTGATTTGATTTCACTCATTAATGGCAATTTTCGATCCTTTTTTCCGAGGTTTTATGACACGTGTCTACTCAAAAAAGTGGGGGGCTGTAGCCCCCCCCCTCCCCCCTCCCGGTTCCGCGGCCCAAGAATGATACCATTCTTTTTATTTCAGTCACTCACATTATGCAAAGAAACATATCGTTAGTATTATGTATCTTCAAGAAATCTTCCCAATAAAATCAATCAAAATAAATTCTTGATGTAGATGTAAAAATGGACAATTACCTTGAATTATGTTTTGATGAACAAATTACCTGCAATTTTAAAATATTAATATATGTGAGAGATACGAAATGAAACGCGTCCAGGGCCCTCTTGCATAAAAAGTTGCGATTAAACGCAACTCAAAAAATTTAACGCAAGTCCCAAATCTGATTGGTTGAAAATCAAGTTGCGTTTAATTTTTTGAGTTGCGTTTAATCGCAACTTTTTATGCAAGAGGGCCCAGGTGGTTTTTCATTCTGTTTTTCTTAATTAATAGTGATGATTTAGTGGCAATACTGCTTGCAAATTATACTTTCTAACATCTGTAAGATCTGCATGCGATATGTTCAAATTATTTCATTCTATATCTAATTTCTACTATTTTAGTAAATAACTTTTTTTTAAGAGAAAAGAGTTGCAAACACAGCCTTTGTTCCGTGCCTTTCGCTTGGTATATAGACAGTATTGTAGAAATCTCAGGTCCACTATTGTTTTGTCCCCCATGTTTTTCGTAGAAAGAATCTTAAATAAATGCATATGTCATGCCTGAGTAGTTTGTACGTGGCCTATGGTTCGTAAGATCTCCTATAACCGAGCCCTGCATTTGCTCTTTGTTAACCCACCCCTCCACTCGTCTGGACCATGTACACGTCGGTCAGTATGGTTCCAACCGTTTGAACTCCACACTCTTGACATGCCTGAACCATGTGCCTGAAATGAAGGATATGAACTGACCAGGGAAGTGAAACTATACTAGTAAGTTACACTTCCCTGAATTGAACATACTCCAAATTTAGCCAAACACCGTTGGAGTATATATTGAGTAGCCCCGCCCCTATAGTATCAAGGAGTTACCACTGCACTCGGGCCTCGGCACAGCCTTGGAATTGGCCCATCATGACATGCGCGGAAATATTAATTTCCGAGCAGGAATCATACTACCAGTCCAGGCGATTCGTTTAGCGTTCCCAATAGGACATTGGATACCTTGGGAAAAAAGGTCCAATGAACAATGAATGCTATTATAACACAGCCAACATGTGTTGCCCAGCATCCCAATGCCATTGGGCATTAATTTATATGCACTAAAATGAGCGAAGTAATTGCCAATTTGACATGTAGTAAGTTGTTTTTTGCGGAATATGGTTTGAATTAAAGTAGAACAACCTTCTGCTATCAATGTGAATTGTTCATAAATTTCTTATAAATATATATATTGTTATTGAACATTTTATTGAAATAGATCTACCTCAAATAAATTGATAGAAGATTATCCTTCAAGATATTTTGAAAAATACAATTATCAAAGTTACATTTTATGGACAATGAATCATTGATCGCATGTTAGACTCATTACGTAGTGCGGCAAGAATGACTCATCAAAATAGCCAATTTACCAAAATCAATTTACAAAATCCAAAACAAATACACATACTGTAGACATGATACCTAACTACATTACTTAATTATAGGATACATCCACTTATATTTGTTCAATTCCTGATCATATTTATTGATATTATTTTACTTTTATGAGATTGTTGACAGCAATATATAATTGACTTTAATTATTTTCAGTAATAGTCTTATAAAAGAGACCCTTTTCTCAAGCCCCCCCCCCCTCTCCCCCCGGCGCCTAGTATAGCCGGCAATTTCCTGCTGCAGTCGCCAAGTCAATCCATCACACACAAGTTGAAAGTAATATAGTGATAACCCTGCACACACTCTTCCTTCTGCCACCTTATCAAGTTTTGAAAAGTTTCAATAGAAAAAAAAAAGAATAATAATTCTTTTATATTAGTCTTACTTTTCGGACTTCTTAATAAGTGTGTTGTGTTTATTTGGTTGTACGACATTACGCTCTGTCGATTTTTGTACACTAACAGAATTTTGGCAAGTTGTGCACGTGCTAGGGTTGGAGGGGGACCTACCGGTAGGCCTATCGTCCGCTGATTTCAATGGTCAGGGCCATTAGCCGCCCCCCCCCCCCCCATTCAAATTCATTTCACGACGCCCGAGAGCCGCTTTCTAATGATCATGCATTTGGACCACAGACCAATGAAATATTCCCTTTCTCTATAAAGAGAAATGTACATGTATATGCATTACATGTAGGCTATCTTGTCACTTTTATTTTTCCAAATCTTTATTATAAAAATGTAACACAGGAAATGAAACACCCAGAAGAAGATGGTAATTGAGGGTTTTTTCCACTTTATTCCTCCCGTCGTACGGAGTGTGACAATAAAGAACGATTGAGTAACAATAAGAAGAACAAAGAACCTGTATGAAAATACAACAAAATAACAAAAACATGTCACTGGTGTACATGCTGTAACAAGCAGTGTAGAAATATATACATACATTTTCATCATGTTTCAGTGGCAATTATACTTTAAACCAAACGATTGACTCATTAATATGCTAGAATGAGCTGCTTCAAATATCAAATAGATATAACACTAAGAACAATAGACGAGATGCCTAACCTGATTCATTAGTGAAAACTTTAAAGCATTCCATAAATAGCAAATCAATATGATTTAAAAGTAAATACCACAGAATCTAGTACATGCAAATTACAATGATGTGAATAATTGTTTAATTCCAACCCATTTAATACAATCCATACACTCACCCCGACTACTTCATGCCCATAAAGCAAGTGACAAGATCAGCCTTCATTCTTTTAACTGACACTGATGACTGCACAGTATCTAAAAGAAACATGACAGATAAAGTTATAAACTCTAGACCAAACTACCTCATAGAGTAATTCATCTTTATAAACATATGACAAAAACACTTAAAATCTAGTGAGAGGATTTCAACTGGTTTATCTGTTTGATTCAACACAATCCCTCTATAACTTATTGGTGTTTGCAAAATAAACATGTATCCAAAGTGCATTTAATAAATCTACAATTGTAAGAAGTAGACTTTCATCATATTTATCTGAAAGTCTCATTTATGCAAAGCTAGATAAACAGTATACAGTAATCTATCTCAATAGTCCTGTTTCATCTTTTACCTACTAAAGCTATACACACACACACACTTCAAATTACAATGTGTATTAGCCCTGCATGGTCCTTAATATCTATACACTTACTATATACAGGCCTAACTGCTATAAGCCATAATACAAACACACACACGATACACACTCTGTAACTTTCTATGCAAATAGCATGTTACAACTAAATCCCAAGTGAAGTTTTCTAACATCTACCTAAGATATGCATTTCATGAATCAAGTATTTGTTTGATCAAATGAGCCTATCATGAAATATTAGAACAAGTTGACAATTCCTAACAACTTGATGAATACAATACAATCATATACAATTAAATTGGAATGAAATATTATGCAGTCTCCCCATGTCAAAAGGAGTAATAAAGCTTAGCAGTTCATTAGTCAACACTTTCACTTATAAATGAACTTCTCATTACATTGTGCATTGTAATAATAAAGCTCAGCATCCACATTGAAAGGCTGAGATTGAAGCATTATAAAACATCACTGAATCATACATCTTAACCAATAAAACTTTTCAGAAGATGAGCTGTAAAACATACAACAATCTTACACTCTAATACAGATATGAAATCAATAAACATACCTCTTAAAAGGAGAGAGCTTTCTCAAGACTAAGAGACTACATCATGGCTGGTGAGCTGAGTGTGGTGCTTCTTTTTCAAACAGAAAGTACAGAAAAATGCCAGAAGATTCTGGACTAATCCATTCCAATGAGGGGGGGGGGGCTATTTATAAAGGAGGGACAATTCATGTAAAACTTGTTTTGCTCTGTTACACACTTCCCTGCTTAATTGAGTGGCGTCCCGACACTCAGGCTACAAAAATTAATTACACTAAATTCCCTTTATAACTTGTCACCATTACACCTGTTTCAGATTTTATAACCCTACCACCTTGCCAATATGCAAACTAATATTAATCGTGCGATTAAAAAATAAATTGCATAACACAGAACATGAAAATTCAAATCTTAACACAATTGGCCTACCCGCACCATTAATACGAACTTTCAGGTCTCATGACGAGAATCACAGAAAACATATCTAGTGCATAACTCAACTGTTTCAGTCCTACACTCCTCACTACGCAATACTAGACTCATGACGAGGCTCCTAGCATTGACATCAGACTAAGTGCTAACCGACTGATCCTAACAGTTCTAGAGTCTACTGCCAATCCTTTGTTATCGACATAAATCTTCATATTACAGGCGTCTCTCACAAACCAAATGATTTTACGGTATATACACCCTATAAACCTATACCCAGTGTCATTTCTAGACCTACACAAACCAATTTAATACTTTCACAAATTACCCATCAGTTAAATAATCTGTGCTTCGTTACGATCATGGATATCACTATCACCATTGCAATTCACAAAGAAATCCTAGTAACCTATGGCTAACATTCAACGCTACCAATTTGCTCTTTCCAGCCTCCTCACGAGGTTAACTGAAAGACAAAGGTACATGTACGGAGAAACTCTTTTACTGTTCCGAATAGTCAAACCGTATTTCTCTCATGCAATTCCGGTCTCATGTCGAGATTTTCAGAATTAACATTAAATACTTCAACCCAACTAATTCTAACAGTAATTCCAGGCAATTCCTAATAATATCAATATGAAACAATGCAATACAATATCCATAACAAACTATACACGCCTCAGTTACCGCACAAAAATTGCTGACCAAAAAGATTAAATAAAATATTACGGACATAGGCTCCCCTGCTTTTTCAAAAGCAGTCTCTAAAACCAACAAACCAACAAAATGTGCGTACCCTAAATTAACACTTTCCAATAAATTTACACTTTATGTCCCCAAATTTCAAAGCAAGAAATATTCCGACTATTCATTATTGACAAAGCCATCAAAGCTAGAGCTGCATACATGCTCTACTCATACTGTAATCCCTCCTATCAATATATAAAATATCGGTGTCTCTGGATTCCAACATCCTGTGGCTCCACCCAACCGACCAAAGTTACATACAATAGAGGTTTGGACTGTTCCAAAACACAGCATTACTATGATACTTCGCACAACATCTGAATAGCAGTATTCCTCCGACAGACACGATCTTACCCAAATACACTAAAATTATGTCCTCAAAAATTATTCCTACAGAGACCTCAAAACAAATTCAATGTAGCCTACAATTAAAATATCAAAACCGACCTAGCTACAGCTCTCGTAACCATACACACAATTACCATGGTTACGCCTTAACCTACAGTAATATTTACAAAACTTCAACGTCCCAGATCAAAGTTGACGGAATCCTCAGCCACTGAAAAAGCTGCACAGAAGGCCAGGGCTTTACAGCGATGAAAATCCTGCCGACTGAGCCATGTCGATAAAAGTATATAAATTTCCATTAATGACGAAAAATACTTCACACTGATGTCAACCACTCTGGAATCGAGGTTTCCAAATCCAAGTCCCTTGCTGATCACATCAGTCCTGCGCAGTCAGGGTTCTTGCGTGACGACGTCCCATCTGGAGGAATCCTGTCCGTGACGCCAAAATGTAACACAGGAAATGAAACACCCAGAAGAAGATGGTAATTGAGGGTTTTTTCCACTTTATTCCTCCCGTCGTACGGAGTGTGACAATAAAGAACGATTGAGTAACAATAAGAAGAACCTGTATGAAAATACAACAAAATAACAAATACATGTCACTGGTGTACATGCTGTAACAAGCAGTGTAGAAATATATACATACATTTTCATCATGTTTCAGTGGCAATTATACTTTAAACCAAACGATTGACTCATTAATATGCTAGAATGAGCTGCTTCAAATATCAAATAGATATAACACTAAGAACAATAGACGAGATGCCTAACCTGATTCATTAGTGAAAACTTTAAAGCATTCCATAAATAGCAAATCAATATATGATTTAAAAGTATAATACCACAGAATCTAGTACATGCAAATTACAATGATGTGAATAATTGTTTAATTCCAACCCATTTAATACAATCCATACACTCACCCCGACTACTTCATGCCCATAAAGCAAGTGACAAGATCAGCCTTCATTCTTTTAACTGACACTGATGACTGCACAGTATCTAAAAGAAACATGACAGATAAAGTTATAAACTCTAGACCAAACTACCTCATAGAGTAATTCATCTTTATAAACATATGACAAAAACACTTAAAATCTAGTGAGAGGATTTCAACTGGTTTATCTGTTTGATTCAACACAATCCCTCTATAACTAACTATTGGTGTTTGCAAAATAAACATGTATCCAAAGTGCATTTAATAAATCTACAATTGTAAGAAGTAGACTTTCATCATATTTATCTGAAAGTCTCATTTATGCAAAGCTAGATAAACAGTATACAGTAATCTATCTCAATAGTCCTGTTTCATCTTTTACCTACTAAAGCTATACACACACACACACTTCAAATTACAATGTGTATTAGCCCTGCATGGTCCTTAATATCTATACACTTACTATATACAGGCCTAACTGCTATAAGCCATAATACAAACACACACACGATACACACTCTGTAACTTTCTATGCAAATAGCATGTTACAACTAAATCCCAAGTGAAGTTTTCTAACATCTACCTAAGATATGCATTTCATGAATCAAGTATTTGTTTGATCAAATGAGCCTATCATGAAATATTAGAACAAGTTGACAATTCCTAACAACTTGATGAATACAATACAATCATATACAATTAAATTGGAATGAAATATTATGCAGTCTCCCCATGTCAAAAGGAGTAATAAAGCTTAGCAGTTCATTAGTCAACACTTTCACTTATAAATGAACTTCTCATTACATTGTGCATTGTAATAATAAAGCTCAGCATCCACATTGAAAGGCTGAGATTGAAGCATTATAAAACATCACTGAATCATACATCTTAACCAATAAAACTTTTCAGAAGATGAGCTGTAAAACATACAACAATCTTACACTCTAATACAGATATGAAATCAATAAACATACCTCTTAAAAGGAGAGAGCTTTCTCAAGACTAAGAGACTACATCATGGCTGGTGAGCTGAGTGTGGTGCTTCTTTTTCAAACAGAAAATACAGAAAAATGCCAGAAGATTCTGGACTAATCCATTCCACTGAGGGGGGGGGCTATTTATAAAGGAGGGACAATTCATGTAAAACTTGTTTTGCTCTGTTACAAATAGATTTTTTTTTTTTTTTTTAATTTTTAATCAATTCAAATTTTAAATTACCTTTTAAAAATGTATTCATTTTAGAACTAATATTTTGGTAAAAACGTTATTTAAAGTTTAAATAGACCCTAACATTTTTACCCAAATGAGATTAAAGTGAGGGTGGGGTGGGGTATAGCCCTACGTTTAATTTTTGTGACGAATATCGATGACTAAAAAAAGGGGCAATCACTACCGCAGATCGAGACTAGACGTTTGATCGTGACGACGTCGTGCTGCATGCTGCTGCTGATAAATTCCACATTTTGGCTCATTAGTTGCCAAAAACTCCCAGGATAAACCTGAATAAACCTGGGAGGCCAGCAACCGTATTCAGCATGTGTGCATAAGGCTGCTCCCACGCAGCCATGGGCCCATGTGAATGCCAATGAGGCCTGCGAAATAAAGGCTTACAGCGCTAAATCGCATGCTCCATCCAGCCCACGCTCGGTCCGCCCGCGCCCCGCCGGCCGGCCGCCGGTGGATGCGATGGCCAGCTACTAAACTGTGCATGCAGTGTCTGTATAGCGGGCGGCGGTACGGTGGCAACTAGCACGGCCGGCCGCCTGGCGATGAATCTTTAGACTTTGGGCCTGGTGCATGGTGCGAAGAACAGTGGACATCATTAAGATAAGCTCTTGTTATGAGGTGAGTTTATTTGTGTAATCAATGTTTTAAATGTGCACCTAGATTTGACAATCAGACATGTACCGTACGGGGTAATCCTGGGTTTTATTTTACATGGGACCAAACGGACCAAACCTGTGACTGTGTGTGGATATGTGGGACTGTGTGATGAATTCACTTCTGCACTAGCGTAAACCAGACACCAAAATTACTCTAGCTTTAAGTTTAAGAGTCTAAGCAAGATTCAGTTTACTTCTATTTTCTTGATTACCTGCTTCAGGGACTCTTCAATCCTCATGCCCACTTTTCTACACATTTGGGGTTTCAAAGTTCAAAGTGAAATTTTAAATAATTATTTTCTTCTCCTGAGACTGTCCTGTATTTATCTGTTTATTATTTAATATTAATAATGATCTTTCCTGCCTATCCTGGACCAATCCCCGCTAGTAATTTTTTAATATGTAGTCAGGTAGTAGATCTACTTCTACACACAATAGCTATTGAAGGCTGCCTATTCAGCCATGAAAGCTATGTTAGAGTAGGCCTGGGATCCTAAACTAACTAGAGTAAAGTTACACATCGTGGTTGAGGAAACCACCGTTCACTCTGCACAGAAGCGCTTCATTGACATTGCGTTACACGCATTAGCTTTCTCTTTCCCTGTCCATAGACTCTGACTTGTCTTTATTTTTGTGTGCCAACAAACGAGTGGTTTCCTCAACCATGATTACATACATATAGCCATACCATTTATCAGGGGCGGCGGAGCGTCTTTCAAAGTGGGGGGGGGCACCAACAAAAAGGGGCACCTATAAAGGGTGAAAACAAGGCGGAAAAAGCCTCTTTGAAACATTACATGTAGTATACCGCTACATTCTGATTAATACACTATCGAGGATCATTTTCGACACATTGTTTATGTCTTAACATGGTTATACAGTGTAGATAAAAAAACTACTTTGCAGTTGAGTAATGGTTATTCATTTGCGAGCGAGCGAAGTGAGCGAGCAAAATATTGAAGATATTTTGAATAGCAGCGATTTTCCTAATATGATAAGAAGGCAATGGTAAATGCGAGCGAGCTTTGGAAAATTTTTAGAAAAAATGTCCTTCCTGTTATGATTTAGGGGCACTGCTCATTCTTGTATGCTTTAGGGAATTGTGCCCCTCCTGCCCCCTGCTCCACTGCCTCTCATTGTGCTGAGATCAGTAGGGGGATCTATTATTATGAAGCCTCTCTGATTTGGAGCTAGGTATATGGCTCTTTTGTGGACTTTAGGGCACAGTTTGTAAGCGACATCGGAGCATATAGGTACAATATATTGAATATATATAGGTATATAGGGAGGGCACTTATCAAAAGGGAATATAATACTATTAGAAAGAAAAGGGGCACTGATCAAAAGTAAAAGGGGCATTTATTAGAGGTGGAAAGGGCACTTATCAGAAAAAATTGCACTCTTAGAACGGAAAATGGGCACCAATCAGAGGAAAATGGACACTTGTCGGATTTCAAAGGGGACACTTATCTTAGCTTAAAAGGGCCACTTATCAGTAGGTGAAAAGGGCACTTAGTAGAAAGAGGAAGGGGCAGTCATACGAAGAAAAATGGTCACTTATCAGAGGTGAAAAGGGGCACTTATAAAAAGGGAAAATTTTACTATTAGAACGGAAAATGGGCACTAATCAGACGAAAAACAAAGGCACAGATTTCAAAAGGGGCAATAATGTCTGAAGTTAAAGGGGGCACTTATCAAAAGGTAAAAAGGGCATTTATCAGAAAGAAGAAGGGGCGCAGTTATACGAAGGAAAAGGGGCACTTATCAGAAGTGAAAAAGGCACTTATCAGAAGGAAAAATTGCACTATTAGAACGGGAAATGGGCTTTAATTAGACGAAAAAAGGGGCAATTATTAGATTTCATTAGGGGCAGTAATGTCTGAGGTTAAAGGGGCACTTATCAGAAGGTAAAAACGGCACTTATTGCGAAGATAAAGGGGGCACTTTTCATGGGTAAAAAGGGGCACAATTGGGGTACTTGAAAAAGTGGGGGGGCACTGGCACTGGCCTCTGTGTTTTTTGCTTTCTTTTTAGTCCAAAATTCTTGGACAAGCAAAAAAAGAAATGGTCATCAGTGTTTTCAGGTGTCTTTTTACTCTAATTTTACACGTTTGGTGGGAGGAAGGGCATCGTGGCAGGAGACTCCTGCCACGATGCTGGTGGGACGGTGGGAGAATGAGCGTGGTGGCGTGAGACTCCCGCCAAAAGCGGGAGGGTTGACAGCCCTGTTATAGTGAGATATACAGTTGGGTTTTTTTAATCAAATCAATTAAACTTCTAACACATTCCCTTCATGAAGAATGTTGAAATGCAATGGCATTCAAATAATTAACATGTAAAGTGTTAAAAGCCTGGCATTATTAAAGAGGTATATTTGAACTTAACCTTATTACCTTTCAGTATGTGATTTATCAATTATCATTATTGTCTACATCTTGTAAGCACTCACATTTCATCAAACAGAAATCAAATTGAATCAATTATGTCTAATTCAGTTTAAAAGATCACCTATTACCTGACCAATCAAGAGATTTAAGTGGGCCATTGTAGGTAGAACATATGAATGTGAAGATAAACTCACACCAATTCCATTCTATGCAACACTACTCCAAGAGGGCACTTCTGTAGTTCTTAGGCATCAGTCCTATATATATACTATTATGTCCTATTAGAACAGAGGGTCACATGACCCACTGTTTGCAGCCTCAATTTATCCTGTGTCCCATTGGGGTTAGGATCCATTTTCATTAAACGAATAGGTATAGGACCAGTGGGATGTGGTACTATGAGGGTCCCTAACCCCATATACAGTGCGTGCTTGCTTGCTTGTCAATGATGGGCATTCAATTTTCAAACTTTTAAAAATTCATGAGGCATACTTTGGATGGTGCCTGTATGAAAAGTAGCTTGACTCTATGACTCACACTGTTGTACATTACCGTAATTGATATTTTATCTGTTGATTTAGAACATTTAAAAACAACACGACAATTCAAAATAATGTGCACCCGGTACTTCACCCTCATATGCACTACCAGCATATTATCAACCTACGGGTAGTCAACAGAAGAAAGTGGTGCGATGTGTCTTGAATTTTGTGTCTTTAAAATGTGAATAAAACAGCACTGTTTTACATACAACAAGCAATGTACATGTACATGTACATGTATGTTCTAAGAAACCAATGAGTAATTGAAAACCATCAACTTCGAACATTTGAAGTCCAATCAAAAAATGGAATTTTAGTCACATGAAAGCTTTGAATGATTGTTAATACATCTGCTGGTACACTTTCAGGTATTGCCCAGGTATTGCGCAGGTATTTCCCAGTATTTTCCGATATTTCCCAGTATTTCCCAGTATTTCCCGGGAAATTGCCAACCCTGTTACGTGTACATTGACGACTGTTTCATTGAGACTGCATGTAGGTCTGGGCAGCATTTCATCAAACCGTCATAGGTACAAGTTCGCTGACATCCCATTAAATTGAACTGTATTAAGATTAACAATATACGTTTCAATGGGATGTCGGCAAACCTGTACTTACGACGGTTTGATGAAATGATGCCCTGGCTCTACTGACTACATCTACGCAGTTGAGGGTTGATAAACAACTTTTTTTTTTCATCCTGCACAGGGAACCATCCTTATGTGGAGCTGTGTCAATATCTGCGGTGATCAACTTGAAGAGGTAAACTCACAATAATAATCAGCAAAATTCTGGGAAAATGGTTGCTTTTTGCATTGCAGGGTGATAAAATATCTGGCAAGCTATGGCTTAATGTTTAAGGAGTATGAAGAAAATAAAGGATAACATAAAAAATGTGAACTTGGAACCCAACTCTGACAAGTTTGCCCCGGGCGGCACTTGAAGGGGTGCAAAAACTGCTAAAAGTTAGAAAGAAAAAGAGAAGGAAATGAAGAAAAATCATGATCATTAAGAATTATGCGCCCCTAATCTGCAGGGTAAATGCATTAGAAACACATTTTTTTAGGTATTAAAATGCAAAATTTTCTAAAACTCGGTTGCTTTCCTCCCTCGCATATGATGCTCCAGGATCTCGTAATTTCACGCCCCAGTGAAGGATATCATTTTAAAATAGGGTTTTTAAATGGTTCAGAAATTTAAAAATAAAATGTAATTCTTGTTGCTTTGCTCTCTATTATGTAAGTTTAATCAGCCTCTTGTTAATATTGCGGCCCCAATACAGGATAAAGTGTATAGCATGAATTTTGCAAAAGTTGAAATCTCAACTATCCATTAATGTCTTGCTGAATTCCTTGTCTATTTCTGAAGGGGTTTTGTTAATTTTGCTCCCCATTTGAGACAAAAGGGAATAGAAAACCGTTTATCAATGTTCAAAATTCGAAATTCTGCCCCTCGAATGCAGTGCTCAATTTGGAATTTTGCTGGGTAAAATGCATCAGAAATTTCATTTTGAGGGGTTAAAAATGCAAGAAAAAAAAAATATATCGCTCGTTCGCTTTGCTCCCTCGCTTTTACAAGAACTTAGATCAGTGGGGAAGTTGGAGGGGGGGGGGGGTGCAACTTCGTTGTTTGCCCCGGGTGCCATAATCCCTAGATACACCACTGGATTAGTTTTAACAGTGCTTATCATTTCACTAGTCTACTCACAAGTCAGAGCAGATGTAATTATGACAGAAATGATAGTCTGTAAAATTCCGGGGAAAAAAACTTGTGTTCAACAGTAACCCTTTCAGGCCAGGAATTTATTACCTGGTAAGCACTAAACTAATACCTACATTATTCTCCCTCAATTTATTACACTATGACTGTCATTTTATCCCTACTTTTTTCTTAGACATTGTTGTGTATCTGAAAACAATAAACATGTAAATTGATCATGCTAAAAGTTAAAAAGTTGCTGATAATTGTAATGAAACGGTCATTCTGAATCTCTCTATAAGGATTTTAAAAATTAATTTTTTTTCTCTTAAAGTTCCGGGCATCAAACCAACATGACGAAGCAACCAAAATGGACACAGTGTGTGTAGAAACTTTTGCTGTTTTCACTCATGTAGGGTATTTTTGTAAGGCTCTAAATCGAAAGTTATTGAGCCAAACCACAAAATTTTGGAATTGTAGCACAGGGATAAAAGGATGATCCAAAAGTCATTATGTTTCCTCCAATATCACCTTAATGAAAGCAAATTTCAGGCTGTTTTTTGTACTATTGTAACCAGCGATTAGTGCTCCCCAAATCTCATTAAATGTATAGCAATCTGCTCTATGAGAAGAAGAAAGACAAAAACTCATTTTCATTTCAAGAAGTCATTCTTCTCCTCTGTGCCAAGTCGGTGACAGTTGCAGATTCTGACAGACCTTCGAGTTACTTTGAGACCTAGTTTGCTGAAAATCAGACCATCCATTGTGAGGTCCTGCAATAGACCGCTTCGGTAATGTATGCAAATTTTATACATACCTTTCAAACAAAGGTTGTTCTTGACAACCTGAAAGCTTGCCGGAGGCTTGCCGGACATAGCAACAAATAATGTATGCAAACTGTATTCCAAGCATTGAGGCTCATTTATAAAAAGCAGGTGAATGGAATAGCTCGTCACTAGGTGCTCAGAGAATTTATGTGCATAAATTTAATAATAATAATAATCGTTTAAAGTCCACTCCAAATTTTATTAAGTTAAACCGAAATGGAAATTCTTTTTGCCCAATCGATCGTGAGCCCGGCAGCCACTGAGCAGCGCCAGATCGACGTTGCTCTATCCCTTATTGTTGAACGCCAAACAAGGTAGCAGCAACTCCCATCTTTTAACGTCTTTTGGTATGACGCGGCCGGGGTTCGAACCCACGACCTCCCGGTTGTGAGGCGGACGCTCTACTGAGCCAACACACCGGTATAAATTTGTATACATTACAGAAGCGGTCTATTCCTGCATGTCAATCCAAAATCAAATAGCACATCATCATTGTAATTGCACTAAAACACAATTTGTGTGTGTGAAACTGTTGTTATCTTTTGCATATCTTTGTAAATTGTTGAATTTTTTTTGTTGAATTTTTTTTATTTGAATATTTTTATTTGAATATTCATGCAAACACAGTATTGCATGATAAATATAATTAAACACAATGCAGCGAAAAAAGATTTAGAAATGGAAAAAGTTCAATTCATTTCATTTCAATGTTTTATTGTCCATAATATATTAATAAACAATGGAAATTTGCTTTGTTTACATGCACATACATGTACACAGAAGAGTTGATACATAATAAAACAATCAAAATACTTGAAAAGTCACAGAAACAATTACTGATATTAAAAGACGAAAAGAATAAAAAAGAAAATGACAAAGTGTTGGTACAGTATGAGGCCTGTGGTATTGAATTCCACTTATTTTGTGTAAAATGAGTATCAAACTGAGTTACGACTTACGAGTACACGAGTTGTGTATGTAATCGTATGACTTACAAGGCAGAAACAAAATAACTCTCGGTGTATTCAGTATGATAATGTGGTATGAGAGATATTGATAGTTTGTGTAAAAATACATAGTAAATTAAAGAAAAAATGCAATTCAAAAGAATTGACTTGCTATTTGATGAAAGTGGCCCAAGAAGATTGAAACAATGTGCATTGGGTAAGGTTAATGCAGGTTCTCTTCAGGTAGCTGAGCTATTTCTTTGTTGGTCACTTACACATTTTATTACATGTAGTAGGCCTATACCAAGGGTCTCTTACATAAATCTCGTAATAAATCAACCCGCTCCAAGATTATCATTGCTAAAAGGGAAAGTCCACCCTGATTACAAGTTGGTTTTAAAGGAAGCAGAAACATTAAAGAAACGGATCAGTGAAGGTTGAGCAAAATACGATAAGAAATAAGAAAGTTATGAATTTTTGAAGTTGTAATCAATCAAACACAAATTGGCAACTCTGTGACGTACCTTGCGAGCTCCTCTCCCATTTGCCCTGTACCCATAAGTCATTAATTTCCGTTTTCTCTAAAGAAAATATACAAACATACATGTACATGCACCTTAGATATAATCATTGCTCATATGTTTTTACACAGAACCTGTATGAAACAAATCTATTCCTTAATCAGAAACTAAGAAAATGAAAATTTATGACACTTTCTGTACTGAGCAAATTGGAGAGGAGCTCGCAAGATACGTCACGGAGTTGCCAATTTGTGTTTGATTGATTACAACTTCAAAAATTCATAACTTTCTTATTTCTTATCAGATTTGTCTCAAACTTTCACTATTCTGTTTCTCTCCTTTCCTTTTATTCAAATCAACAAAATACCAGGGTGGACTTTCCCTTTAAAAGTTTGTCTATGATTATTTCAATGAAGTGTACACTTGGGGGAAAAGTAAAGTCATTTTATTTTGTTTCTTGATATGTTCATTCATGTACTTCATTGTAATTATTTTTTTCTTGCTCCTTTGTATTAATTACAGTCTACTTTGGAGTGATGTAATATAAAACTGGGGAAAGAGGTTTGCTGTCAACTAGTTAAAGACTTCCAAGCTTATTTCTCAGCAAACAGGACTGATCCCATGCAACAGTATCAGGTACATGTAGTTATGTTTTGTTTTATTTTTGTTGACATGACTCATATGTATTTCCTTTGTTTGTTGTTTGTTTTAATTGGTGTCTCCTTTTCATAAAAAAGCTCTATGTTTGTTTTCATTAAATCTTGAAGTGAAAGTTTTGTTATGATTTCCTATACTGGAGCCAGCCCCTGGACCTATGCCCAGATGATCATAATTGAAAATGGAAATTTTGCTCTCTTTCATCATTATGAACGTAAGATATAATACACATCACGGAAGAAAGAGGGCGTCCATGTCTGGCCTTGATATTAAGAGAGTCCTAATAACTCTCAAATATTTTGTGATTTATACTGTAGGAAGCCAAATGAAATTTACCCTCAGATGGAACTTGTTTTCTTTTGTCTGACAGGTCTACAATGATACATGTAAATGTACTGAGTGACATGTGAAAACTTAATTCAGATCTTGCTCATTTATTGATCCTCAGTCAAAATGAGCTTGTAACTTTTAAGGAATTTTATTCCATTCCATTTGTGTTCTATGCTTGTTTGAGGATAAAAAATGTGATAATGTCTACAAGTATTAACTATCACATTTCGTCACCATGGGTAGCGAATTCTCGAACTCTGAAATAATTACAATTTTCCACAATATTAAAACATAAAGGTTTGCTGCAGTGCATTGATAAGCCATCTTTGCAAATATGTATGTATATTGGCATATTTTCATTATTAACAATTTTTTTATGTACAGTTATATGCCAACTCCAAATATTTTTAAAAACAATTTCATACCTATATACTTTTAATGTACACTCATTGTTAGTTTATCATAATGTGAATGATAACCTGCTAAACTCTGATCATGAGTCTGCTAACTCCCATTGCCTAAGGGGTTTGTCTGTTTTGAGATTTTACCAAAATACAAACAATGCTTACTTTTCAACTCATGCTACATGTATTTTGTAAACTGATTCAATTGCTCATGTACATATGGCTAGTAAGCAGCTTTGCATAGTGCAGAATTCTTTAGTAGGGTTTGTTGCATAAACCCTACATGTGCCTTGATGTACTGAGCAAATGTGCATTAGACAAAATTCTGGTGTCACAAGTCTCTTTATAAAGCCCAAGAAGGCAATCTCTGAAATCACTATTGTAGGTTATGATGCCAGTATAATTTTCATTTATTGGAAGGGCAGATTTAAGTAACTTCTATAAAAAGTGGTGGGTGACCCGTCTTAGCAAAGACAATGATGAGCTTTTAGCTTCAGGTATTTTCCAAAATACTAAATGTCATCTTCGAATGTTTTGATTTGAATTTATTTCTATTTTTACCATCCATTCTGCCATTTCTTATTTCTCTTTGCAGGTCTGGACAGACATGAGGTACCCAAGTGGCATCAGTTCCATCAAGTAATTTGTATGCTGCAGTTCTATAAAGCTGTTGGATGTGGCGCTATTTTGTCGCATTCAAGTTTGTATTGAAGATGTGATAACTTCTGATTTGAATTGAAATGTCAAAGTGAATATAATAAAATAAGGCAAAAAGTGTATTACCTGATTCAGAATGAATAATCTGCCCCATATTCCTTGTCATAGCCCTGTATCCAACATATTTGAATAGAAAACGTATCAAACATTTTGAAATGAAGACTTTAATGACCAGTAGAGGACCTTCTGCATTTACAGCTTTAATTGAGATGTAATTTTATGATTTTTTTTCCCATCCAGGTGTTCACATTTTACATATATCCATCAATGTCTGTTATAAGAGTTAAAGGCCAAGTCCACACTAATATCAAGTTGATTTGAATAAATAGAGTAAAATTAAACAAGCATTACAGTGAAAATTTTATTGAAATCGGATGTAAAATAAGAAAGTTACGGCATTTTGAAGTTTTGCATTATTTCTTGCAACAGTGATATGCATAACATGGGCGGTATGCAAATGAGTGAACTGATGATGCCACACACTCACTTTTTCTTATGTATTTTATTATATGAAATATCATATATTTCAATTTTTTGCTTCAATAAAGTAAAACATGGTTTGACTCCTTATGGAACATGTAAAATCATCATTATTGTAACTTATTTTGATACAAGGGAGAGATTCTTTATTATCACATCCATAAAAATTGAAATATTTGAAATTTCATATAATAAAATACATAAGGAAAAGTGAGTGTGTGACATCATCGGTTCACTCATTTGCATACCGCCCATGTTATGCATATCACCGTTTCATGAAATAATGCAAAACTTCAAAATGCTGTAACTTTCTTATTTTATATCCGATTTCAGTGAAATTTTCGCTGTTATGCTTGTTTAATTTTACTCTATCTATTCAAATCAACTTGATATTAGTGTGGACTTGGCCTTTAAGCCATATGAATGTATAACCATTGCATAATAAGTAATGACTTATTCAAAGAAATTGGGACTGGGAGTTTGAGTAACTTTTAAAAGAATTATTATCTCAAGCATTGTGAAGGCAAAGTGTGATGAAAATTACGTCATATGTTCAGAATTTAAAATGGTGTACAATCTACAAGTTTTTCACAAAATGAGTGCCAGTGTTTCTGTACTCATGCACCAATATTGTATCATAATCTTGTGTTTTTCTAATGGAATTCTGTTTTGTTAGGAACTGGTGCAAAGAAATTTGAATTGCTCATCATGCATTGATTAGGTTGTTTCTACCAGGAAAATATTTAAGAGTTAACAAAAATATGCTGTAAAGTACATGCTGTATATCATGTACATGCTGTAGAGCACAACTCAAATTTGCACAGGATGTTATATCTATGTGGGTTTGGACAATCAGTTTGATGTCTTATCATTTGATCTTTAGTATTTTATATTTTTGTTGTAACATTGGTTTTGTACACATTTATATTATTTATTTGTAGGCCTGGTGTTGAACATTCAGTGAAAAATGTCAAAATTACTTTTCAGTAGATCATCAAATGAAAAATCATTCCACTTCAGTCCCATTGTTGTTTATGTGCTTTATTACAGGGTGATTACATCCCCACAAGCTCCTATCAGTGGAAGCAGAGTAATCATTTTGTTGAAAATTGGAAAAACATGAGATAACTATATGAGAGTTATAAATTTGCAAAGTGGTAATTTGACAACTCTCTTTATATTGCTTTACAATATACTATCAAAGTTTTTATTAATTTCCTAAGTATGAATTGTCACAGTTAATTAAAGCAGTGTAGTGTCAAAAAGTCATTGTTTTAGCTAAAGTACTGTACTAATGGCATCACTGTTAGCTAGGAAAATAATGTCAGGTTTCCATTTTTGATAAACAGATTAAGGAATTTACAACCATAGGATTTTCATACACATTTTAGTGATGGTGGATTTACATTGATGACCTCAGTGATTATGACAGATGAATTTGTTTTCCCCCAAAAGGACATTTCTTCTAAGTGTCTGTTAGCATCCTCACTATTGTTCTTATTAGTTCTTCATTCCATGGATTTTTTTTTACTGCGCAGTATACTTACTGGTATACATACCAAGTCTGCACAAATTTGAGATTGTATTTTTTCCTTTAATCTATTGTTTCCTGCATTTTAGCTTCATAGATCACTCAGCACTTTATGCACACACTCTATTGACTTTGTGCAATTGACTTTTTGGTGGGGGGGGGGGGTACTATTATTCTGTCATACATGTAGATGTATATGTGGAAATTCTTGTCAAATCCACATTAATTGGAAATTCAGATTTAAAGGTAGAAGATAGTTTTGGGAAGCTCTCAAAAACTTTTCGTGAGATTTCTTTGATTTTACTTAATAAACAGCACGGTACTAACATAACTAAGATGCTGTGAAGTTTTTTTCCTCCTCAAGTGAAATATTTATCGAATGAGAGGTGAAAAGTAATAAAAATCCCTGGCCCAAAAAAGAGGGGATGTAAATTCAAACAACGGCCACACACATTACGCACATAGGGATTGCTGTGTGTTATAGAATACGCTGCACACAGTGCGAAGCGCTGGGTTTATTGTGCGGGGAACCTTCGGGTGGATATGGTCTTAGCGTGAGGCAGTGAAAAGCCGTTACCAAGCATTTCTTACAGATATTTACACTAAAATTTGTTCGAAATCGTGAATGGAATGTTAAATAATCTCGTACATGTGTCTTATGATAAAAGGAGAATAGTATGTGACTCTGTTAGATAAGTTTCTTGCCAGCCTTGTTTTTGCTACCGAGACTGTCTGTGAGCTTTAATGTTAAGTTTCCTTACAAACTAAGCTCCAAATGAAATATAAGCCACGTACATGGAGCCGTATGTCGGGTCTTACAAAGTGTTTGATAGGGTACAGTCTCGACATCATTGTAAGAAATGTAGGGAGGACACCCTTTCAGTCAAAATTTATGAAACATGAAATCAAATTGAAATTATTATCACTATCCAGTTGTCTAATGCTATGCATCGAGATGTAACATTTACACCTTGGTTTTAATTCACATGTGCAAAATGTGTTCAAGTATGTTCACTTGTCCGCAATCATATTGATGTGCTTAGCATTTTACTACTTTAATTGATGAGAAAACATCAACTAATATCTAGCTCAAGTTATCATCTTTTCAAGTGGTAGCTCGTAACTTTCCTAGGAGTAATTCTTCCAGCAATCCTCCATATAGCATGCAGGATTCTCTGATAATAACTCACTGTTGTCTTTATAATTCATGTTATTTTTGTATTATGGTTATAATTATTGTTGTTTTCTTGTTATTTTTGTGATACATGTAAACTTCTAATGTCCAATTATTACATGCTTTATGTACAAATGTTACAATGTATTTAAAGCTGTATCCATACTTTTTTGGGTTTTTTTGTATTCATAAAATACAGTCAAGTGTTGAAATGTATATTTCTTGTGAATTTCTTTTTCATCCTGGTTTTATTGGCAGTGATACAGTGCATGCATTATAATTACTAGTTTGTTGTGTTAAGAACTATTGAACAAAGAAGGTAATTCGTACTTATTTGGATATTCTGTATCCATTTAAGTTTTTACATTTTTTAGTGGGGGGGGGGGGAGAGAGGGTTCATAGCATGTCATCAATGATCTGAATCTATATGTGTGTGAGTCATTCACTGAATCAAAACGTTGAATTTAGTAAATTGCATTATATTTATTTTTAAAGTACCATTTTGCATGACATTGACTATTCCTTTGAATATCTACAGAAAGTACCAGACATGATATGTTACGACTAGAAGGAATCATTTACAGTTTGATAGGGGCATTGATAAAATGTTAGAACATTGTGGAGTGTGGTTGTGTATGATTATATTTATTATAATTAACTTTGTATTGACCCAGTTTCAACTCCCCCCCCCCCCCCCCCAATTTTAGGGTATACATAATTGTATATTCATTTGAAATTAAATATTTGTTAAGGGAAAATTGATGGCAACAGTAAAGATGCTTGGTGAATATAGATTTTCATCTTGACATGATCTGATAAGGTTTTAAAGATTAGAATGTACATTTACCAACTAAAAAGTATGTGACCAAATAAAGTAATTGCTCACAAATGCGATATGAAATGCATTAAAAAGTCAAAAGCTTATCTATAAATGTGTATAAATGTATGCCAAATCTTGTAGTTTCTATGGTATAAATAGTTTGAAGAACTTGGAGGTACTTGTATGAGAGAAAGTGTTGATTAATCCTCTAATATGCATTTTTAAAAATTGTTCTTATTGGTTAGCAAGACAATATTAGTTGACACAACAAAGACTTGTTCCAAAGCAATGACGTATCTCCTTTATCATCTCATCTCTCTCTTTGTAACAAGTTGAATTGTAGGAAACAGAAAAAAGTTGGTTAACAAGTAATGAATGTTGGAAAGTTGATACTGTTACTTACAGATCAATCTTAGATGGGCAAATACTCACTTATCCAGATGAGATGTCATCAATTTTCATTTTGCACATAACATTTATCCCTGCGGGTAGTATTCATATATAGTATTGCTAGCATGTTATATAAATATGTCTTCTTGCATGGAAAACCCAGCTCATCCATGAATTTGGAAAAAAATTATACATGTATCTGTCATTTTATGTGTAGTTGACTACATCACGTCACAATGACATTAATGGTTCAAACTGAAATACACTACCACTGTTTTTGTAATCTCAAATATCAAAATTCCTTCTTTTCTCTTTTTGAAATTGTGATCCAATTTCATTCTATTTTTTACCTATTTGTAGCTTCAATACTTCTAATTAAAGTTCTACTCGTCTTCAGAACAACTTGCGGTGATGGTTGGACTTCCCTTTTTAGTATCATCATGTTACGTCAGTGCATGAGTAATTCAGTGTCCTGTTGTTGGACACAACCAAAAAAGTTGATGATGTTGCTTTAACATGTACTTGTCACCCGTTCCAATTTTGATTTTTAATCTCTTTTTCATACCTTTACAATAGCAGTGGTGAACATCCCCGTCTCCACACACACTCTGATCTGGCAGTGGCGTAGTGTGGATCCAGCCTTTTTTATTGAGGGGAAATGGTGTTGGGGGGGGGGGCACCAGCATTATTCTCCACTTGATCAAAGATGGGCTATATAAAATTCATTTTTAGTGATGGTTCTGCTTCCTTTGAAATTGCTGCATAGTTACAAGAACACATAAATTTAATTATTGCAAGACTCGACATGATATCGACATCTCATGCAACCACATAAAACTGCTGCACTGTCATTTAATGTTGACTAAAATGTAAACGCTCAGTCTGTAGTGATTTTGAGATAGCATCTGTTCAGAGCAAATTTGATAGAAAAATATAACTAGAGACAAATTTACAACCGTTTTCATTCCATGGAAACTATAAAACTATGAATATGGCATATTGAAACACTATCACTGAGAGGAATGAATATTCTGCCATGACAATCTAAATATGCATTTGGCATAATGCAGTTGGGGAAGTTCAACTGTCACTGATAACTCATTGTAATGAGCATGATCAATTTAATTAATTCAGGAAACATTTGAATCATAATTATTCGGGACTGTACATGTATTCACATTCTCTTTATGCATTTTTCCAATGTTATTTGTGAAATTAGTGCGCATCACTTGTCTTAAATTAGAAATTGTGCTTCAAAGTAACATAATCTTTCTTAACTGCTTCAAATGTTTATAGAAATGTTCATGACACACTACAGCATACCAAGATTTGCCAGGATGTATAACACATGTTCCTGTAGCAAAATTGTGAAAATAGTCATCGTACAAGAAAATCTTCTTTATATTGCTAACCATCATATATGAAAATAGACTGGAATTTTATGATAACCGACTGTGGGTTTTAGGTCTTATGGTGATTAGAAATTGAATCAACACAATCATAATAGGTGAAATAAACCATACAAATAGGCCTACATGTACATGCAGGGGCAGACTAGGACTAAAATTTTGATTAAAAATTTTGATGTGAACGCCCACTTAACTTATTTTGACCGGCCCTCAGACCACAAATCAACCGGCTCTCAAGCCAAAATATCGTGCGGCCCGTTGGGAACACTCCCCAAAATCCTCGTTGCCAGTTCGCCCCTGCATATGCTCTTTGTAAAATTGGCCAGTTCTCAGTCATCGATGATAATATTTCGAGGGCAACCAATCAAATTAAAGAAGAGATTATCAATTACAATTTTCCTTTGCTTTGAGGAAATTAGGGCTTGAATATGGGTTTCCTTTTTATTGACATACATGCACACACACTGTATGTCATCCCCTTTGCTTCTTCTGATAACAATTCTGTCACCCCATTTATATTTCAAGTGTATGCCAGCTGATAATGCTCAAGCTCATCTTCAGGTTTATCCACTTCATTGAACATGCAGTAACATCATCAAAATTTGTCAAGTGCTTCAAAGTAGGCCTGTAAACCACAACATTAAGAGGGATTAATGAAAGAAACAAGCTTGCTCATTCGGTCTGTCTTTATATGTTGTCCTCACATAAACAGAATATCAAGCATGGCTATCAAAGCCGAATTCATATATTTCAAACTTTACTTCAAATTCGAATACTTTATGTTAAAAACTATGTCCTTTATCTTGTACCGGCATATCAAAACAAAAAGTTATTGATTCCATTATCTTCTTTGACTTTATTTATTTATTCATTTTATTTTTTTTTCATTTATTTCATTTCCAGGCAAGATGATAACAAAGATGTGTACATAGAGAACATCACAAAGATAGCAGAACAGAACCACAGTATAAAGATTTACATGATTTAGCACCAGCCAATGCCTGGGGATCACCTAAAAGAATGTTAAAATTCTGTTGAGAGGCTCTCCACATTGGTTGGTGCACACATAAAACAAAATAATGAGGTAAGGTAAACATATATATGTACTTGTAACTAAAATTAAACATTAAAAATTAAAAAGATACACAATAGTAGTACTCTCCGCCGTTAACATTTCTGAGTAATCTACAACAGAATACATCTGATTAATTGAGATATATGATATGACAAAGGCAGTAAAATTTCTGTGTATTACGGTACTATGGAATAATTACAGAGAATCAGGTTATCATCAGAAAGAAGATTTTGAAAATTCAAAAGAAAATTACGGAATATTATTATTGATTCGTAGGAAAATTACAAAAATAGGAATCAAAGTATGAAGGAAAAACCATAGGCAATAGCAGCAGCTATTAAATAATACCTAAATTAAACTCAAGAAAAGAGAGAAAGTGTGAGAGACTTTTGACTAATAAGAAAAAATTAAATCATATTTCCTACAAATTAGGCAAATTGACCAGACATCGGAAACATATACCTATGTGTACGTGCAGGGGCGACCAGCAAAGAAAAAAAAAAAAGTTTGTTCTAAAAGGGGGGCCACAATGCATACTTTTCTTCCAAAAGGGGGGGGGCACGGGCCGGATGTGCCCCCCCCCCCCCTAAATTCGCCACTGTGTACGTGTACCAATACTGGCACGCATTTTACATTTCGAGTGCTCAGGGACCGTACCGCTGAAAAGCAGCTCAGCAGTGCATGAACATACAGAATCTAGGAGGACTTGTGTGAGTAATTTGCACAACACGTATTGCCGGCCGGTGTCGAGACGGTCCAGAAACTTTTCATCCAATCAGAGCAAGGAAAAATAGTCTGTAGGTCCAAACCCTTATGTGCTCAATTCTGCTGCATTCAAAGGGAGGGTCGGGGCATGCCTCTGTAGCGTTCCCTTATTTGTGTTCAATTTTAATATTGTTTTAATCTCGACCTAGCCACCCTTATAAAGTATAGGAAGAAGAATACGAAAAAGGCGATATAATGTAGAAAAACATGAACTTGCGATGAGAATTTTTGTTGAAGTTTGTTAATGTCTCTTCTTGATTTATGAAGTACTTTCATTACATTTTAAAACACAACATATCTACCTGTGCACTCCTCTCCCCCCCCCCCTCTCTTTCTTTCTCTCTCTTTCTTTCTCTCTGCTGTGTGCCTCGCGTACAAAGCTGTCATTTTCAGTATATCAACATCATCCCCCGCCCCCAAATATTCGTCCTTGTGTGTATGATGATTTGGTAATTAAAAGTTTGATGTATTGTACATTTCTACTGATGGAGCTGTAGAATCTATTTTTTTTTTTCTCTCTCTCTCTTTGTCTTAGCGACGATTCGTCCATACCACAATAAGAAGGTTAAGGAAAGGTTGAAATTCTGAAGGGGCCTGAATATACAGACTATGAATGACTTTGCGGATTTTCCTATTTCAAAGGAGTCAATAGAGGGCTTTTTCCACTTGGAGCAGCGGTACGCCTTTTAAAAAAAAGAATTCAGAACCTTATTAATTCCAGCGTTTCTATTCTTTTATTCTTCTCGTGCATACTTCTAATATTTTTCATGTCTCTTTTGTACCAAAACCATCAAGTTAAAATTAAATCCGAACCCTTAAATTTCCCCAAAACCTAACCCTTACACCGTAACTGAGGTCTACGTCCTACACAAAAAAACACAAACCCTATAAACTTTGATACTGTAAACCTGATTATTTGCCAGACCCCTCCCCAAAGTATTCATCTACTCTTAAAACCTGACCCGAAACCAAACTGCAAACACTTAGCCATAAACTTTATTCTATTCCCTTGAGTTAGCTCTAAACCTGATAATATTCTAACTTAAACTTTTAATCCTACTGACTTACAGATTAAGGTTAAGATTATGATTAGTGCTAGAGGTTGGTTTGTGGCTAGGTTCAGAGTTAGGGTTAGAGTTATGGCACAAGCGTTTGGGGAGGAGGAGTGGCAGGTCAGTAGGATTCAAGGGACATCGGGCAGTTGCCCCTCCTGACAGATTTTCGACCAAGCGGGAAGAAAGTATTTAGTAGGGTAGTGAATACATGGAAACGACTCATGTCTAAGAGAATAAATTCTCAATCTTGTACATTTAGGCCTACTTCATTTACCGAACAAATGCCCCCTTCCATAAAGCAAACCACGGCCCTCAAAATAATGGTTTCCTTACCCAACTACATAATTTATTACAGTAAACTGACATGTTTGGCCCCTCCTGAGTCCAAGGTCTACATACCCCACTGGATCAGGGTTAGGGTTCATTAGGGTTAGGGTTAGGGTTAGGATAGAGGTTGCGGGATTAGGGTTAGGGTTAGAGTTCATTAGGGTTACACATATAGGGTTAGGATTAGGGTTAGGGTTAGGTTTAGGGTAAGGATTAATTGTGTTGTGGGTATTCTACAGTTTTCCAAAATTTGTTGATTTTAATATTCTTTTGTGTACTTCTTTTCCATGTCCTTCCTCTCTACTTTCGTGCACATTCACTCTTTAAACCAATTTCTAGTCTCTTTTCTAAACAATCTCACACACAAGCTGTGTTATCAGTATATATATATATCTCTTTCTTTTTATTTTCTTATTTCTTTCACATTTATTGAGGTTACGGTATTTTTGACATCTTGACGTTCCATCAGTTTGGAAAAATATGCGGTGGAGGAAAATGCAAGCCACAGTATAAATAAAACATTCCCATAAAATGATCGATTGTTCTCCCATTGATCACGTCCAACTTCTGACGGTCATTTTGGGTTCAAGATTCAAGATTCAAGATTCATTTATTTTTCGATACCAATTCATAAAATCATATAAAGTATTTACATTGTAAAAGAAACTCATCATTCAAACAGAACGCATATGAACTTTGTTTTTCATATATTGTTTTCTAAAATAAATGTTATAAACAGAGAGAGGTGTACACACGTTTCAATTGTTTCGTGATGATTCAACTTCAACATGAAAATATAAAATTCACGGACAATTAAGTTCACTTATCAAAACATCCGCTTATGTGTATGTTGAACCACATATTACGATATTAGCTGAAACACCTGCCCCTTCCCCTTCTCCACCTCCAAAACCCTTACGCACATAAACACAACAACCACAAATGAGGATGGACTGACTTTTATTCTTTATCATTATTCTTTCCATAGAGCGAATGGTTTAATGGATGAAGGTTAACTCTTTTATTCAAGCTTGTTTTCCTATTCATTGATGATCAAAATTAATACTCTTTCATATAAAATGCAATGTTTGCTGAGAAAACACACACAACGCACATGCACACACACGATCGCTACTTCAGTGGCATAGAAAACGGAGCATGGGGGCACATGGTTCCTCATCAAATGGCACCCCCCCCCCAAAAAAAAAAAAGGAGAGAAGGAAAGAAATTAACAGAGGGGGAAGGGAAAGTGAAAAGAAGACGCCACAACCCCTCCAGCACCCTCACTAATTAACGGCCTAGGCTTGTATTTTCGTATTCATGCACCAAGTACAGTAGCCCCCCCCCCCCCCCCCCCCCCGAGATGCCAGTACCCTTAAAGGGGAAGTCCACCCTGGTAGGCCTATTTAGTTTATTTTCATTAAAGCAGAAAAATTAGAGAAACAATTTCCCCCTATTTTACAACAAAATCCAATGAGAAATATGAAAGTTATGCATTTTTGAAGTTGACAAATTGGCAATTCCGTGACTTCCATTTATCTTTTTCTTTTATTTTCCGTTTCTTTTAAAACCAACTTGATATCAGGGTGGACTTTCCCTTTAATGCCACTGCACCCTTTAATCCAAGCCACAGAGCCACAAACTGATTTACATCCAGGCATAGTATCATGCAAACCAGACACATTTAAACACTATAAATAAAGCATAAACATAATTTTCTTTGTTTTTCCTATTCAATGATTTATTTTGTGTATAAAACCTCAAAATGTATATCTCAAATCATATTTACTTGATGGTACAGTACCCCTTTTTAACTTCACTATATATCATATTTCCATAGACCTTGCAAAATAAGCAAATTTGACTTCGAACATTCAATGGATTATATTTCAGTATTATCTTCATACAAGAGTAGAACTTCTTCTTGAAATAATGTATACAACATCATAAAAATCAACAGAGGCATTTCATTTACCCATACAATCGTGTATGTGTACAAAAGCGATGGACTCGTGTTCAAGTGCTTAAATGTTGTTTTTCCGAAGGTTCATTTTCCTAAGGTTCGTTACTCCGACTGTTCGTAATTCCGAAAATGAAATAGGGTTCACAATTCCGAAAATTAAAAAGGGTTCATATTTCCGAAGGTTCGTAATTCCAAAAATTTATGTAGGGCTCTATTGCATTTTCGAATTATGAACCTTCGGAATTATGACACCTTTTTCATTTTCAGAATAACAAACCTTTTTCATTTTCGGAATTATAAACCCCCTGCTATGGAAATTTGTGTTTCGGAATTATGAACCTTCGGAAAACGAGTACCCCCTGTTCTGACACCTTGTATACGTATGCATGGTGATGTTGTATTCAGACTAATGCAAACAAAACTTTTTAGCACAGCAAAACATGTGTCACATTATGTCAGAACATACATGGGGGCATGGAATTATTTATATTACCATTGTGTTCCAACTATACCCCTTCTTTATGTTGCATCTATCCCTAAACAAATATCTGCACACTCACTACAAGCATCACAAGGAGATGATAGGAAATACAAAGTGGAAAAATGGGAGAGAATGCTTACTAAATACAGGGAGCGTGATAGGTCCTCTACAGTGCGAGTCAGAAAAAATGTCCCACTTTTTAAAATGCTTATATTACAAATATGATAGAATATATCATATTTCTTGTACCATCGTCAGACAGATTAACTCTTCCCCTTTTATTTGATACCACATTTGTGGAGAATCAGTAATGAATTTACTGGATATGAGCAAATTAATGTGTATGGGTGAAAACCCATTTGCGCCAACATCAACAGCACCTTGCCGGATTTGGATTCACTGCACAATGAGCAAGAAAGCCTTTTGTAATGATAATTGAGTTGTTCCAACTCAGGCAGGGCCCTTTTATCATAAGACTTGGCGCAAATGGGTTTTGACCCCCTTACAAACAATGGCTGTTGTGCGCTCAACTGTAACAGCTAAATTGAAACAGATTTTACCAAGCAACAAAGGAATGTATGCTCTATCCATACATGCTAAAAACATTCTATCAATCCCACATTTTTAAAACCATACTCAATTTGAAAAAGTGGGACATTTTTTCTGACTCGCACTGTATATCATGTTTGTTTAATCTGTGAATCTTATTATTAATTGCTCAATAAATTGTTCTTTTCATCACAGGAAAATTAATAACCTGAAATACACATGAATGTAGATAAATGACAGAAATTAGCATTGCTAGAAAATAGTGCACAGAGTTGGTAAAAAAGTGCCAAAAAATAGAGTTCTATCAGTTTGGAATTTGTGGATACAGCTACATGTGTGCGGGTATTACTTATTCCCTAAGAATTTAGTATGGAACACCTGCATTTTATGACAAAAAGACATCCAATTCACTCTCTTTGATTTCAAGATATTTCAGACTGAAAAATATTTATTTCAAATGGTGGTTATATGAGGTTCAGCCTGTACAATTATGATTATACATGTTACTCTAAAAAGACACATCTGTGCAGTGTTGACTGCTTGTGTGCATAAGTCTACAACTCAAAATAGAGTAACTGTTATAGCTACTCAAATGGTCCTATCACTGACTTCAAGAGTGCGCAGCTATAGGATTATGTTTCTTTCACTCAAACAAGCTGAATATTGCATATAAATGTATGCTCTGTTATGCACTGGCTTTCAGGAATGAAATAGGTTTTTGCTGCTTTTACACACTTTGAGGTAGTAGTTTTCCTTTAAACTTTCCAATGTACCTGAGTAGCAATGTCATCAATAAACCTGCAAACTGGGAAATCCATTAGAAGAAAAACTGCATATTACATAGTGAACACATTGGACAACACAATTAAACAATTGTGACAATACAGATGAAGTATTATCATACAAGCACTATCAACCTTGATTGGTTGAAAAAAATGAAAAGCAGACAATCAACCTTTGACACAATTTCAATCCCTTACAATTGATGAAACAAATTAAGCAGCCCATATTTTCCCAATAACAACAATGAGCAAGGTATCCCAAGATCTGTAATACAACCAACAGATTGTTGTCACTTGCCAGGGAGAAAATGAGTATCTTGAGAGATCATCTAATGTTAATCAGACTTAAAAAGGAAGCTTCACAGAATCACATAGTGACACATGAAACACATCAATACATGTCCTGGATTGAAAGTGTATCTTCATACGTATACAAGTCAATATTCACCATGAACTTATTAATAGCCAATGTATAGTTTCAAATTAATGTCTCCATTTTTTAATGACCTTTAGTTTTATCTTAATTATTAAAAAAAACTCTGACACAAGGCATCACAAGAGTATAAAAATGCTCAGTGATACATGTACATGTAATATGTTTTCTACTGTAGAAATTTTAACTTTAATCATGTTGACCATCCCCCCCCCCCCCCACACTCACTTTAATCTTGTCCCCGATTTTACTAATCACTTAAATTTGGATTCTGTATTTCTACATATTGTACAGCGATAACTTCATTTGCCATACATAAGGATAGATTTGTTTACAAATTTATTTGTAAAAAGAAATTCTTTCCTATATATATGGAATGAAGTTAACTACATCGAAGTTTATGGCATCTTACAAAGATATTGGATTATGACAAGTACATTATTATGAGGGGAAAATCATGAGAAAACTTGTGTAGAAAGCATTTTCATAGATGTAACATACAAACTTTGGTTTGTTCCAAAGAATCTAGCCAGTTTCGTATTTTTATACTTTAAGACAGTCTGCACTAACTCCAAATAAAATTCTTTGCTTTATATGAGATACTCCAAAACTTTATGTACATTTCTTGCATGATTATTTAGTAGCTTGCCTTTACTCATTGAAATTGATAAAAAAATAATAATTAAGCTTGCAAACAGTTTCATAAAGATTTGATAATGACTAAAGGACATGAAGACTGTCCTTAGGTAACTTGAATTCAAACATGATGAATTCACTCATGTGATTTCACCGTAACCTACAGATTATCAAAACAGATCTCTATCTAATCAGATTCTGTCTATCATTATATGGCAAAGAGTATCATCGGCTTTTTCCATAGTCAGTTGTCATCACTAGAAGTACATCCATGCTTAAAACAATACCTCACTACTTGTACACTTCTTCTACTTTGCTTCTTCACCTCCTCCTCTCCCCCCCCCCCCCCCCCCCCCCTCCCCCTCTATCTTCCTTTTTCTCTCCTTTCACTGTCTCCATCTTTTCCTCTAGAGTCCTCTCTGGTTAGAACATATCTCTTGCCCAGCTTTAAGCTAAGATCAAGCATGTTTTTCTCATAATTTCAAGATCACTGACATCTCCACACTCTCACCTGACTTGTCTACTGCATTTTCAAAACAAAGTTTTTTGCCACACAGCAGCACCAATTTCAGCGAAAAGTCAATTGTTGCTCCTCAAAACCTGTCATATATTTTTAGAATGCCAGCACAAGTCTGCTTTTCGCTGTAGTCTGTTCTGAAACAGTCACCCCATCCAGAGGCGTCGATTCATTGGGGGGGGGGGGGGGCAGAGCATTGTTCACAAACAATGTTTCCCCCCCCCCAATGCTTTGTCTTTTTCGAACGAATCGACGCCTCTGACCCCATCTGGTCCATAAAATCTGACCCCTTAAAGTTACTTAGGCCATCTAAGTCAAATGACAGAGAGGTTGTCAGGTTTAGCTCCCTATGCACCAGAAATAGAACTAAGAAAGGCCTCTGCTATAATGGGTTTCCTCCCAAGGACAACCTCAATCTGTTCTGCTAGATACTCCATTCTTTGGTCCCTTTCCCTCACAGCTTCTGGATTGCATGTCTGCAGACCTCCTCATTCTCATTTCAGGAGATTGTGTGGTTGCCTTTTCCCTTGTAATTGATGGGATCAGCTGGTATGGAATCTGTTGAATGAGAACAAAAACAGAGATTTTATTTGCTTGCAGTATTAAGAATGATGTGGATTCATTACAATGAATATGAAATACCTCTGACTTATTTGTTTTTCTTTTATGTTGTAACTTGCAAATACAGTTTGTAACCTGTCACAGCTCTTTCCTAGTTCTTTTCTTTTGGATGGATTATTTTGTTTGCAACACATGTTTCAAGCTAGCAGACTCCAAACTATGCTATTGGTATGTGATTCTCTTTGGTGTGACACATTCCTTGTCATCGTTTGTACAATAAAAACGTACATTTAGCATATACTGGGAGAATATTTCTGTAATACTGCCTGAAATTTAGGGTGCTGTCCAAATAAACTAACAAAGTGTAAGTAAAAATTCAATATCTAACATCTAAATTACATTTCATGGCAATTTATGGTTCTACCTACTTTATATATATATATATATATACAAAAAACAGGCAAAATCCTCAGTACCACTAAATAACATTTTTAAGCATAACATTCCCATTTCCTTTTCTGTTTTGTACTCACAACATGGCAATTAATGTTTGTATTTAATTCAAATGTCAATGGTCAAAAGGTATCACTGAATAAAATAATTATAAGTTCACAGTTAACACATAGATCCATAGACACATTTCCTACAAAATTAAATTATTGTATGAAGACATTTTCAACATAATTTTCTTGATCTTTGCGGTAAATATGTTTAACAAGGCAGACAAGTTCCTCACCCTTTACAGGGAAAATGTTGTCATGTTCAGAAAAAGGTTTACATACCAAAAAGTAATAATGGACTAAAACATTTGTCAAATAAAAACTTATCTTTAAAATCTTACTGTACATGTATGTACAGTGCATCTACATACCCAACTTTGATTGCTTGTAATGAAAAATTCATAGCCAATGTGGAATTGAAATTCATTTCATGGTGAAGAGTAATTTGTTTTCTGTCAATGATACTATATTTAATGACTTTTTGCTACAGATAACTGAGCACTAAGGTTTTCAAAAGTATTTTAAAAATCTCCTCAGACCAATTTTCTGCTGATGCAGCAAATGTGGTACAAGCATATGCATGTGTTAAGGGCTGGTAACATTTGTCCGATAAGGATAACAATAAAGAGATTTTTCATTAAAATTACACCCAAAAGCTGCCATACTATCAATAGAAACGAGCAAATTCACGCGTACTCACAATATAGTACATGTAGGGTGTACTTTGTACATGTACCTTTAATTGAAAACTTCGTTATCATTATCGTTATCAGACAAATGTGACCAGCCCTTTACTGTAGTCTAAAATCCTTTATCAATTTAAATTGGTCCCTTTTGAATGAAACAATAAAAAGTCTTAAGAGCTTTAGCAAGGAATATAGATGAAGCCAAAACTACATATCATCATGAAAAAGAAATATAAATGTTGCTAGTAATGAGACATTCCTTGAATTTGCGTTGATATTATAGTGGAAACTCGGTATAAAGAGCTCTGATATAACAATTTTGCTGGTCCGAAGTCTTTATGTCATTTTGTTTTTAAACCCTGATATAACAAGGTAATTTTCATGGTCCCAAGGTCCTCATTATATAATCAATCTGAATTATTGTGTGTACCTCAATTAGGTACACTGTATTGGCTTACTAACATGTGGAAAAGTTCACATTGCTTTATCAAATTCTCTGTTTGCACTGAATATATTAAATTGCATGCAATTCTCTTCAATTTCAATGTGGATGAGGAAGTTTTATTTCTGTACATACATGTACCTCATGGCTTTGCTGTAAGTGTTGATGTACTGGATGATCTTGATCTACAAACATGGAGTACACCTGCAGTACCTTCTTCAGCTTGGCAGTCATCTTGTTCATTTGTGTTGATAGTCACTACGTGTCTACCTGCATGCCCATCTGGAAAATAAAATTGTGCATTTTAGGATTTATTAAAAATATTAATATTCTAACAAATCACACTAATCACACGTGAATTTTGACTTGTATTTACAAATGAAGATGATACACTTTCAATTCAGCACAGGAAGAACATATTCTTATAGCATGTAAGTAGATTGCTACACCTCATTATTGAAAAATACTTCAAATCACTTCTGCTATGAAAAAAACTCCCAAGAAATCAATTTCACAGGGGTGAAAGATATAAAAATATCTTTACATCAACTTTTGCAAGAGGCATTTCAAAGATAAAGAAATGTTTCAAATTATAGTGAGTATCAAGCTGTGCAATAATGTTGATCTTCCTATGATCATTCTATCAGACATACCCAATCACATAAGAAAAAATAATTATGAAAATTATAAAAAGTGATGAATCAATATCTTATGATTAGAGGTCTACATGTATATACAGGTGTATAAGTGACATTGTTGATGATAATGCTGTTTGTTTGAATAATTATTACTGACAAAATTATATGCATAAGCCAATTTCAACTTAGAAATAGCGGTAGTGTTCTATACAGTTGGATATTCATTTACCGTATTTCAGAATTGCATGGGTATCAGCTATTATTGAATAACTGTAACATAATCACATTTTTGGAAAGTGAATATGTCTCTCAAGGAAAATCAGTGTTATTTCTCTTATTCAACACAAAACAAAAACTCAGCAGGACCAAAGGATTGAATGTACTACAAAAAATACAAAAGACAGTTTAGCTTATTCCCAACTTTGTATAGACCAAAATGTATGCATGATTCAAGTTTCATGAGCTGCATCACATAGTCTGTACAATCCATTCAAATGGTACAATGCACTGTTGCTAATTTGGTCTCATTTCATGACCATATCCAAAGCAAGATTTAGAACATTGGACTGATGATTTGCTGTTTAATTTGGGGTAGTTTTTATATGGCTGTCCACACTTTTTCTGTTAATGTACACTGCACTCTAAAGGTGATCACTTGACAGGAAACACTCATGAATTTGATCTTTGATATAGAATGGGTAAAAAGAAAGAGAACACATGTTAAGCTCCAATCAGAAAAAAAATTTGACGAAGCCAAATATAGCATTTATAGGCTTTTATGTTCTCCTTTATTTTGATATGTTAATCATTCAACCATAAAACTAAACCAGATGAATTCTCGACTGCGAGCAGTCCGAAATGTAATGCCTTCCTCCTTTGCCAGATCAGAGAATATCTCATAACATACATGTTGATTTCTTTAAAACTGTGTTCATGTTACTGATTCG